>OW818033.2:21782527-22110457 GCA_942486065.2 Calliphora vomitoria | reverse complement strand
GTAGCTGGCTGTATTTCTATACAGATATCTAGCCAGTAGCTGGCTGTATTTCTATACAGATATCTAGCCAGTAGCTGGCTGTATTTCTATACAGAAATCTAGCCAGTAGCTGGCTGTATTTCTATACAGAAATCTAGCCAGTAGCTGGCTGTATTTCTATACAGAAATCTAGCCAGTAGCTGGCTGTATTTCTATACAGAAATCTAGCCAGTAGCTGGCTGTATTTCTATACAGAAATCTAGCCAGTAGCTGGCTGTATTTCTATACAGAAATCTAGCCAGTAGCTGGCTGTATTTCTATACAGAAATCTAGCCAGTAGCTGGCTGTATTTCTATACAGAAATCTAGCCAGTAGCTGGCTGTATTTCTATACAGAAATCTAGCCAGTAGCTGGCTGTATTTCTATACAGAAATCTAGCCAGTAGCTGGCTGTATTTCTATACAGAAATCTAGCCAGTAGCTGGCTGTATTTCTATACAGAAATCTAGCCAGTAGCTGGCTGTATTTCTATACAGAAATCTAGCCAGTAGCTGGCTGTATTTCTATACAGAAATCTAGCCAGTAGCTGGCTGTATTTCTATACAGAAATCTAGCCAGTAGCTGGCTGTATTTCTATACAGAAATCTAGCCAGTAGCTGGCTGTATTTCTATACAGAAATCTAGCCAGTAGCTGGCTGTATTTCTATACAGAAATCTAGCCAGTAGCTGGCTGTATTTCTATACAGAAATCTAGCCAGTAGCTGGCTGTATTTCTATACAGAAATCTAGCCAGTAGCTGGCTGTATTTCTATACAGAAGTCTAGCCAGTAGCTGGCTGTATTTCTATACAGAAATCTAGCCAGTAGCTGGCTGTATTTCTATACAGAAATCTAGCCAGTAGCTGGCTGTATTTCTATACAGAAATCTAGCCAGTAGCTGGCTGTATTTCTATACAGAAATCTAGCCGGGCTGTATTTCTATACAGAAATCTAGCCAGTAGCTGGCTGTATTTCTATACAGAAATCTAGCCAGTAGCTGGCTGTATTTCTATACAGAAATCTAGCCAGTAGCTGGCTGTATTTCTATACAGAAATCTAGCCAGTAGCTGGCTGTATTTCTATACAGAAATCTAGCCAGTAGCTGGCTGTATTTCTATACAGAAATCTAGCCAGTAGCTGGCTGTATTTCTATACAGAAATCTAGCCAGTAGCTGGCTGTATTTCTATACAGAAATCTAGCCAGTAGCTGGCTGTATTTCTATACAGAAATCTAGCCAGTAGCTGGCTGTATTTCTATACAGAAATCTAGCCAGTAGCTGGCTGTATTTCTATACAGAAATCTAGCCAGTAGCTGGCTGTATTTCTATACAGAAATCTAGCCAGTAGCTGGCTGTATTTCTATACAGAAATCTAGCCAGTAGCTGGCTGTATTTCTATACAGAAATCTAGCCAGTAGCTGGCTGTATTTCTATACAGAAATCTAGCCAGTAGCTGGCTGTATTTCTATACAGAAATCTAGCCAGTAGCTGGCTGTATTTCTATACAGAAATCTAGCCAGTAGCTGGCTGTATTTCTATACAGAAATCTAGCCGGGCTGTATTTCTATACAGAAATCTAGCCAGTAGCTGGCTGTATTTCTATACAGAAATCTAGCCAGTAGCTGGCTGTATTTCTATACAGAAATCTAGCCAGTAGCTGGCTGTATTTCTATACAGAAATCTAGCCAGTAGCTGGCTGTATTTCTATACAGAAATCTAGCCAGTAGCTGGCTGTATTTCTATACAGAAATCTAGCCAGTAGCTGGCTGTATTTCTATACAGAAATAGAAATACAGCCAGTTACTGGCTAGATTTCTGTATAGAAATACAGCCAGTTACTGGCTAGCCAGTATAGAAATACAGCCAGTTACTGGCTAAATTTCTGTATAGAAATACAGCCAGTTACTGGCTAAATTTCTGTATAGAAATACAGCCAGTTACTGGCTAAATTTCTGTATAGAAATACAGCCAGTTACTGGCTAAATTTCTGTATAGAAATACAGCCAGTTACTGGCTAAATTTCTGTATAGAAATACAGCCAGTTACTGGCTAGATTTCTGTATAGAAATACAGCCAGTTACTGGCTAAATTTCTGTATAGAAATACAGCCAGTTACTGGCTAGATTTCTGTATAGAAATACAGCCAGTTACTGGCTAGATTTCTGTATAGAAATACAGCCAGTTACTGGCTAGATTTCTGTATAGAAATACAGCCAGGTACTGGCTACATTTCTGTATAGAAATACAGCCAGTTACTGGCTACATTTCTGTATAGAAATACAGCCAGTTACTGGCTAGATTTCTGTATAGAAATACAGCCAGTTACTGGCTAGATTTCTGTATAGAAATACAGCCAGGTACTGGCTACATTTCTGTATAGAAATACAGCCAGTTACTGGCTAGATTTCTGTATAGAAATACAGCCAGTTACTGGCTAGATTTCTGTATAGAAATACAGCCAGTTACTGGCTAGATTTCTGTATAGAAATACAGCCAGTTACTGGCTAGATTTCTGTATAGAAATACAGCCAGTTACTGGCTAGATTTCTGTATAGAAATACAGCCAGTTACTGGCTAGATTTCTGTATAGAAATACAGCCAGTTACTGGCTAGATTTCTGTATAGAAATACAGCCAGTTACTGGCTAGATTTCTGTATAGAAATACAGCCAGTTACTGGCTAGATTTCTGTATAGAAATACAGCCAGTTACTGGCTAGATTTCTGTATAGAAATACAGCCAGTTACTGGCTAGATTTCTGTATAGAAATACAGCCAGTTACTGGCTAGATTTCTGTATAGAAATACAGCCAGTTACTGGCTAGATTTCTGTATAGAAATACAGCCAGTTACTGGCTAGATTTCTGTATAGAAATACAGCCAGTTACTGGCTAGATTTCTGTATAGAAATACAGCCAGTTACTGGCTAGATTTCTGTATAGAAATACAGCCAGCTACTGGCTAGATTTCTGTATAGAAATACAGCCAGCTACTGGCTAGATTTCTGTATAGAAATACAGCCAGCTACTGGCTAGATTTCTGTATAGAAATACAGCCAGCTACTGGCTAGATTTCTGTATAGAAATACAGCCAGCTACTGGCTAGATTTCTGTATAGAAATACAGCCAGTTACTGGCTAGATTTCTGTATAGAAATACAGCCAGTTACTGGCTAGATTTCTGTATAGAAATACAGCCAGTTACTGGCTAGATTTCTGTATAGAAATACAGCCAGTTACTGGCTAGATTTCTGTATAGAAATACAGCCAGTTACTGGCTAGATTTCTGTATAGAAATACAGCCAGTTACTGGCTAGATTTCTGTATAGAAATACAGCCAGTTACTGGCTAGATTTCTGTATAGAAATACAGCCAGTTACTGGCTAGATTTCTGTATAGAAATACAGCCAGTTACTGGCTAGATTTCTGTATAGAAATACAGCCAGTTACTGGCTAGATTTCTGTATAGAAATACAGCCAGTTACTGGCTAGATTTCTGTATAGAAATACAGCCAGTTACTGGCTAGATTTCTGTATAGAAATACAGCCAGTTACTGGCTAGATTTCTGTATAGAATTACAGCCAGTTACTGGCTAGATTTCTGTATAGAAATACAGCCACTTACTGGCTAGATTTCTGTATAGAAATACAGCCAGTTACTGGCTAGATTTCTGTATAGAAATACAGCCAGTTACTGGCTAGATTTCTGTATAGAAATACAGCCAGTTACTGGCTAGATTTCTGTATAGAAATACAGCCAGTTACTGGCTAGATTTCTGTATAGAAATACAGCCAGTTACTGGCTAGATTTCTGTATAGAAATACAGCCAGTTACTGGCTAGATTTCTGTATAGAAATACAGCCAGTTACTGGCTAGATTTCTGTATAGAAATACAGCCAGTTACTGGCTAGATTTCTGTATAGAAATACAGCCAGTTACTGGCTAGATTTCTGTATAGAAATACAGCCAGTTACTGGCTAGATTTCTGTATAGAAATACAGCCAGTTACTGGCTAGATTTCTGTATAGAAATACAGCCAGTTACTGGCTAGATTTCTGTATAGAAATACAGCCAGTTACTGGCTAGATTTCTGTATAGAAATACAGCCAGTTACTGGCTAGATTTCTGTATAGAAATACAGCCAGTTACTGGCTAGATTTCTGTATAGAAATACAGCCAGTTACTGGCTAGATTTCTGTATAGAAATACAGCCAGTTACTGGCTAGATTTCTGTATAGAAATACAGCCAGTTACTGGCTAGATTTCTGTATAGAAATACAGCCAGTTACTGGCTAGATTTCTGTATAGAAATACAGCCAGTTACTGGCTAGATTTCTGTATAGAAATACAGCCAGTTACTGGCTAGATTTCTGTATAGAAATACAGCCAGTTACTGGCTAGATTTCTGTATAGAAATACAGCCAGTTACTGGCTAGATTTCTGTATAGAAATACAGCCAGTTACTGGCTAGATTTCTGTATAGAAATACAGCCAGTTACTGGCTAGATTTCTGTATAGAAATACAGCCAGTTACTGGCTAGATTTCTGTATAGAAATACAGCCAGTTACTGGCTAGATTTCTGTATAGAAATACAGCCAGTTACTGGCTAGATTTCTGTATAGAAATACAGCCAGTTACTGGCTAGATTTCTGTATAGAAATACAGCCAGTTACTGGCTAGATTTCTTTTCTAGAGAAAATTGTCTCATAAAGACACTTTTCTAGAGAAAATTGTTTTATAAAGACACTTTTCTAGAGACAATTGTCTCTTAAAGACAGATTTTCTTATAAAGACACTTTTCTATAGAAAATTGTCTTTTCTAGAGAAAATTGTCTTATAAAGACACTTAATTTGATTCTTCAAAATTTTCTATAAAAACCTTTTTTTAGCAAAACAAAATTATATTTTTAATAAAATATAAAACAGTGAATACCATAAATATTTGATTAAGTATAAACGTTGATAAACGAGTTAAAATCATTGTATCTTTAGTATAAATTAAGCACAACTTTAATATGCTTTAATAAGCTGTAAATAATTGTAATTATTATTATTAAAATATTTTTTATTAAGTGTAATTATTTGATAAACTCTTGTCAAAACTGTGAATTGCTTAAACAAAACTCAATTTAAAAAACAAAAAATAATAAAAAATTAAAACAAAAAATTAAGAATTTAAACCAAAATTGAAGAAAAAGCTTTTAAAATCATGCATTATTGGTAAAAAAAAAGAGAAAACAGACTAAGTAAAATAAAATTAAAACATTTACATGCCATTAGACCAAAAACCATAAACTAAATTTTCTACTTACATACAATTAGTTTTAAACTCTACTATAATTTTACTGACTACATACAAAATCAAACGAAAGTGTACAACTTACAAATGTCTTCGACTATTAGAGAGATTTTTTCGTTTAAGTTTCAAGTGTTCAATTGATTATTTTCAAACGTTTAAATATTTGCAAGTTAAAGAGGGGGGATTAAAGGGAATAAAAAGTAGACAAAAAAATAAATAAAATAAAAACCATAAATATTGTAAATAACTGTAGAAAAAGTTAAGTTAATTTTTATATGAATATAATGCTTAAAGGATCAGTTTCAGGAATAGTTAAGTGAATTAAAATGCTCAAAAGTTCTTTTGTTCTATTGCCTCAAAAGCATATTTATATAAAACTTGTATGTTGCTTTAAAGTTTTTCTATATAGTTTGAAGGCTTAAAAGCTTTCATATATAGCGAACTCTATAGCTAACTTAAAATATTTTCTTAAAATAAAGCTTAATCCTATTTCAAACGCTTTTCTTTATCGTAACTCTAAACTGAAAAGCTCTTCTATATAGAAATCACTATTGCTAGCGCAAAAGCTGTCCTACATAAAACATTTTTATAATAACTCAAAATTTTAAAAGATTTCATATATAGAAATCTTATAAAAGCTTTATCTCTACCTTAAAATTGCTCAAAAACTTTTATAGAAAAAAAGTTTTTCTATATATAAAGTTATTTTGATGGTATAAAAGCTTTTCTATATAGACATCTCTATAGCTAACATAAAATCATTTCTTTAAAGAAAACTTAATCCTCTCTCGAAAAATTTTCTACATAGAAATCTTTATCGTAGCTCTAAACTGATAAGCTTGTCTGTATAGAAAACTGTATTGCTAGCGCAAAAGCTTTCCTTCATAGAAAGCTTTAACACTAGCTCAAAAGTTGAAAAGATTTCGTAAAGAAAGCTCTATCGCTACATCAAAAGCTTTAAATATATAGATGCATTATTGCTATCTCTAAAGCTTTCTCATATAAAAAGCTCCAACGCTCGCTCAATTCCGTTATAGAAATCTTTAATGATAGCACAATAGCTATTCTTTATAATACATAAATTTAACTTTAGCTTAAAAGCTTTCCAATGTAAAAAGCTTTAACACTAAAAGGATTTTGATGCAAGGGATGTTTAATTTATATTAAAGGTATTAAAATTTGATTGTTAAACTAGGCATTGTTAAACATACACCTTAAAACTGACCCCTTTTTATATGATTATTTTTCTAGCTTTCAATATTAGTTTGTAATTTTTTTTTAATACTTTTAAGCAATTGGCTTTTTATTAAAATTATTCTGGGTATTAAATATTCTTTATATTGTTTTTTTTCATTTTTTTCTTGTTTAACCATTTAATTTACTTTACCTTTCGATTAATTTACGCATCTCTTCTGTGGTACGTTGATCCTTGTGCATAGGGGATCTTTTAACAGCTGTTTTATGTGTGTATTTCAAAATTTAATTTCACATTTTTACAAATTTCCATACAATTTTGAATATTTTTGTTTTGTTTTTTTTTGTTTAATTTTTTTTTTTAATAATAAGGCCCAGGTTTTAGTTTTAAAATTTTTTTTTAAATATTCCAATAAATATTGAGTATAAGAAATGAAAAGAAATAAAAAATAATAAAAATTAAACAAAAATATTTTGTATATTGTATTTAAATTAATGACAACCCTAATAGTATACGGTTGGAATCTTGTGGAAGATGATATAGTTTCCTTTTGTAAGGGGTATATGAACAATTGAATGGGGCGGAATATTTACAATTGAAATAATAAAAAATCCTAATAATAAAGTATTTATACAAATTATTGACAAAATTATCTAAGTTTTTATAAAATAATCTACATGCATTAATGACATTTAAAAAAAAATATATAAAAAAACTTTTATAAACAAAATTAAATGACCATTAATTCACTTAATAAATAATTTATTCTATTAGAAAACTAATTAGACGCTTCACCAATGAGTGGCAAGTATTACTATATTATGCATCGTTATAGATAGCGGAGACGATATAGACATGTCCTCATGTATGTTGAAATCAACTTTCCGTAACCTTCAAATAACTTACGTACATGATTCATACATCAATATATCCGCACAGACCCGGTTTGGTTGCTATTTAAAATCGAGAAAATCGGCCCACAAATTGCTGAGATATAAGGAAAAACCAGTACAACCTCGATTTTTGGTTTATTTTTGATCTATATCTGGATTACTAAGCCATTAATATAGACAATGGATATCTAATGATAGATATTTCAAAGTCCATTGCAACGATTTATATAAAGCTATAGTAATTTGGACCTACAATGGGTCAAAATCGGGAAAATTATTTTTAACCCGAATATTTTTTTTAACAAAAAAATTTTTTTTTTCATAATTTTTTCACTAATAAATTTAAAAAAAAAGTTTTAAAAATTTAAAAAAAAATTTGGAAAAAAAAATTTTAAAATTGAAAAAAACAATTTCGAAAAAAAAAATTTAAAACAATTTTGAAAAAGAAATTTTTTTTTTTTTAAATTTTGAAAAACAATTTGAAAAAAAAAAAATTTAAATTTTGAAAATCAATTTTGAAAAATAAAAATTAATTTTGTTTACCTAAAAATATTTAAAATTTTTATTTTATATTTTTTTTTTCACTAATAAATTTAAAAAAAAAAATTAAAAAAAAAAATTTCCAAAAAAAAAATTTAAACAATTTTGAAAAAAAAAAAAATTTTTTAATTTAGATAAAACAATTTGAAAAAAAAAAATTTTACATAAAAATATTTAAAATTTTTATTTTAAAGTATAATTTGGTGAAGAGTATATAAGATTCGGCACAGCCGAATATAGCTCTTTTAATTGTTTTCTTCTTTTTTATATGAAAACTTTTCGGTTTGGGGGGGGGTACATTTCATTTCACTCCCTCTGAATCCTACAATGGCCATTTAATTTAGTTTATAACTGTTATTCATTTAAAATATAATAAAAAATCATATTGTTTTTTTAGTCACAAATAAACATTGAATCAATTATTAATATTATGTGCGTTATGATATAATAAAGTGCTTTAAATGAAATAAAATTTTGAATTGTATAAAAAAAAATATAACCAAAAAACCAATGAATAAAATTTTAACACAATTTAAAAGAAAAAAAAATAAGATCGTAATAAAAAAATTAAAATTAATTTGCAAAACACAGTATGATTTTTGTTTGAATGATAAAAATAAATAATTTTGTTAAAAACAATACAGTAATTGGTTTCGTGGTAATGATTTATTTAAACGTATATTAAACGTATTGTTTAATGATAAAATGATTTCAAATTAATGTAAAATCATGTGTTCATAATGAATTCGTAAAAGTAGTGATACATTTTTTGATTATCTGAAATGCAATACCTAAAATATAACCACTAAATAACTAAAGAGAAAATCGCTAAATTTGAGAGCTAATGGTTGCTACTTTAAAAAAGGGAAAGATTTGCATCCGCTATAGCAAAAAATCAGGTATTAGGTAAAAAAAAAAATTGAATAAACTCTCGTAAACTATAAGAGATATATATGTAGCTATAGTGATGTTTTTATAGATCTCTAATAAAGGGTGTTTTTAAGCCCTATAAAACCTACGAAAGGGTTTAACAGTCAAACGAATTATCATAATGTGCTCACTTTTTGACACTTCTGATCAGTTTACTCTGGCAAATCATTATGAATAGGTTGATGCTTGAACAACACTACCAAATTATACAAATTTACTTTGAAAATCAGTCATTGATTCGCTCAACTTATAGACAACTGTTTTTTTTTTTTTTTTCTTTCGTAGAATTGTGTTCACAAAATTGCCGCATATGGAGTGAGACCAATCCACAATCCACCACATTACATCCAGAAAATGTACCGTTCAAAAAATAAAGCCGAAGCTCGCGATCGTTAGCGCACCACCATGACCAATGATTTTTTGTTTGAAAATATGGATGACATTAATCCAGGTGGTTTCAACAGGATGGCATTAGTGGCCACAACCATCGATTTGTTGAAATCGGAGTTTAGTTCTTCAAAAATGAAGCCGAAGCACGCGTTAGATCAATGGAGATCGTTACCGCACCGTGATCAATGATTTTTGTTTGAAACTGTGGATGACATTGTTCCGGACGAGATGTGGTTTCAACAGGACGACATTAGGTGTAATAAGCATCGATTTATTGAAATCGGACTTTATTTCTTCAAAAATTAAGCCGAAGCTCGCGTTGCGATGAATGGAGATCGTTAGTGCACCATGATCAATGATTTTTTGTTTGAAAATATGGATGACATTGATCCAGGTGAGATGTGGTTGCAACAGGATGAGGCTAAGTACCATACGGCAACCGCAATTATCGACAACTTGATTTCGAGAAATGGACCTCTGTCAATTGGCCTGGGAGGCCAATATTATTCGTGTTATTTGTGACATATGTCCAGTAATGCTTGAAAAAGTGGATCAAAAATGTTTTAAATGTTAATGCCATGTATTGATCTTTCGAATAAACAAATTTTGGCGATGACTTGATTTCGAGAAATGGACCTGCCTTCAAGGTCTTGCGATTTGACACCTGTCGATTATTTCCTGTGGGGCCACTGGTTTATGCTGATAATCCAGTAACAATTGACGCATTGGAGGCCAATATTGTTCGTGACATACGTCTAGCAATGCTCGAAAGAGTGGCCCAAAATTGGAGGTCCAGAAAGTGATTCCACAAGAACAGCCACGGTGGCCATATGCCCGAACTCATTTTTAAATGTTAATGCCATGTATTGATCTTTTGAATAAAAAAATTTTGGCGATAACTTGATTTCGTGAAATGGACCTTTCAATTGGCCTCCAAGATCGTGCGATTTGACAACTCTTGATTATCTCCTGTGGGGCCACATGAAGTCACTGGTTTATGCTGATAAACCAGCAACAATTGATGCCTTAGAGGCAAACTATGTTCGTGTTATTCGTGACATATGGCAATACTTCAAACAGTTGCCCAACATTGGACGTTTAAAATGAGCTTCGTTATGAACAGCCATTTCTAAATGTTAATGCCATTGATCTTTCGAATAAAAAAAAATGTTTTTTTTTAAATTTATTTTTTTGTGTTATTTTGTAGCAATTTCAAGTTCTATTGGGCTTAAAAAACACTCTTTACTAGTTCCCATATATAAAGGGTCTGCCAATAGGCACTTCCGAACTTTTAAAGTTGATAGCGACCACAGTGTTTGCAGCTAGATCTGTCGAATTGGCTGTCATATATTGTTTTTCAATATGGGTGTTTTGTTTGGGCAACATTCCGCGCGCTTCCCTCATTTTACACGATGAAGGCCATTTCTGTATGAATGGGTACATTAACAAATAAAATTGTCGAATTTGGGACGATACCAATCCAAATGAGATGCAAGAGCTTCTAATGCATCCCGAAAAATTCACTGTTTGGTGTGGATTTCGTGCTGGCGGCGACATCGGTCCATATTTCTGAGTGTTATAGGTCGATGATTACCAACTTCTTTAGGCCTGTATTGGATGATACGGTTATCAACGACATGTAATTTCAACAGGTCTACGCTACGTACCACACAGCTCATGCCACATAGGACATTCAGCACGAGCGATTTGAGGGTATGGTCATTTCACGTGGTGGTGATGGGAACTGGCCACCGAGATCATGGGATTTGACCACGTTAGACTTTTACTTGAGGGGTTTTCTTAAGTCGCAGGTCTATGCGAATAAACAACAAACTACAGTGACCCTCAAAGCCGACATCACCCATTCGGACTGATTTATGCGCCAAAGTCAGGGCAAGTTGGACATTTCGGATGAGCGCCACCCAGCGAAGACCTATAAGATATTTGTACGATGTACATATATATCGTACGATGTACATAATGGCTTCGATAGGCCTTTCAAACGAATACAAAATGTCGATGATATTTCACACACACTTTGTTTTATGTAAATTATAAGATAGGAAGCACTTAATGAAATACCCTTAATATATCAACTTTTGGGGCTTTAATTAATTGCCAGTTTGGGGGACCTTGCACAAACATACCCTAAATGTTAAGCGGGAATTTCTTGAAAAAATCTAGCAGAGTTATTGAATGAATACTAAATATGTGGTGTAATGAGTGGGACATTTTCTAAAGTCTGTTTCTGAAATCTGGAAGACTTCTAATTGTAAACAATGATTTTCTAAACAACTTTATGAAAATTAAATGAATGTATAACTATGTACAGCGGATAAATGTGTACATAACAAATAAGATGGTTTTTGAAATGAGTGATTTGTGTATTTGGAATGTTTTTTTCTAAGGATAAATGTCAAATGTTTGTTTTTTTTTACAAAAGGGGGAAATGTCAAAGTGATTAATGACAAATGTTGGGGTGATTATTTCCAGTTACACACTCACCATCCTTAGAATCTTCTGTTAAACATATTGTTATTATTATTTACAATTAACAAAAAATTTTACATTGGCGAGAAAGAAATAGTTAATAGAATTTTGAAAAAAAAGTAGAATAAAATGTTTATGTTAAAATTTTCAAAATTTTTTTTAAGGAAAAATACAGTTTATATGTATTTTATTTTTTTTTTTTTTTGGTAAATATGTTTGTAAAACTCTTTTATGATTTTCTTAAGAGCTAAAACTTTGTTATAATTTGTCAATGTATAAAAAGAGCATAAACTTACCGCCATAATTGCCACGTGGTCCATGATCGCGATCACATTCGGCTTCGGAAATTTCATTACTTTCCTTGGAGTCATTGAAAGATGAATTGCTCATGTCATGGTTGCGTGGTGGAGGTGGTGGTGGTTCGGGAGAGCCATTGCCAGGATTGCGGGTGGAACCTGTTGAAAAGGGGAATAAATAGGTTTTTTTAATAGGTTCTTATGGTTTAAAGGCCTTATTTGTAATCAATTTTCAATTTTCTTTAAGGTAATACTCACCAACACTACGTCTGCCCATGGAGCCGCGAGAGCCATAGTGATCATAAGGTGTGCCATAAGGACCGCCATATTGAGAGCCATATTGATCTTCTTCAGGAGCACAGTTGGCAGGATCATCATATTCGGGTCCGGGGCCAGAATACAAACTACCACCTTGAGAGTTGACACGGGTATAACGGCGCTAGATTAAAGACAAAAATAAATTAATAAAACCTTAAATTTTCTTTGACAAACTCCTCTTATACTTACATATTGATCTTCTTCGGCACAATTAGCGGGATCATCATATTCAGGAGCTGGGGTATAAATCGATGATTGTCCTCCTTGACTGTTCTTGCGAGCATAACGATTGGCACGTGGCATAGATTGAGAACCAGAGCGAGAGTGCATGTGTCCAGGATGTCCGGGTGGTCCCATGGTGCCGGCATGACCGGGTGGGGCATGTCCATTTTGGTGGGGGAAGGTTTGGAAGTTCATGGCCTTGGTGGGATCCATTTCTTCGCGGAAGCCCAATAAGTGGAAAGTGGCATAGGGGCAAATTTCATCTTCCATACCTTTACGTTTTATTGGTTAATTTAAAATAAAATTTTGGAATTAGTTTGGGGTTGGAATAAATTTTGCTTTAAGTGTTGATGTAGGTGTAGTGTGTTTATTGTTGGGTGTGTATGAAGTGAATGTGTTTAAAGTGAGTGATTAAAAGGTGATTAGAAAACAAACATGCTCTACATTATATACTTTTTTTATATATAGAATGAAATGTTCAATCAATTTCAGTTATAGGCTTGATTACTTACAATTACTGATGTTAAGAACATTGTTAGGAACGACCATTAGAGTAAAATATTAGTAAAATTAATAGAAATAAATAATATAATGTTTTGTTAAATGTTAAAATAAAATGTACAAAAAAAATTCTTAAATAAAATAATTAGTACTGACGGACATAGATTAATACACAGATCGGAAACTCCCCTGACCTAACTCAGTTGTCAAACAACTAATTGGTGAGAATGTATTAGTAAAAAAAGCTATGTGATTTTTTGAGTAATTTTTGTGTTTGAGTTTTTTTCTAGTTTCCCCTCTGTGTATATTTTCTCTATGGTGACGGCTTTTAGCAACTTTTTATTTTGGAAATAATTCGGTAGCTCGTGAACGCTTTTATATTGAATTGGCGTCAAAAGTGAGTAAACACCAGTGAATTATATATTTATTTTTTTAATAATGAAAAACACTAGAGTCCGATCTAAACCTTTTTTTCAGAACCCAACCTAATATTCGTTTTAATCTGCAACAAAGGGAAACATTTAAATTTTAATCCATGAATAGATTATATGGTTTTCATTATCTTAAAAAAATATACAATTCACTAGTGTTTACTCACTTTTGAAATTTATTATGTATGACTTAAAAATTGGAATTTTTTCAAATTTCTTACTTTTATTTTTTCATAAAATTTATATAATTTTTTTAAAATTTGTTTAAAAATCATCCGAATAAATAAATAACATTGGCATTTGATATTTAGTAGTTTTTTTTAATATTTTAAAATTTTATTCGAATAAAAAACCGGATTTTAATCGAATAATTTTTTAACCGGGTTTGAAAGTTTTTTTTAACTCTTAAACGACGAATGTTTTCATAAAATTAATTAAAATTTTAAAAATTATTTTAATAATTATCCGAATAAAAATCAAACTATAAATTATTCAAATAATGTAATAATAAATGTAATAACATTACAATATGATCTTAACTTTTCTAGTAGTTTTTTTTTTAGAAATATTGTATAGTTTTATTCGAATAAAAAAACAGAAGTTTAAACGAATAATTTTCTAAGCGGATTCTAAAGTAGCTTTAAAAATTTTTTTTAAAATATTCGTATTAAAATCGAATTCTTAATCGCTTAAAATATTATTCGAATAATACAATAATAAATAATAATAGGTTTCGGACTATGTTTTGAAAATGTTTAATAGTTTTTAAAAATATATTATCGTTCATGAGCTACCGAATTATTTTTAAACCACTGTGCGTTATTAATACCATAAATGACAAATGTACAGATTGCAAACCAAATCTTTAAAAAATAAATTATTTTTAATTTAAATTAATCTTTTTTTCAAATTTGAATAAATTTGTTTTGTTGCCATCGATAACAGGCCTCAAATTATAAAGAAAAACTTAATTTAACCCAAGATTAGTATTAGTTTTTTTTAGTAAAAACTTAAATAAATGGAAATTATATTCAATGAACTTAACATAAAAACACAAAAGGATAAAAAACAAATCGGACTATTTTAAACCCACCTGGATGTTTATAAGCACATTCATTAACCACATGACTATGACCATAATGATTACCATGAGCTGGTACTGGTGGTGCTTTAAGTTCTTCATATAAATTGGGTCTTCTGGGATCCCAAGTTGAGTGA
Source organism: Calliphora vomitoria (assembly GCA_942486065.2). NCBI lineage: Eukaryota > Metazoa > Arthropoda > Insecta > Diptera > Calliphoridae > Calliphora > Calliphora vomitoria. The sequence goes on along the minus strand of OW818033.2, from coordinate 22,095,721 downwards.
TTTGAACGCATACCACCACGAGCTGTTTAGTATTTTTGTTTTTAACACAAAAGTGTGTTTTTTTACATTTTCAAAAATGTGTAATTGTGTATCAAGTTGTTTTAGTGTTTCAGTTTACATACATACGTATTTACAACATTTATTTTTCAAATAAAATAAATTATTTAATTAAAAAAAAAAAACAATTGTACAGCAACATAAAAGTGTGAATGTAAGTGTGTGTTTGGGACACAGACATGAAGCCAGAGTAATATGTAAAAGAAATTAAATATTTATATTGTTTATAATAAAGAAACATAAAATAAGATAGTATTAGAAAAAAAAAAACAAGAAACTGGTAAACATTTTTAATACAATATTTAGGTTTTAAGTTTGGCTAAATTTTAGCAAAGATTTAAACCTTTTGTATACTGTAAATCAGGGTTTAATATTTAGTTAAACGTTTTTTACATTTGACTACCGACTACGCAATAAATATGAATCGTTTTCATATTAATGTCCACATATACTGAAAATATACAAACTATAAACCAATGCCATATATGCACAAGCTTCATAGTAGAAATATTTGTCGCAGTTTTTCCAAAAATATTTTGCCTTACAAAATATTTTACGTTGCAGCTAGAAGACAAAATGAAAATTTTTCATTTCTAAAACATTTGCTGCCCAAATATATTTATATTTTTGGTTAGCAAAAACAAATATATTACTTGTGTATAATATACAAAAAATTTACTACAAAAACATCAAACATGGAAACAAATTGCAGCGTGAAAACCATAAACTGCAAACGATATGCGCAGTAAAAAATTCAAACAATGGAAATATGGAAGATGCTAAATGTAGACTGCCAAACCATACGAAGTTGAAAAATGTAAAATACGAAATTGTGCGAAGTTAAAAATGTTTAAAACGAAAATGTGCATTTATAAAATATTTCAGCCACATATATGGAAATATTTTGCCGCATATAGTCACTGAGTAGAAAAATGTGAAAAAAACTATGAACAACAAGTGTGCGTTGATTTGAGTGTACAAAATAAAAATTTATATTGAGTCGTGTGTTAAAGAATTTAAGTGCAATAAAATAGAAGCTTTATTTTTTGAGGTATGTAATTGTATTATGAAAGATAGGAATGCAGTGAAAATATATTAAATAAGATTCTGGGCAAAGGATAGCGGACGATATTATTTTATTGAATTTTTTGATTAAATGATTTTTGTAATACGAATTCAAATGTATTCCTGCTGCTTGTAATAGGAGTCCAGAAAAATTAGTAACATACAATTTTGTATGTAAAAGGATATGGCTAAAAAAGAATAGATAATGCAACAACAAAATGTAACAACAGACAAGCAAAACAGCCAATGAATACAATGTAATAAAAAATAACAGGATCTACAAAAAAAAAAAAAATTGTATGTTGCATAAAAATGCAATGTAGATAGATAGATTACTTTTTGTTTGTACACTCAAATGTATCCTTTCGTAAAATTTGTAACAGGAGAACAAACAAATAAATAAGCAGCATAGAAAATAATTGTGCAAGAACAATTTTATGTGTAAGATATAAATGCAAAAAGGCACAGGCATGAGTACAACAACAGCACCAAAAGGAAATTAACTGTATAAAACTTGTGTTCTGTAACTGCATAATGCAACAACAATTTACGCAAAACCATAAAAACAAATATGCACAAAAATCCTTTACAAAAAACAACAATTCAGTGCACATGACAAAAATTCCTCGAGCTAAAAATAAACCAAAATGCGTAATAAAAAATGATCTATAACGGTACTCAACAAAAATCAGTTCTACACAAACAATGCAATAATAATATCATCCGCTATCCTTTGCCCATAACCTTCTTTAATGTACTTTTACTGCATTCCTATCGTTCACAAAACAAGTAGTTACATACCACAGGTTCTTCATTGTATAATTATACTTTTTTCTGCATTCTATACTTTATTATTTTACTCCTGTTACAAACGCCAATGCATTTGTTTCTTTTTTTGCACGAGTTGTTTTTGCTTTTTGCAGCTAGAAGACACACATGCAATAGTTGTATTTCACAATTACTTGAGTGTATAAGTTGTTGTTCTTGTATTTCCTTTTTCTCCTGCTGCACTCGTGGCTATGTAAAAAATTGTTGTGCCTTCGTTGCATAATTTGTTCTCTGTTGCTTATTTGTTTTTTTGTTCTCCTGTTACAAATATTACGAATGGATACATATGAATGTGCATTTAAAAACACAAAGTCGATCTTTCAGAATACAAGTCATACATAATTATGTATGTACATATACAGTCGAACTTCTCTATAGTGAACTTCTATACAATGAAGCTCTCCCTATTATGAATTGATTTCAAACACACAACTTTTTCCGTTCCAATTTCATTGTTTTTGATCTCCTTATAATGAATTTCCATACAATGAAGTTTTCTATACAATGAAGCAATTTTGCAGGTGTAATATTTGACTCACATGCGTTTTTGTCTCCATATAATGAATTTTTCAAAAAATTTTCTGTTACGCATACTAACATCTCTGTGTACCGAGTAAGATTCCACATATAATGAGGGGATTCCCAAAAGAGGAAAATAAGACCAAAAAAAAAAAAAAGAAGAAAGCCACATCAATAACAATTTTGACATCAGTTGCCGGTGTTCAGTGATCGGAAATGACGCTGCGAAGTAGCATTTCTCTTGAAAAAAATTATTAGTTATTAATAAAGTTGAAGAAGGATTAAAAAAAAAGATGTGGCTAGGCAGTTTGGAATTCTTCCCACCACATTATCAAATATTTTAAAAAACAAGTCTGTGATTCTAAAAAATGTAGAAGACGAGCAATTGAGCACTAAACGCAAAAGGATTCGAACCTGCCTTTTTGAGGATATTGATAAAGCAATGCTCAAATGGGTAACTGCCGCACGTGGTAAGAATCTTCCTATATCTGGGCCATTAATGAAGCAAAAAGCCAAAGAGTTCGCTGATGCATTGGGACACGAAGATTTTGAAGCTAGCACAGGATGGTTAGACAAATTCAAAAAACGGCATGGTATTGTAGCAAAAACCTTATGTGGGGAAAGTGCTGACGCCAACGTAAGAGATCTGGAGGAATGGATAGTGAATGTTTTAGCGAGATTGATACAAAAATATGATCAAAAAGACATCTTTAATGCCGATGAGACTGGTTTGTTTTTTAAATGTTTGCCAAACAAAACACTAACATTTAAAAACGAGAAATGCTTTGGTGGAAAACAGAGCAAAGAGAGAATAACTGTCCTAGTAGCAAGCAATATGACTGGTTTGAAGAAACTGAATCTACTTGTTATAGGAAAGGCCAAAAATCCTAGATGTTTTAAAGGAATAAGATCTCTAGATGTAGATTATCAGTCCAACAAAAAGGCGTAGATGACAGGTGACATTTTTACGAAGTGGCTTTTAGAGCTGGACAAAAAATTTGGTTCTCAGAAAAGGAAGGTTTTACTTTTTATTGATAATTGCACTGCGCATCCTAAGGAGGCAAAAGATAAACTGCAAAATATTGAGCTTGCGTATTTTCCTCCGAACATGACGTCCTTACTTCAACCAATGGACCAAGGCATCATCTACAACATAAAACAACTTTACAGAAAACGAATTTTGATGAACATATTGTCACAAATGGAGGAGAACGAACCTGTTTTGGCCATAGATTTGCTTCAAGCTATTCGAAATTTAAGCACAGTGTGGAATGCCTTTGTAAAACCAGAAACAATTGCGAATTGTTTCAGAAATGCAGGATTTTCGAAAGATGGCGTGCGGACTCATTCGGATGAGGAAGACTTTCTTCCGTTAGCTGATTTGGCTGCTCTACAGGCTTCATATAGGGAGATAACGAACGTTGATGCATCATTTGAAGATTATGGTAATGTTGATATTGATTTGGAGACCATGGGCATCCCATCCGATGAGGATATTCTCATCAGTGTTCTGGAAACTCGTGGAGTTTCGGCTATGGCAGGTACATACATATTTATTTATTAGTTTTGTCTGCATACATACATATTTTAATCCTAATGCCAAATAAATGCGTGATGTACATTAATTTTACATTTATAGAATCAGATATCTATGAAGAAGAACCGGCCGGTGAAGAATTGGCTGACGTCAATAAGACGATACCTACATTGGAGCACGTTTCTTCATCAATAGATGTACTTCGAACTTTTGTGGAGGTGAGGAGTAACGTGCCGACTAATGTATTTAAATCTCTTAATGTATTAGAAGGTTTTGTTGAGGAAGAGAAATGGAAGAGTGTAATCCAAACTAAAATACCTGATTATTTTAAATACAAATGGAAAAAAATATAATTTTTATATAATGGTTTTGTTATTTGGTATTACAAGGTTTTGATGTGGAAGAAAAATGGAAAAGTGTAACACAAACTAATATGCCTAATTATTTTAAATAAAAAGTGGGGGAAAAATATAATTTCTGTATAATGAAGTTTCTATATAATGAAGTAATTTTCTGGTCCCGTAGTAAAATTTTCTTCATTGCATAATTATATATTTTGGACCTTACTTAAATTTCTATCATTCCTCTTTATCCTTTTTTTCTCCTGCTACACTCACGATCATCATTGATCCTATTTATGTGTTTGTTTATGGTTTTTGCGTAAATTGTTGTTGCATACATACAGCAGTTTTATACAGTTAATTTCCTTTTGGTGCTGTTGTTGTACTCATGCCTGTGCCTTTTTGCATTTATATCTTACACATAAAATTGTTCTTGCACAATTATTTTCTATGCTGCTTATTTATTTGTTTGTTCTCCTGTTACAAATTTTACGAAAGGATACATTTGAGTGTACAAACAAAAAGTAATATATCTATCTACATTGCATTTTTATGCAACATACTATTTTTTTTTTTTTTAGATCCTGTTATTTTTTATTACATTGTATTCATTGGCTGTTTTGCTTGTCTGTTGTTACATTTTGTTGTTGCATTATCTATTCTTTTTTAGCCATATCCTTTTACATACAAAATTTTATGTTACTAATTTTTCTGGACTCCTATTACAAGCAGCAGGAATACATTTGAATTCGTATTACAAAAATCATTTAATCAAAAAATTCAATAAAATAATATCGTCCGCTATCCTTTGCCCAGAATCTTATTTAATATATTTTCACTGCATTCCTATCTTTCATAATACAATTACATACCTCAAAAAATAAAGCTTCTATTTTATTGCACTTAAATTCTTAAACACACGATTCAATATTAATTTTTATTTTGTACACCCAAATCAACGCACACTTGTTGTTCATAGTTTTTTTCACATTTTTCTACTCAGTGACTATATGCGGCAAAATATTTCCATATATGTGGCTGAAATATTGTATAAATGCACATTTTCGTTTTAAACATTTTTAACTTCGCACAATTTCGTATTTTACATTTTTCAACTTCGTATGGTTTGGCAGTCTACATTTAGCATCTTCCATATTTCCATTGTTTGAATTTTTTACTGCGCATATCGTTTGCAGTTTATGGTTTTCACGCTGCAATTTGTTTGCATGTTTGATGTTTTTGTAGTAAATTTTTTGTATATTATACACAAGTAATATATTTGTTTTTGCTAACCAAAAATATAAATATATTTGGGCAGCAAATGTTTTAGAAATGAAAAATTTTCATTTTGTCTTCTAGCTGCAACGTAAAATATTTTGTAAGGCAAAATATTTTTGGAAAAACTGCGACAAATATTTCTACTATGAAGCTTGTGCATATATGGAATTCGTAAATAGTATTTATATTTTTAGTATGTATGTGAGGAAATATTATTTTGTTAAATATTTGTTGCAGTTTTCATTTAAAATTATGAAATATTTTGCAATTTTTTGACTAATATAGTAGTAATTTTAAACTCTGCTGTAAATCACTTCACTGCACTTTGAGCAAATTTTTATATAAATTGGTTGTGTTTTTCCAAAATTTATAGGAAAATATTATCAATTTAATGTAAATTCTTAAATATTTTTTTTACCAGTTTCTTTAAAATAGTGTTTGACTACATTTAATATTAATACTAGATCTAAATTTTCAACAACATTTATTATAAACCAACATGCGAATTAAAAATTTAATGAATGAAATATATGCACAGTGTAGAACAAACCAAATATGCTACCTACAAAAAGTTTCCATATTTTTAAAACGTAACTATAAAATATGTATATTCTCATTAAATCGAATAAAAACGGACCTTAAAATAAAATTAACAAAAATTAATTTATAGAAATAGTTGAAAAATTTACTCGAATACAAAAACCGGTTTAGAAACGAATAAATTAATAAATAAACAAAATTTTGCAAAATTTAAATTTTCTAATAAAATCCGTAGTTAAAAAAAAGAGGTCAGGTTTCTGGATACTCATCAAAATTGTAATTATCCGTTAGATTTTTAGAAAAATGTTTTACAATTTATTTAAAAAAAGTTTTCGAATCGAATAACTATAAAAAATTATTCGATTAAAACCCGGATCTTAAAAGTATAAAAATGAAACATCAAAATTTTAATTTACGATCGATTTTTAGAAAAATGTTTTAAAATTTATTCTAAAAAAAAGCTTTTTAATCGAATAACTATAAAAAACTATTCGATTATAACCCGGATTTTAAAAGTATCAAAATGAAACATCAAAATTTTAATTTAAAAATGTGTTAAAATTTATTCTAAAAAAAAGCTTTTTAATCGAATAACTATACAAAATTATTCGATTAAAAACCGAATCTTCAAAAGTATAAATATGAAACATCAAAATTTTAATAAACGATCGATTTTTAGAAAAATGTTTTAAAATTTATTCGAAAAAAAAAGTTTTTTTAATCGAATAACTATAAAAAATATCCAATCTTCAAAAGTAAAAACGAAAAACGTGATACCAATGGAAATTTTCAAAAAATTTTAATTTTTATTATAAAAAATTTTTAGACGAATTTTCAAAATTTATTCGAATAAAAAACCGAATATGAACTAATTTTAACAAAATAAATATGTAAACGATTTGTTATGAGTACTTAGATGTCTTAAATATATTTTCAAACAAATTTTAAAAAAATAATTTTTATTATTCGAATTTTATTCGAATAATAAAAAAAATTTCATGAGTAAGAAAATTTTTTAAAAAAATTATTTTTATTATTCAAATAAAAACCAGATTTTATTCGAATATAAAACCGGGTTAAAACAAATTTTGACAAAATAAATTTGTAAACTGGTTTTTATGAGTAAGATAAGTTTTTAAAAAAATTATTTTTATTATTCGAATAAAAGCCAGATTTTATTTGAATATAAAACCCGGTTAAAACGAATTTTGACAAAAATAAGTTTGTAAATGGTTTTCTATGAGTACTAAAGTTATTTTTAAATATATTTTTTGACAAGTTTTGAAATATTAATTTTTATTATTCGAATAAATCCCGGATTTTCTACGACAAAAATGGTGACAAAATAAATTTGTAAAAATAATTTTTGTTATTCGAATATAAACCAGATTTTCAAAGACAAAAATCATACCAATGAAAATTACATGTAAATTTTTAGAATAATTTTCAAAAATTATTCGAATTAAAATCAAACTATTAAAAAAATAATTCGAATAATGTAATATAAATATGAAATCTTACTATATTATCTTTACTCTTCTAGTAGATTTTTATAAATATGGTAAAGTTTTATTCGAATAAAAAACAGAATTTTAATCGAATAATATTCTAAACGTATTCTGAAGTAGCTTAATAGTTTATATAGTTTTATTTGAACAAAATTAAAAAAATATTCGAATCAAAATCGAATTCTTATCGCTTAAAATATTATTCGAATAAAAACCGGGTTTTCTAATGAAAAAGAAAATTAGCCATGATTCTTAGAGCTTCATGAATTATAATCGAATAATTTTGAGTAGATTAATTTTTTAAATTCATTTTATTTTTTTTTTTAATTATTCAAATAAAAACCGTACTTTTAACGGCCTAACAATTATTTTTAATAATGTAATAAACTATTCGACCAACAAAATCTACTATTGTACTAGTTTTTTAGATTTTTTTTTAAATTTTATTCGAATAAAAACCGTATTTTAATCGAATAATTTTTGTACACGGTTTTTTTAAATTTTAAAGGTTTCTAAGTAACATTGGGATTTGAAAATATTGAGTAATTTTTTAAAATATTTTAACATATAATTCGAATAAAAACCCGGATTTTAATCGAATAATTTTGAGACCGGTTTCGAAAGTTTTTTAACTTAAAAAACGTCGATTCTTTTTATAAATTTTTTTTTTTTAAATTATCCGAATAAAATTATTCGAATAATACAATAATAAATCCTCTAAGTTTAGGAATAACATTGAGATTGGAAAATATTTAGTAGTTTTTAAAAAATATTTTAAAATTTTATTCGAATAAAAAATTTCATAAAACTTTATTCGAATAAAAATATAGAATAACTTTTGTCGCTGGTATTTTAAAGCAGCTTAATAAGTTGGATGTTTTTTTTTTTAAATTTATTCGAATAAAAGCCAAACAAAAACCGGTTTCAAATATCTTAAATTTCCTATAGATATTCTTATTTTTGGTCATAAGTACTTTCTAAATACCACTGTGCATATATTTTATTTAAAACAAAATTAAACTAAAATTTAAACATGAAAACTACCATGAATGAAAGTGTTTTTTAAAAAGAGAAAAAAAAATTAACAAAAATAAAGCTAAAGCTTTTTAAAAACAAATATTTTAAGGATTTCTTAAAAAAATAAATCCTTTTAAATACTATTTGTCTCTCAGTATTAAGACTCTGTTCATAACTCTCTCTCTTAATGCAGAGAGTTGTTGGTCTATGGATATTTTGATGGGCTTAAATATTTTGCAACTCAAGAATATTCGAATACAAAATAAAACGATAATGTTTATGGAAACCGAATCAAAATCAAAGAAAAAAGATGTATTAATAAATGTTGTTTTGGAAAATTTAGATGCTTACTTATAACTGTACCTCGCTTAATCCGATCGCAGGTGTTGTAGTTGGAGCCGGGTACGGGTGGCAGCTTACGGTTGGGTGGTGCAATATAGCCCAATTCATCACGCAAGTCAGGTCGTCTTTTGTCCAAAGTGGCGCCAGGTCCCATTGTCTGATTATAAACTACATCATCTAGAATTAATACGTGATGTTCCGAAAAACAAAAATTTTATGTTTTTAAATACTGAAGATGCTTTTACCGGGACTTAATTTTTTTTTTGTTTTTTTGATTTTTAGAAAACATACTCTAAAATTCTTTCTTTCTTACTTTATTTCTGTTTTGTTTAAAATTAGAAGATTTTTTTAAATTGTTTTTTTTTTAATCTTCTTTTAATAGGTGCATTTTAACAATAAACAAATTGTGCCAGTTTAATTTTATTTGTTCAAATACTTTCAACAAGTCACTCACAATCCAGCCGTACGCAAACTTTGTTATAAAAATTACTGGGTGCTTAGATTTTTTTTTCATATTTTTTTTAATAAAATAGTAAACATTTAGCAAATATACCAAACCACTTTCTTTTTTTTTTTTTTTTTTTTGTTGCTTAAATATATATTTAATAAAAAGAGTTTTAAGAAAAAAGTTAAATGTTTTAAATGAATGATTTTGATTTTAAATTTCAATTTTTGCGATTTTCTTTTTATAATTATTTTTAATGAAAAGCATCTTAGTTTTTAATTTCATAGAGGGGGAATATAGAGGTAGCAAAGTTTAACTAAAAATTGTAGTATGAAACAGATTTTTAAAACTCAAACATTTGTTAGGGTTTAAAGAAGAAATTACTTAAAACTTAAAACAGTGAGGAAAAATACTGCTGGGAAGAAAACATATATATATACAATATTCTTTTTGGCTAGATTTTAAACATATTTACACAATATCGATTTTGGTTACTAGATATTTATTGACTATGAAGGGGAAATCTACAAAGATTGAGTAGTTTATTTTATCCTAAGCTAATCAATCATTGTAAATTTAGATTTCAATTTAAAAAAAAATGGTTCCAAATTAAAAGGGTTTCAAAGTTAAACAAATTCTACAGAAAATCGTTTTAGCTAATAATTCGAATTATATAAAAAAAACGCGTATATAAACGGGATTTCTATTAATATAAGTATTGAGGTTAATTTGATTTGCATGAGATTAAGAGTGAGTTTCAATCCCAAAACTTACAGAAAATTGCAAATTTGATTTTGAAGTGTTCATCAAATCATTGGCTTTTCGACTAAATGCTCTTTCTATTCCTGAATTAATGGGTGTCCCTAAATTCACGCAAGAATTGAATTTTTTTTAGAAATATTTTCAAATTTTATGCGAATAAAAACCGAATTTTAATCGGATAATTTTGTCACCGATTTTTTCTGAATCACTTATAAAAAGGTTCAAATAATGTAATAATAAATCCAACTAGGTTTCGGAATAATATTGAGATTTGAAAATTTAGGTTTTTTAGAAATATTTTAAAATTGTATTCGAATAAAATATCGGATGTTTATCGAATAATTTTGTAACCGGTTCTGAAAGTTTCTTAGTTTCACCAAAAATTGTAGTAGGTTTTTAGAAATATGTTAAAATTTTATTCGAATAAAAAACCGGATTTTAATCGAATAATTTTGTAAGCAGTTTTGAAAGTTTTGAAAAAAGCCTTAAAATATTATTCGAAAAAAGGATTTTCTTATGAAAAATTGAACAGGCCATGATTGTAGCAGGCTTTAAAAAATATTTTAAAAATTTAATCGAATTAAAACCCGAATTTTAAAAACAGAGGTTTTTAATGAACAATTGGCAGGCCATGATCATTAGTTTCTCCAAAAATTGTAGTAGGTTTTTAAAAATATTTAAAAAATTTATTCGAATAAAAACCGAATTTTAATCGGATAATTTTGAAAGTTTCAAAAAATTTATATAAATTTTAAAGATTATCCAAATAAATTATTTGACTAAAAACCGGGGTTTTAAACCTTCTAAAATAAAACATTCCATGATTCTTACTTTCACCAAAAACTTTAGTAGATTTTTAGAAATATTTTAAAATTTTATTCGAATAAAAAAAAATTTAGCGAATCGTTCTTGTGTTAACTAGATTTCATTATAAAATCGTTTTAGGATTTACTGATTTTCTATAGAATATCGTTGGCTTGTTTATACTCTATTTGGAACCATTTCTATCTATTTAATATTTAAGGGAATAGTTTGATTATTATATTTAAATTTACAACATTTATACAAGGGTTGTTTAAAATATTTACACTTACTTATTACAACAAATATTCTTAGTACAATTTAAAAGATATTTACAGGAACTAAAAGGATTAACCAGGACTCATAGATTTAAAAAGAAGGATTTGTATAATTTTATAAATTAAAGTAAAATGTTTAAAGAAGAAAAATATTAAAGTAAAAGTTTCAAAGAAGGATCATATGAGGTTGGTTGGTTGTGAAATAAAGAAGTTTTTCAGTTTCGTTGTTTGTACCTTGAATATTTGTATTTAAAATTTCTATCGCAAAAATTTTTTCACAATTTTGCCAATTCAAAATTTAATGAGATGATTTAATAAGGTTAATAAAAATGTAGAGATATGTTTAAATATAAATAAGATGTAGAAATGATTATTATAAAGGGTGAGGGTCGCGTTTAAAGGCACGTGCTTATGTAAAAAAAATTGCTGTAACGTAGCTTTTGTAACAACAAGTAAATATTTAAACTATGTAAATGTTTCCTTAAAATATAAGTGTTCACAGCTTCATTAAAAAGTGTTTGAATTTAAACTATAAGCCTTGTTTTATAGTTAAGATATAAGTTTAAATATAAGCATTTTCATATTGATGAATTATAGGACTTTGCTTGCTGTTACGTAGCTTTTGTAAGAGCAAGTAAATATTTAAACAATGTGAATGTTCCCTTAGAATATAAGTGTTCACAGCTTCATTGAAAAGTATTTGAATTTAAACTATAAGCCTTATTTAAGTTAAGATATAAGTTTAAATGCAAACATTTTGATTTTGAGGAATTATAGAATTTGCTTGCTGTTACGTAGGTTTTTGTAAGAGCAAGTAAATTTTTAAATAATGTGAACATTTCCTTGGAATATAAGTGTTAAGTTACTCCATTTAAAGCTACTATTTAAATAATGTGAACGTTCACTTAGAATAAGAGTTCACAGCTTCATTGAAAACTGTTTTAATTTAAACTATAAATCTACTTTAAGTTAAGCTATACTTAAATTAACATTAATGACACTGTGAATTCTAATAATATGTATGAAACTGTAATAAAATATTTAAGGTTTCATTCATAAACAAATTATTAAAGGTTTATAAAACAAATTTTGTTTTATAAAACTTTGATAATGATAAATGGCTTTAATGTATAATTGTAATTGTTTCTAAAAATTCAACTAAAAACTTAAAAATTTTATAAATTTCTCTTTGAAATGTGGTGGTGGAGTTATGTTTGAAAGTTTTGTTATGTTCATACATATATAAAAATAAAATATTTAAGTTTGAGTGTGGTATATTTGTGTAATTGAATTGTTGAAGTATTTTCTTTTTTTTTTAGTTAAGTTTAGTTTAGTTGTCTAGTTGCATGCTTTATAACACATTAAAATAGTGTATAACATTAAATATAATTTATACTAAGAAAAATGTGTTTCAAAAATAACGTAAAACAATTCTAAAAAACAAACTCAATTTTGTAATTAATAATGAGTGACCTTTGAAATGGAAAACTTCCGCTGTGTAATCCATTACGTTAATTTTTTTTTTTTTTGTTTTAAAACAGAAATAAAATAAAAATAAATTAAAAAGAAAATTAAGAGAAAAAAAGCTGTTAGAATAAATTTTTGGTTTTAAGTAAGGATAACGTAAATTTGCACTTTTCTTAGGGGAGACATAAATGGACATTGTGAAAATGGTTGTAAGATTTTCGGATAATATTTGAATTGGTTTAAAACAAATATATTTCAAATTCATAAAATTTAATTTTTTTAACTTAAAGAAAAGTTATTTTCGAAATTTTTGAAAACATTGCTCAATTTTTTTAATTGATTTAATTGTAAAACCTGTTAAAAGTGTTTAATTTTTGTTCGAAATTCTAAAAATGTAAAAATGACGATTACTGTAAAATATGATTGTGAAAATACTGATAATATTTGAATTGGTTCAAAGCAAATAAATTTCGAACTTATGAAATTAAATTTTTCAACTTGAATAAATTTTCGAAGTTTGCTCAAATTTTAATTTCGAAATTCTAAAAATTTTGTAAAAATTGCGTTAATAAGCTTGACTAACTATAAAATATGATATATTGATTATAAAATTCGAAATGGCTCATAAAAATAATGTTCGAATTTAACTTTCAAATTTCGATGCAAAGAATTTTTCAAAAATATTGTAATATTGAATTAAACTTAATTTTAAGCCAATCGAATTTTCGAAATTTAAAAATTAAAAAAAAAAAATTTTTTTTAAATTTTAAAAAAATTTCGACCATTTTTTTAATTCTTATTAACTGTATGTACATTAGGATTACTTTTACAATTCTGCTTATAAAATTCGAATAGCATAATTTTAAAATTTCGAAGTAAAGATTTTTCGAATTTTTTTTAGGAAAGTTTATATGATGTACTATTGAATTAAAATTAATTTTAAGCCATGTTCGAATTTTCGCACTTAATTTCGAAATATAAACATTTTTGTAAAAAATTAAAATTTTTAAATTTCCCAATTCGAAATTCGAAATTTTTTATGTTTGCCAATTATTAAAATTTTTTAAATATTTGAATTTTCAAACTTAATTTTGAAATTCGAAAAATTTTGTTAAAATTCTAAATAACGCATTATTAAATTACAATCAGATTGTAAAATTCGAAAAGCGTCATTTTCAAATTTCGAAGTAAAGTATTTTCGAATTTTTATAGGAAATTTTTTTTATTTTAGTTTGTATGATTTACTATTGAATTAAAATTAATTTTAAGCCATGTTCGAATTTTCGAACTAAATTTTGAAAGTTGAAAATTTTTTTAATTTAAAAAAAAAAATCAAATTTTTTTATATTTAGCTGAATATTTAAATTTTTTAAATATTTGAATTTTCAAACTTAATTTCGTATCATTTAAATTGTTTTTTTTTTTAATTATTATTAATGCAATACAATCAGCTCAACAATCATGAATAAAAAATGCTTTTTTTTCTCTTTTCCCATTTTTAACACTGAATTTTAATAGAAAAAATGGAAAAAAAATGTATTCATGATTGGGCTGAATACGATTTTTTCTTAACAATTCTGATTATAAAATTCGAATAGTTTAATTTTTAAATTTCGAAGTATTTGTATATATATATTATTTTATTTTATGTGATTTTAAATTAATATTAAATAAAAATTAATTTAAGCCATGTTCGAATTTTCGCACTTAATTTCGAAATTTGAAAATTTTGTTCAAAAAATTTTTATTTTCAAACTTAATTTCGAATTTTTGAAAATCTAAATTTTTTAAAAAAATTCTTATTAACGCATTATTAAACTGTAAAATTTTAATTGGATCTTAAATTATTAATGAATGCACTGTGGTGCTAATTCTGGGCTGTAAGGTAAGGCAGCATCTTGTTGAAACTATATGTCGTCCACATATCATCTAATTTTGGCCATAAAGAACTTTGTTATAAAGTCGCGATAACGAGGAATAATACAAGTAATTGCTTGACCGAACTAGTATGGTCCAATGATGTTTCCAGCTCAAAATGCGCTTCAAACAATGTCACGTTGTGGATGAATTTGAGACAATAACATGTAACAAAACCATGGATCATTTTGCTTCAAACACTACAATTAATTGGATAACTGTGTATTTTACTGTCAAACACTTTTAATTTTTTTTTTTTTGGGCATGCCAACACTTTACTTTACTTATGGCGGCAAATTCAAATCTTGCTTAAATGTTGGAACAACCTTTATCACTTGTTTCCTATATTCTCCCAGTGCAAATTTATGTTTTCCTTATACATAGAGTTAGTTAGAATTGATTAATTATATTACAAAATAAATAAACTAAAACAACATATTTTTGTTGTAACTGTCGTTATAATTTTAAGGCATTCATAAATCAACCTACAATACACATCCTTTTGTCCACCGTGCAAATCATCAGAACGACGTCTGGACAAGGCAACACATACAACCAAAATACCCACAAATACCACAATAACGGTGGCTATAAGAGGTACCATAAAGTTCAGATCTAGCCATTCTGGCATCCAGGCGGGTAAACGTATGCGTGTATGTAAATTGCCAGAACCTCGGCCATCATCCAAAGGAGCCACAGTGCCTTTTTAGTGTTATTCATACAAACCATCATGATTTTTGTTATTTTTTTGGACAGACAGACAATACAATTATTTTGCATGCATTTTAAAAGTATTGTTCGAAATTTCGAAATTCAATATCAGATTTTCGAAATTATTAAAATTATTGTATAAGCCATATTTTGAACACCATTTAACGAATAAGCAAGCAATTTTTTTTGTGTTTAATTCAATAAATTATAAACCAAATATGGACAGTATTAAACCAAAAAAATAAAAAAATAATTTAAATAATATGAAAAGAGAGAGAGAGAAAGAGAAACAAAAAATCGAGATTAGTTTTGTTGGGGTATATACCTTTGTGATGATTGCCTTTGCTACGTAGTATACAAATAACAATTATAGCAATAATTATGACGAGTAAAGCAGCTACCACGGGTACAACTAAATTTAAGTTTGACAATATGATGCGAATTGTATCCTCGGCCGTTAGTTCGGGTAAATCGCGCGATGGGGCTATAGTTCCTGTAACAACCAAATATTAACCAAAACATCATACATGTATAGAAGAGCAAGACACAAACAGACACACACACAAAAGAGTGAGACAGTTAAAGATAGAGAGAAAAAGAGAGCAAATTTGTTTCGTTTTCGTTTTTTTTCATTTTCATTTGTTGTTGTGGCAAAAAACAAAACAAGGTTTATTTCGTTTTCTTTTTTTTTTTTTGTTTTGCAAAATTTATGGAACTACTAAAACAATGTATTTGGAACATTACCTTTGTACCTCTAATATACAAATACACAAACATTTATAGTAAAAAAAAAGTTAAAATTTAGAAAAATTCTTAATTATAAAATATGTTTGAAAAAAAATTTATTGAAAAAAATCTAAAGTTAAAGAACAAGTAACATTATTATAACACAACTAAACAAAAATATATATGAAAAATTTTGTAAAAGAAACTTGTTATGGAAAAATAGTAAAAAATTTTGTAAAGAAATTTTGAAATTTTAGTGGTTTTTTACACTTAAACTGTTAAAAAGGCTTAAATTCTATTGGTGATGGGTCTTTTGTATGTCAACGAACAAAAAACTATAAATGCAATTTGTTTTTGTTTTATTGATTGATTGATTGATTTAAATTTTAGAACTAGAACTTTCTTTTAAGCATAAAATCTTAGCATGATAAAGAAAACTTTAACAACATTCCGTTTAACTAAGAAAATAATTAGACATAACACTATTTAGTTAATTTAATTTGTATGGTAAAATATTTTAAATAAGGCTTAAACACAGTTTCTTAAAGGCAGACTGCTCTAAAGTAAGCTAATTTCATTTATCCTTTAAACAGCTTACTTCCGGGCTGTTATTTATTTAAACTTAAACAATAAATAAAGTATCACCCCTAAAGTATGCTTTCCATTTATAAAAGAAACTGTGTTGCCCTTTTTAATTAGTATTAAATTAATTTTATCTTTATTTAACAAACAGAATATGTAGTAAATATATAGAAATAAATATATAAATAGTAAATAGTATAAATATAAGTATATTTTCGAAATGAATTAATAAATTAAACTATAAATTTGTTTAATAAAGTAAATTATGTAAAACTGAATTATTTTTTTAGGTAATAAATGAATTTTGTATTAAAAAAAAAAACGAAATAAACTGCAGTTTTTTCTCATTTCATGTTTTGTATTATTATTATTTTTTTTATTTATTGAAAAATGATGAATATTTCTGATGATTATTTTTTGGTTGTTGCAGGTTGAGATTTTTTTTGTAAATTAGTAATTTTTTTGTTTAAACCCCATTGTTTGAAATGATTGTCTTTAATTTGAGTTTGATTTTATATTTTCATGTACTCGTTCAATTGTTTTTCAAAGACTTTAGTAAATTTGTTTGTTTATAATTTTACTTGAAAATAAAATGATTTTTGTTACAGTAAAAAGGAACTTAAATATGCTTTAACTAAAAAAAAAGTTTTTAAATCTTTTAATGATAAATTATATATGAAAATTAACTAAAAACAAACTAAAATTATAGATATGTGTGGTTAAAAGATGAGATTATTCAAACCATTATAAGGAAGGTAGGAGGTAGTACTCAAGTTTTGTATTTAGTGGAAAAATTTGTATGCTGATGTCTTGTCTGTGTGTCCATAAAAAAACCTTGCATACTTTTAGTTAGCAGGACAATATAAGTAATAATTATTTCAAAACAATTGATGATCGGTTCGTCTGTCCTGCTAAAATCTGACCAAATGTTTGAAATTGTCAGAAAGTGAGTTGTCACCAGGTTTTTAAGTTAGCCGGGGCGTTAAATTACCCACTGGTTTATTTTTTTATAACAGGGTAAGATAATACACAATATAAACTAATCCCCTTATTCGTAACGAATAAAGTTTATAAAACAAATATTGTATGCGATAAATGTTTTTTAAATCTTTGACAAATAAAACAATATTAGAAATAAGAGCTTAGGAATTAAATTACATTTCCTACTCATTTCTTTCCAGGACTTTTAGAAGATCCACCAAGACGAAGACCTACAATGTTTAAAATTGGCATGCTTTTAACAATAATCGCAAATTTAGTTCAGAAAGCGGAGTTTATTCAAGGCCTGAACAGCTTTAAACACTAGTAGGTACATAAAATTAAGTTGCCACAAAGAAATAAATACTTGTATTACTTTCATTATTCCAGGTAGAAGCATGAATCCATTATGTTGTATGATTTTTACGTTATTTACCGAAGTTGCTCCTCAATTAGTAAAAAAAACATTCGTTCGACTAAGAAACGTAACGAAATCTACTGTTTCTTTACCTTAAACGAAACGTTTTCTATTGATTGTGAGAAGACAAGGAGTTTTTTTTTTTTTTTTTTGAAAAAAATGGCTGCAAAATACTAAGTGCTTTCAATAAATGATGTCGCAACTAAAGCTGAAGTGAATCCAATTAATAGTATACAGTCCCACAAAGTAAATGGTGTATCAAGTCAAAACGTCAATCAAAATAGATGCGCTTAAACAGGAGCAACATAGGTTTAAGTGGATCATTTTGGATTAAAACCATGAATGTGATTAATTCCCCGAAAGGCAAGACATTTATTCCTAGAGTCTGAAATGTGAAACTTACATAGGGAAAAGTTCCACTTTGAATTCAGTTCTCTTTGTTCCGATATATCGTCCTGCCACTATTGAAGACAAACTATGGAATGGTTTAATAATAACAATGTATCATATAGAGATTAAGAGGTGAGTTTAACTTATTGGTCAATGGTCCACTTACGACCTCATATATTAGCTTTGGAAGAGTCAACAGAGCATTCAGAGTCATAAATACAGGTGTCAAATACAAAATGCGAGTTTTTAAGCACATTCATATGAAAGGGGTCTCTGAACAATCCTGCTTTAGAAAGCTTAAAAAACTTGTGTAATGTTAAAAACAAAAGTGTTTTTTTCGCATCAAACGATTAATAGAGTAGTAATGATTCCATATGGATAAGAATATTCGCAGTAAAAATATATAGAGCCCCATTTCTATAACATGTAAGAAGTTTTTGAATCGAAACAAACTTCTAAGAATCATTCAGTTTTTAACGGGATTATTTAGATAATGTTCAAACTGAACACATTTAAAGTACAGACAAAGTAAACGTATTCTCTTACTCAAGAGATTTATAAATATTTCGCATAAAAGATACCTCAAATACATTACAGAAACGAGGTAGAGGTCTTAATAAGAAATCAAAAAATAACAACATTTTATGGTATACGAAAATACAGTTCGATTTCTCTCTCATATCATTTGTGACAATGTATTTGAGGATCGTAAAGTTTAAGCGCATTCAAGATAGAATACGTTTTTCATTTCCGATTAATCAAAAAGGAAAATGTCTATAGGATTTAAATTTATGATTTGAATAATGCTAAATCGCGCTCTGTATAACTGAATAATATTCATTTTGGCAAGACAGTTGTTCTTAATTTCTTTTTAAATAAACAGAAATTGAAATAGTTAATAGTTTTGTAATGAATTCGACGAATCTTAAACTTTGTGACCATTGCAAAATAAATTAGTATTCTGAGTTGAAACCCGCACAAGCTATGATTTTACAAAATGAGCAGGTACTAGTGACGCTATTACTGAAGTTTACATAAAGAAAGTGCAGCAAACCGTATTAGAAGATCGTAAAGTTAAAATGCCTGACATTGCTGACACACTAAGCAGCTCTTTATAAATTACTAGGCCACTTGGTTACGAAATGTTTTTTTTTTAGCAAGATTTGAGTTGGGTTCTTTGAAGCTTAATCAAAAACCATGATGTGTACTGGATTTACATTTATAATTTGATTAATAAATCATACAATAACTTCTTTGTTTATACAAACAATAATAATCTCAATATGACAATGTTGTTCTGTATCCTTTTGTTTCCTTGAAGAAAAAAATACAGGCTCCAGAACTATGTACTTATTTAGAATTACAAAAATATCTCCAGAGCAAAAGATATCAGTCCAATATCTATCTTGAAGAACTTGACAAATTCAACTTTAAAAATGTTATTGAAATGCTAGACCCTGGGAGCAAATTCTCGCACTCGTAATCGAAATATCGAATAAATTGTGTACATTTTATTCGATATCGAATAAGAGAATCCCAAAAATATAAAAAACTCGCACGTTCGAATAAGTATTCGATCGTGTTCGACTGCGGTAATTAGCCCCCAGTACTTTTTAATTTATGTAGTATTGGAGTATCTTTTTTGGAATGATTTGTAAACAGAAATTAAATAATAAAACACTGATTGATAGCTTAGTCTGCAATGTAAATGAATGGACATTTTAAAAACCATTTTTACGAATTTTAGATCATTCTATGCAGTGGAATTGATTGATTTGATTGCTTAGAATTGTATCAGCACTTCGCAAAAGACTTTTGTTGAGAGTCTGACTAAAACAGTTTTGTTTTTCAGATCGAAACTGAAACAAATATTTGCCAGTTAATAGAACATTTAATTTCCGAAATGATGTTCTAGGTTCTAGATTCTAGATCATCAGCTCTGTTTGAGGTGGCAGTATTTTGTTTTAATTCCGTCTTGTATTATCATCTTGAACAACAGACTGTTTCTTGGAGGAAATATTGAGTGTATGACTTAAAAATGCTGTATTTGCAAAGCTTATTGTGAATGTTTGTGCGGTTCAGAAGTAGTAATTTTGACAACGTTTGCAAACAGCAGGATTCATCCAAAAGTAGAGAAATTTGGTACCATACGAATTGAAGCCGAGAGACCTTGAAAGACCATTTTATATGTCTGAAACGCTGCTTGAACGCTATAAAAACAAATAATTTTTGCACCGAATCATTACTTGCGTAAGAGATCGTATGTGAAGCCCGTCCAACCAGTCGAATCGACACCAACGCCAAATATCCATAGCGCTTAGGTAATTCTCTGTATTTGGTGGTAGCAAAAGGGTCATATCTATTTTGAGCTGCTGAAATCTGGCCAGACCATCACAGGTAACCTGTACCGAACACAACTGATTCTTTGAAGCGAGCATTGGCAGAAAAATGCCCAGAATATGCGGCCAGACATGAAACGTAATATTCTATTATAACAACGCTAGGCCACATGTTACAATACCTGTTCAAAAGTATTTAAGAACTTCCCAACCACTTCATTGGTTGGGAAGTTTAGCCGGCAGACATGAAACGTAATATTCCATTATAACAATGATAGGCCACATGTTGCAATACCTGTTAAAAAGTATTTAGAATAAAGTGGTTGGAAAGTTTCGATCGATGCTGAACGCTCTGTCTCCGCTTCACTTTGGAACAGTAAGATGAGCAGTTTTGGCCCGGAATTCATATAGTGCCATAAAGATGGGAAAAGGTTATAACTAACAATGGCCACTGCATTGAATCAATTTATATTGTACAAATGTTTCAAAATAAAAGCTAAAAATTTAAAAAATCCCGCATGTTAAAGTCATACACCCAATAGATATAGTAGATTTGAATGTTGAGAGGGTTGGTCGTTTTTAATTAGATATATAACGATGTAAAGTCTAATAAAGTTAACACAAACATCCAGGGATATTCCTGTTCTCACTTGCACCAATGTTCATATTTTGGAGCAAGCATTTACTACAAATCACGACTGTAGTATGCTGTTGTATCTTTATTAATTGTCGAACTAATTTTTAAATTGTTAAGTGTTTTAACATCTTAAAAACGTAAAGTAATTTTTCTTGAATAGAGCTAAATATCTATGTACGACCTTCGTAGCTGTAACAATATGTACAAAAATGAGACTGTTTACTCTGATCACTGAAATAAACCGAATATAAAGGATCTCAATACATGCAATATATTTGGTAATGACGTTTCTAGGATTCTGTCAAAATATATTCAAAATTCATGTTCAAAAAGTATCGATCTTATTCACAGTTACACAAATGTTTTATGTGCTTTTACAAAAAGAAAAAAAAAACATTTCACAAAATATTTGCAGACTGTAATACAACATTTAGCCACATGCTAAATTATATAGACATCAAAAATGCCACATGGGGAAGGGGGAATACATAAATAAAACTTATGTTCAAAACAATAAACTATTATGTTTAAGTACTACATAAATTTAAAGGTTTTGGCAAGAATTTCAAGTAATACTTTAAGTAGTTGTTGATAGCATTGCTTTAAATTCTAACTCAAAAAGAAAAACCTAATAAATCTTTGTAGTAGCTTAATATAATTTCAAATACAATTACAAGAAATGAGTACTTAATCTTCACATAAATGGTTTGAGAAATTAAAATAAAATTATAAACATAAAATTCAAAAAACTAAACAAATAAAAACTACTACCATCGATAAATACACATAGATCGGAAACTCTGCTGTCAAAGACCTAACTCAGTTGTTAAACAGCTAAGTGGTGAGAATGTATTAGTAAAAAACTATGTGACACCAAAAACCACACTTGTATATGGTTTCTGTTTTCACATATTTATTTATACTATAACATTCTCACCACTTAGGTTTTTGACAACTGAGTTAGGTCGTTGACAGCAGAGTTTTCGGTTTATGTTTATTTATCTATGACTATTACTATTTGTAATTTAATTCTATTAAAATTTCTACCAAAAACTTTGTAGAGATTTCCATAAAAAACAAAATAATAAAATTGTGTTTACTATTAAGCAAAAAACCATGATGTGTACTGGATTTACATTTATAATTTGATTAATAAATCATACAATAACTTCTTTGTTTATACAAACAATAATAATCTCAATATGACAATGTTGTTCTGTATCCTTTTGTTTCCTTGAAGAAAAAAATACAGGCTCCAGAACTATGTACTTATTTAGAATTACAAAAATATCTCCAGAGCAAAAGATATCAGTCCAATATCTATCTTGAAGAACTTGACAAATTCAACTTTAAAAATGTTATTGAAATGCTAGACCCTGGGAGCAAATTCTCGCACTCGTAATCGAAATATCGAATAAATTGTGTACATTTTATTCGATATCGAATAAGAGAATCCCAAAAATATAAAAAACTCGCACGTTCGAATAAGTATTCGATCGTGTTCGACTGCGGTAATTAGCCCCCAGTACTTTTTAATTTATGTAGTATTGGAGTATCTTTTTTGGAATGATTTGTAAACAGAAATTAAATAATAAAACACTGATTGATAGCTTAGTCTGCAATGTAAATGAATGGACATTTTAAAAACCATTTTTACGAATTTTAGATCATTCTATGCAGTGGAATTGATTGATTTGATTGCTTAGAATTGTATCAGCACTTCGCAAAAGACTTTTGTTGAGAGTCTGACTAAAACAGTTTTGTTTTTCAGATCGAAACTGAAACAAATATTTGCCAGTTAATAGAACATTTAATTTCCGAAATGATGTTCTAGGTTCTAGATTCTAGATCATCAGCTCTGTTTGAGGTGGCAGTATTTTGTTTTAATTCCGTCTTGTATTATCATCTTGAACAACAGACTGTTTCTTGGAGGAAATATTGAGTGTATGACTTAAAAATGCTGTATTTGCAAAGCTTATTGTGAATGTTTGTGCGGTTCAGAAGTAGTAATTTTGACAACGTTTGCAAACAGCAGGATTCATCCAAAAGTAGAGAAATTTGGTACCATACGAATTGAAGCCGAGAGACCTTGAAAGACCATTTTATATGTCTGAAACGCTGCTTGAACGCTATAAAAACAAATAATTTTTGCACCGAATCATTACTTGCGTAAGAGATCGTATGTGAAGCCCGTCCAACCAGTCGAATCGACACCAACGCCAAATATCCATAGCGCTTAGGTAATTCTCTGTATTTGGTGGTAGCAAAAGGGTCATATCTATTTTGAGCTGCTGAAATCTGGCCAGACCATCACAGGTAACCTGTACCGAACACAACTGATTCTTTGAAGCGAGCATTGGCAGAAAAATGCCCAGAATATGCGGCCAGACATGAAACGTAATATTCTATTATAACAACGCTAGGCCACATGTTACAATACCTGTTCAAAAGTATTTAAGAACTTCCCAACCACTTCATTGGTTGGGAAGTTTAGCCGGCAGACATGAAACGTAATATTCCATTATAACAATGATAGGCCACATGTTGCAATACCTGTTAAAAAGTATTTAGAATAAAGTGGTTGGAAAGTTTCGATCGATGCTGAACGCTCTGTCTCCGCTTCACTTTGGAACAGTAAGATGAGCAGTTTTGGCCCGGAATTCATATAGTGCCATAAAGATGGGAAAAGGTTATAACTAACAATGGCCACTGCATTGAATCAATTTATATTGTACAAATGTTTCAAAATAAAAGCTAAAAATTTAAAAAATCCCGCATGTTAAAGTCATACACCCAATAGATATAGTAGATTTGAATGTTGAGAGGGTTGGTCGTTTTTAATTAGATATATAACGATGTAAAGTCTAATAAAGTTAACACAAACATCCAGGGATATTCCTGTTCTCACTTGCACCAATGTTCATATTTTGGAGCAAGCATTTACTACAAATCACGACTGTAGTATGCTGTTGTATCTTTATTAATTGTCGAACTAATTTTTAAATTGTTAAGTGTTTTAACATCTTAAAAACGTAAAGTAATTTTTCTTGAATAGAGCTAAATATCTATGTACGACCTTCGTAGCTGTAACAATATGTACAAAAATGAGACTGTTTACTCTGATCACTGAAATAAACCGAATATAAAGGATCTCAATACATGCAATATATTTGGTAATGACGTTTCTAGGATTCTGTCAAAATATATTCAAAATTCATGTTCAAAAAGTATCGATCTTATTCACAGTTACACAAATGTTTTATGTGCTTTTACAAAAAGAAAAAAAAAACATTTCACAAAATATTTGCAGACTGTAATACAACATTTAGCCACATGCTAAATTATATAGACATCAAAAATGCCACATGGGGAAGGGGGAATACATAAATAAAACTTATGTTCAAAACAATAAACTATTATGTTTAAGTACTACATAAATTTAAAGGTTTTGGCAAGAATTTCAAGTAATACTTTAAGTAGTTGTTGATAGCATTGCTTTAAATTCTAACTCAAAAAGAAAAACCTAATAAATCTTTGTAGTAGCTTAATATAATTTCAAATACAATTACAAGAAATGAGTACTTAATCTTCACATAAATGGTTTGAGAAATTAAAATAAAATTATAAACATAAAATTCAAAAAACTAAACAAATAAAAACTACTACCATCGATAAATACACATAGATCGGAAACTCTGCTGTCAAAGACCTAACTCAGTTGTTAAACAGCTAAGTGGTGAGAATGTATTAGTAAAAAACTATGTGACACCAAAAACCACACTTGTATATGGTTTCTGTTTTCACATATTTATTTATACTATAACATTCTCACCACTTAGGTTTTTGACAACTGAGTTAGGTCGTTGACAGCAGAGTTTTCGGTTTATGTTTATTTATCTATGACTATTACTATTTGTAATTTAATTCTATTAAAATTTCTACCAAAAACTTTGTAGAGATTTCCATAAAAAACAAAATAATAAAATTGTGTTTACTATTAAGCAAAATTTATTTTTTTTTTTTTTTCAATACACTACCAAAAGTTTTCAAAAGTTTTTGTTTCTAAATATATATATTTTTTTGTTTAAATCAACAACAAGGGGGAGGAAAAACAAATTGCATTTACGCAATAGAATTTTTTTTTTAAATTTTTAGTTTAGTTTACAAAATTTGTTTGTTTACACTAGCAGCTAAGTTGATAATTAAAGGAAAATTTTCAAATAATAACAAAAAATCATTTACAGTAAAAAAAATTTTTGTACACAAGCTTTTTTTGAAATTATAATTGAAAGAAAATCATAAATTTTAAAGTGCTTTTAAGTTAAAAGAAAATTTAATAAAAAAGCTAAAGAAATTAAAACTTTTTTATGTATAATTTTTACATTTAAGCAAGTGTAGCTTTTCTTTGTATAAATAATTATTATTTTTTTTGTTATTTGTATATTTTGTTTAAGATTTTTATGATTTAAATAAAAATCTTAAATGTACGTAGTTGATTTTGTTGTATGTACATACAAAAGCAATGTTATTTTTTTGAAAAGAAAAATTACAAAATCTAAAAAAAAATTAATTGGAAAACTGAGTTAACTTACCTCCAGTAACAGTCAAAGTGGCAAAATCATATTCGGCTACAGTAAAACCAGCAGAGTTGTGGGCAGTGATGCGTAAATTATACCAGGTGGCAGGTTCCAAATCCAACACAACATAATTATTATCGGGCTTAACATTATTCGAAATTTGATTCCATTCAATTTGATCGCTGTTGAAGGCAAGTTAATAAAACTGTATATAGTTTCTTTCTAGGGAAAGTTAAAAAAAAAATCCACCAACCGTTTCTTGTTTTCTACCACAAAATGAGACATGGGGCAACCACCATCTTTCCAGGCCTTGAAATGCAATGACACAGAGTTGGAGGAGACTTCAATGAAACGTGATTTCTCGGGCAGTTTGGGTTTGTAGCCCTTGGTACGGGTATTCAAGATATCGGAAGCTTCACCAGCACCAATGCTATAGCATTTCAAACAAAAATGTTAATATATATTTGATTTTACAAAAATAAAATTCATATTTCAAATACTTGTTAAATCCGGTAGCATAAACTTGATAACGTGAACCACACAACAGATTTTCAATAGTGTATTTTTGAGCATCAACCGAAACTTCAGCAGTCTCCCATTCACCGAATTCTATAAACAGATTTAAAAATAAAAGTTTTCACTAAAAACAGAAAGAAAATCTAATCATTCTTCCTAACCTGGCTTGTAGTGCAAAGTGTAACCATGTAGAGGAGCAGTATCACCTTCATGAGGCTTCAATTTAACAGTCAACGAATCGGTGGTGGTTGCGGACAAAGTAACCTGAGGTGACATGGGTGGAGCCAAAACAATCAGCTTGTGTGTTATCGAATCCTTGGCAATTGAGTTCTCAGCATGACAGGTATAATCACCAGCATCTTGTCTATTCACCGACTTAACCAACAACGAACCATCGGGCAATACACGCATACGATCGCTACCTGTAAATTCAACACCCTTAATTTTCCAGGTTATGTCAGGTTGTGGGGAACCAACAGCTAGACAGGGCATTTTAGCGTCTTCCTTAAAGGTGGCAGTGAAGGTGTCATCGAATGAGGCAATTTTAGCAGGAACTTGATCGCTGGGCATGGCTACAATACTCTTTGAGGGTTGACCTTCACCAATATTTGTGCTGGCTGTAACCCAGAATTCATAGGGATTATTCTTTTCCAATTCGGTGGCTTCAAAGCTCATTTGATAGTGGGGTACTTTTTGGCTCTTGGGTTCTCCTTCGGCTCCTTCGACTTTAGTGTAGACAGTGTATTGTTGTATGATGCCGTTGGGTTGTGCTGGTGGACGCCATGATACCAAGATGGCGGCATGACCCATAACAAGAGCCTTAACATCGGTGGGGGCTTCAGGTACTGTTTTGAAGAAAAATTTAAAATAAATTATTATTAATTTAAGGATGTTTCTAATATTTTTTTTAGTATTTACCATCTGGTTCAGTTTGGCAGTGTATGGCAGCGCTGCGTACACCATCTCCGCCGGCAGTGGTAGCTAAAATTTGCATGGTATAGTTGGTGTATTTCTTCAAGCCATGTAAAACGGTATCTGAGGAGGCAGTCTTCTTGTAGTGACGTTTGGTTTCATCTAAAGGGAATAAAATAAATTAAAATATATTTTTGTAAAAAAAAAACTTTTTTGTTTGTTTTTCTTTGGCAATATCCAAAAATCTGCTATAATATGAGAAAATGTTTGAGTTTGTTTCTTTTTAAATCGATTTTGAATTAATTTTTACATTGATGTTAAATGTTAAAAGTATCAAATGTTTAGTTAAACTAAGAGATTTTTTTTTTTTTTTTCAAATTTTAAAGTACTTAAGGACCCATTAATCACTTAACCCTCCCTTTTTCTTTTCAGATACTCACCATACCACTCTTCACTGGGAGCATAGACCACCTTATAAGTCTTAATAACACCATTTGCCGATTCCAATGGGGGACTGACCCAGCTAACACGTATTGTCTGAGAAGTCAAAGTGGTGCAGGAAGTATCACTGGGTGGTTGACTGGGTGTGCCTTCAGCGGTAAATTGTTTCTCTTCATCGGACAAGGGACCGGCGCCAATCTTATTGAAAGCCTGAATAACAACCGAATATTGGGTATACACGCGCAAGTTGTTCAATTCCAAATTGTGTTCTTTGCCTTCTTCGGTAACGAAATTTACAGTTTCAAAGACATACGACGAGTTAGTGTTGGATAGTTTGTAGCCGACATAGTAACCCAAAATTTCACCATTCCATTCCGAGCGTGCTGGTGGTTTCCAGGTGACACGTAATGTGGTTTGGTTGACAGGTTCAACTTTAATGTTCTGAGGCTTGCCAGAGGGAGCTTCTTCGGCGGTGATAATAGTAACAGCTTCGGAGGACTGAGAAGTACCAATAGTGTTTTCGGCAACAATGCGTATGTTATAAGTAGTAGCGGGGTTTAGTTTTTGTACTTGAGCTTCAGTGGTATCACCAGGCACCATAACACGATCAATTTCATCCCAAGAGGCACGAGAACGTTTGAATTCAATAATATAACGTGTAATGGGAGAATTGCCATCGTAGGGTTGAGCCCAACTCAATTGCACGGAACGGCCAGATTTGTCTAAAACTTTCAAGGCATATGGCATCTCAGGCACCTCTTGGATAATCATATTAATACTGGCATCATCGGAACCAAAAGCATTAGTGGCCACACAGGTAAACAAGGCAGAGTCAGAACGTTCGGTACGCTTAATCGAGAGACTAGACATGACACCGGTCGATAAGATTTCCTCGCGTATGGTATAACGATTATCATTCTTGGGGTCCAAACGCATGTTGTTCATGTTCCATAAAATGCCAATGGGTTTCTCGCCTTTAGCTTCGCATTGCAAGACAGCGGGTTCGCCACGACGAGCAGTTTGATTGCGTAATTTTTCGGTGAATTCTGGTGGAGCCTGTACACTAACCATTATGACAGCCGAGAGCCCGGAGCCAATGCCATTTATAGCCTCACACAAATAGTAGCCTTCGTTGGTCTTTTGAATGTTGTCGATGTGTAGAGTGCCTTCTTCAACGCGAATGTTGTCGTTTTTCTTCAAATCCTTGTATTCACCGGGACTGTTGCCTAAAGATTATGGAAGAAAATAAATGAAGTCAAGAGTTTGGACAATTAAAGCAGAAATAAGCAAGAATAAATATAAGATCAGATTTGTACTGAAACAGAGCATTTGTTTTACTAATTTTTGTTTCTTCTACTTACCCACAGCTTTCTTCCATGTCACTTGAGGCTTGGGGAAACCATCAGCTTTGCATTCAACTTTAGCATCGGATCCTTGAGCGAAAGCCTTATCGGTGGGTTCCAAAATCCATCTTGGTGGTACTGTTTTGATGTTATTTTTAATTTATTGAGATGTTTTTAAAAAAAATGATGATAAAGAAAAAAAAATATGTTAATACAATATTCAAGTTGTACAATTTAATTTAAATAATTTGTATTAAAGCATGCGGTATAATTCCATATATTTACGGACTGACCTGTGGACTGAAAGAAAAAGTTAAAATTAAATGGTTTATTTAAGAGTTATAATTATAAAATTATTGTTGGATAAGACAGTCTTATATTAGAAAAAATTTAAAGTTAATTGTTGTTAAAGTCATTGATATTAAACTAATTTTAAGTCTTATCTTAAGTACAAGTTTAAACGTAATTTAAATGTCATATAATAAATCTTTGTAAAGTCCTTTAATTCAGTTCAAATTAAGTTATATTGTAAAAATTCAGAGGCAACAGAATCGAATGTAAATTCTAATGACTTTGATTTTTATTAAATTTAAATACTCTTAGGGCCATTATTACAACTTGCCTTTATGTTCGTAATAGTAAAAGGTAACTTTAAGTAATAGAAAAATGTTGCTTTAAAGTTAACTTCTACTATTGCGAATACAAAGGCATGTTGTAATAATGTCTGTTCCTTCAATTTGTTTGTTTTAAAAAGTGCCTTAATAACTAAACAAGCACTTTTTTACGACCTTTTTTGAATATTATATAAGTATGTAAAACAAAATTGCAATACCTGAGGATTATCTTTAAAAATCCCGAACATTAGTACTTAAATTTGGTACATTATTGTAAAAATGTTCATTGTTACAATACGATGTTAAGTTAGAGTACATTTTTAGTCAAAACAAAAGGGATTTGATACCATTTTTAAGAATAAGTTTTTTAAAGAGATTTACACAGTTTGTTAAAATTGGTTTTTAATAAAAAAAATACCCTAAAAAATATTAATTGTAAAGGGTACTAAAATGTGTATAAATGTACTTTCGGGAGTAAATTAGTACCATTTTATATCTGTTAATGATGTCTTCAAATACTACTGCTTTACAATGTCTCTAATGATAGAACTTTTATGCAAAATGCTAAGTATGGTGGTACCATGGATGTGGAATAATGTTTAGTACTCTTAAACAGTAATTAAAACATATGAATTTTAACTGAAAATTACAAAGAATTGGTACCAATTAATTAAAAAGTTTAGAGTACTAAAATTTCATTTTATAAAAAGTACCAAAATTAAAAATTTATGAAAACATACTAAAATTAAAGTACCAAAGTTCTGAAGTACTAAAGTACTAAAATAGTATCAAGAATCAGAAAACTATCAAGAACCTTTCCAAAAGTACCAAAATCAATAAAGCACCAAAATATTATCAAGGTACTAAAATATGAAAATAGTATCGAAATACTAAAAAAAGTACCAATTTCAAAGTTATGAAAATTCTTCAAAAATATGTTGTTAAGAGTACTAAGATTTAATATTATAAAAAGTACCAGCATTAAAAATGTATAAAACATACTAAAGTTAAAGTACCAAAGCTCTAAACTACTAAAATAGTATAAAAAATCAGAAAAGTTTCAAGTACCTTTCCAAAAGTACCAAAATCAATAAAGCACCAAAATATTATCAAGGTACTAAACTATGAAAATAGTATCGAAATACTAAAAAAAAGTACCAATTTCAAAATTATGAAAATTCTTCAAAAATATGTAAAATTAAATTTTATAAAAAGTACCAAAATTAAAAATTTATAAAACATACTAAAATCAAAGTAGCCAAGTATGAAGTACCAAAAGTACAAAAATTAATATAGCACCAAAATATTATCAAGATACTAAACTATGAAAATAGTATAGAAATACCAAAAAAAGTACAAATTTCAAAATTATTAAAATAGTACCAATTTTCAAAGTCAAATTAAATTGTTTCTCTTAGCCATTCCATTAAATAATCCAATACGAATTAATTTCCAAGACATACTTCAAAAGTACAGAACTCATTCCTTTGAGCATTAATTCCTTATTGAATCATTCAATTATTATATTTTACAAAAAAACTTGAATAAATTTGTTATTTCAATTTTATAATTGGTACTATTTTTCAAAATAGTACTTTAGTACTATATTATTGCTAAGTATTATTAGAAATTAAAATATAAACCCACTTCATTAATTTGGCTACTTTTTACAAAAAATAAGAATTTAATACCTTTTTTGTAATTGTTAATAATTTTTAAACGATTTTATAATTTTCGAATTCCTTATTAAATGGTTCAATTATTATCTATTACAAAAAAGCTTGAGTAAATTTTTTTCAATTTTATAAGTGGTACTAATTCTGTACTATTTTTCAAAATAGTACTTTTTGGTACTTTTGTACTATATTAATACTAAGTATATTAGAAATAATTAAATACAAACCCACATAATTTTTGTACTTTTTAGAAAAAGTACCTTTTTCGTAATTGTTGGTATTTTGGTACATCTTTTATAATTTTCGAATTCCAAATATTTTTGTAACTACCTTCACTTTTTTGCATTCAAGTTTGTACCATTTTGTTTAAAAACTTTTTATTTTGAAAATAATTCAGTAGCTCTTCAAGATATCTTAATGAAATTTCACATACTTAGTCAGTGCTGAGGTGTTTTTGAGTTGATTTGTTTTTAAATGAGTTCTTAGTTTAAATGGAATCTAGGGCGGGCCTACAAAGTAGCTCGGACCTACAAAATTAAAAAAAAAAACACCAAAATTTCCAATCTTCTCTCCTCTCTCATCTACAAACTCAAGACTTGCGCAAGTAAACTTGATTTGTTTGAACCAGCACTTAATTTTCAAATTATATTTACTATTTACAAATTTAAAATTCGAATTAGTGTAAAATTAAAACGGATTGAGATATCGTAGTCAAATTTGGTACTTAAATAAATCGAAAAGTGTTTTAATCAATGAATTCATAACTTTTGCCCTTATCTTGAATTAAATACAAAAATTCTTAAAACGGGGAAAATATATTCCAAAAATTTAGTTTTTTTTCATAAAAGAGGGCGCTCTGCCGGTAATTACCATGAGATATCTTATTAACTTTTAGTGTAATTAAACTATATACTCTACACTCTCATAAGCTAAAGGACTTATAAAAGGTGATCTCTCAAAAGCGGACACCTAAAAGACTCATATGAGAGTAGTAAATAAATAATCCCAAAGAATTTTTTTGGGACTGAAAAAAGTGACCGTTTATGGAACGTGTCCTCTTTAGAGATGTGTCCGCAAAGGGTTTTTCTAAAATTATATTATTTTTTAATCGGGGCATTGATTTTTGAGAAATTTTTAAATAAATCTGAAATTTGTCTTGAAAATTGGCCAATTTTGGAGAACACTGAGAGGGCTTATGAACCTTAAATGAGCCAATTTTTTATTTTACTCGCATTTATGTTAAGTTTTCTTTCAGAAACTTGTATATAAGAGCCCGAAGAAATATTTTTTCTATAAGAGATATAATATGAAGACCTTTTTGGAAAAAAAAAACGTAAAAAATATGTCCTATTTTAGATGTTCCGAACATTTTATAGGCACTATATAACTGTATGGAACTTATTTCTATATGATTTGAAATTTTATCGGAAATATAACAGATAATTGAAAAAAAAAAAATAATTCCGACCCGTCACATCAAAAAAAAAAAAAAATCGGACAAACTTTTTTTTAAAAAATTGTGTAAAAATAAATATCTTTTGAACTACAAGAGATAACCGACTTACTTATGCATATTTTTTGTAGATATTTTCAATTACTATCTAAATATACAATTTCTTGAAATTCGAATTAGATCTGAATTTTAAAATTTTGTAGGTCAGAGGTGAACAACTTTGGAGGTCCGCCTACTAGGCCCCATTACAATTACGAATCCATATAAATACAAATTAACTCAAAAACACCTCAGCTCTGACTGTTTTAAATTTAATTTTAGATATCTCCAATCAATCACGAGCTACCGAACTATTTCCAAAACTAAAAATTTTTAAACCACTGTGCTTTGGTACAATTTTGTACTAAATTTTTTGTACAAATAGGAAACGTTTAAAATTATGGTTAAATTACCCTAGAATCATGGTTTCTAAACCTTTGTTTTATTTACAATTTTACTATAAACCAAGATGTAAATTAATATTTAAAAATATAATTTCAAGTCTGTGTAGTTTAATGTCATTTTCTAAAACATTTTTGAAAAATATTTAAAGTTGTTTGTAATTTAAAAGTCATTTAAGGCAATTTATGTCATAAATTTATTAAAAATGTTGAGATTTTTTTTTGCCAGTATAACAACATATGTGTCTCCTTAATAATTAAATTAAAAACCATTTAATTTTACCTTTTTTCTTTCAAACAAAACAGCATTAAAATTTGTATGAATTTTTTTACTTTCCATAACTTAGGTTTGTTATTTAACTCTTTTGTAATAGGAAATCTTATAGTTGGAGTGTTAAATCGTTTGTTTTAATGCTGTTAAGTTGTTTTACACAATAAATACTTATTAACTAATAAAAATAATAGAAATTATAAAGCCAAACTACAACCAAAAAAGCTTATAAACTAATTTAATTAAAAAACTCAAGCATAAAAGGACAACATAAATGTTTGGATGTCTGTAAGTGTAAGTGTTTGTGTTAAAATAAACGAAAAGTTAATGAAAATAAAATTTAAAGCATGCTCTGAAAACGAAGTGTTAAAGAGGATTTTTGTTAAAGAAATTTTATTTTTAATGTTTGTTTTTGTTTTCTAACCCTTTAATAATACTTCGTTTTATATACAACTAAAAAAGTTAAAGAAACTAAAAATATAAATGAACAGGATGTCAGGAGGTTAAGGTATGAGGAAAGTTTCATTGTAAAGTGTTAGGAAGACAGGGGTTAGGATGTTTTGAGGAGTTTCATTATTTTAACGAGTTGATGTAGTTGTTGCAGTTTAAGTCTTAAGGCTGCTTTATAATGATTATATTTATATGAAATTGGTTTGTTTGTTTGTTTAAAGAAACCATCAATTTGGTTTTGTTATTTATATATATAGTAGTATATAAGAAGGTTTGTTAATAGTTTTTCTTTGATTTAGTATTAAAGTCCTGGGTGATTTTTTTTTTGGTATTTAGATTTGCTGCGCACATTTATATTTTGCTAAATTCATATACATAGTGATATAAAGAGATCATACCATTTCAAACAAAAGAAAAAAGTATACGAAAAGCTGAATTCTGTTTAATTTTTTTTTATATATTACAAAAATTATATTAAAGCCATAAAAACTTAAACAAAAAAAAAAATCATACTTTAACTAAATAAAAGCCTTTTAATGAAGCCATATCATCTGTTTTATATTTCGTTATAATTTTTTATTATAATATCGGTTATTTGTATGAATTTTATATAAATTTATTTAGTTTTTCTGTGGCTTGTTTTAATGTTTTAAAGTCTCTTTGAGAGTGCTTTATTTGTGGTGTTTTTGAAGTAGTGTAAAAGTGCTGGAGTTTTGTGTGTGTCTAGTTTACTATTTAGGTGTTGGTGTTGACTGTGCTTTTAAGTGCTGTTTTTTATATTTTTCTTGGGGGTTTTAAGAATTTCAGTATGCATATGTTGAGCTGTTTTTTTGCTGGATTTTTTTGCT
This sequence comes from Calliphora vomitoria, assembly GCA_942486065.2. NCBI lineage: Eukaryota > Metazoa > Arthropoda > Insecta > Diptera > Calliphoridae > Calliphora > Calliphora vomitoria. The sequence continues at coordinate 22,060,697 of OW818033.2, read as the reverse complement.
TTATACAATATGGTTTTTGTTATATTTAATTTATTAAGTTTTTTTATATATACACTTGGTAGTTTCTTTAAATTTATAAAGTGTTTTTCAAAGAAAACTGTTCCTAGATTAGAAAAAAATGTAGTAAAGAGAATAATAAAACGTAGATTTAAACTGACTTAGGAGAAAACATTACACCAGTTTAAAAACAAAAAATTGGAACTAGCTTATCCCATCATCTATAAATTTCAATTACCTTCATTAGCACGATGACTGTTTATATGATAACTTTTTGTATGAAAACTGTCCGTATAACTTTATGTTTAAACATAAGAATTTTTGCTGGAATTCAAGTTGGAAACAAGTGCAATTCCAGCCTTGAATCCGGTGTCAAGCAATTGAATTATAGTTGTATTACACTTTAAGCAATAGCATTCTCCATCAAAAAGGAGATATAATTGGGTACTGGAGCCAATTTATTTGAAATAAACTGGGATTCCACCACGTTACAATTTATGTAAAACTTATTAAAAAAGATTTTATTATTATTTTTTTTTAACACAATCTTGAAATTTCTCCATCAATTGTTTTTTTAACTAGCTAATAGTAAAGATATTGCTAGACGTTGCTTTTTTCTATTATTTATAATTATAAACTCACTTTTATTACGCAACTTTTCCGTAATGCTTGCAAATCAAAAAACTACTTAAAAATGGATGCATCTTAATTAGCAGCTGTTTTCCATTCTTCTTTTGATTTTAATTACATTTTACTACAACAACAAAAACAAAGCATCAAACAAAAACTTAGCTTTTCTCTGTTTGTTTTAACTTCTCTCTCATTATTTTTCATTTGTTTTGATTTCGTTAATAGTCCACCATTTTGAAAAGAGAGAGAGAGTCATGTAATGATTTTGTTTCTACAACAACAACATGGCAGCATCATAACAAACACTTATTTATATGTGTTTATTTTTTTTCCTTTTCTCTCAATGTTTTCCATTGTTTTGATTTTTATACTTTACCATTTTTAAAAAGGAAGAATCCAAGATGTATTAACCAGGTGGCAGCGTAACTACAACAATTACAACAATACAAGAACAACAGTGTGTAAAACCTTATAAACTGCCAAAAAATAAATTCACAAAAACGCACTTTTTAAAACGAAATAGTTTGTTTTAGCACTTTCAAATATTTTACGCACATAAAGCGGTAACTAAAACTCACTTTTATAAATATAAAATAATCTTTTTACTCTTATAACAAATTTAAAAATGTTTGTAAACACGTTTTTGACATTTCATAAGGCACAATATAAGTATAGCAAAAAATAGTCAGCTGGCGTTACGCTGCCACCTGGTTAAATATGCCTTGGAAGAATCAAACTAAAGTAAGCAGTGATGCTAATTATTAATAACTAAAACGTGCTTAGTAGATAGCACAAAATATTGCCCTAGAAGGCACACAAAATATTGCTTAATATTTGAGCTCAATTATTTTTTTTTTATTAAAAACGAAAACTTAATATATTTTTTATTAAATATAAAATCCCAATTACAATAAACTGAAATATTGGTGAAAACTTTTAAATTGGGAACTAAATTTATAGCTAATATGTAATTGGATTACATGAGAATGTTAATTTATCGTCTGATCTGAATGCTCCAAAGTTATTTAAAGACTTGGTTGCCTTGAAATAGGAAATATATTGAGAAATAACAATGCTATGGCCTAAAATAGTTAGGAAAGTGAATGAACCTGTAATTTTGGCAACACAGACACCCCTATCGGCAATAACATGTGAAATTTATGTTCCCATGAAATATCTATTCCTCTCGAACTTTTCATTCACAATAGTTGATTTTGTTCCTAACAGCTGTTTATTGTTTACAAAATTCCATCTAAAAATATCACAAAATGGGGAATTTTTTCTCGTGAACAAAGTTATTGAACGAAAAATAGGAAAAGGCGTAGGTAGATGTTAATGCTCATAGTTTACTTTGTATTTTATTTTTATTTTTTTTAAATTACTGTATTTTGTATGAATATGTCTTTTGATATCAGACATAATATCGACAAGAATTTCACACACGAGTCAAATTCATATGCGAACAAGAAATTGTTCGTAGTTAATTTAATGAATTTCTATTACCATCATCAGCTTTCAGACATGAATATATGAAGTTTTAAAGTTCTTTATAAGTAACTAATTCTTCTTAATCGTTCTAAAGAGAAATAGAATTATTAAGTACTGATAAGTTTCTTGAAAATTTCCACCATCAAGACACAACGTCGGGCTTAGCGGGCCAGAATATGTCACATAACATAGCAGTACTTAATTGAGATTATGTCATTCGATATCGAGTATATTTTATTACAATTTCATATCGAAACTATATTAGAGATTAATCCAGTAGTTTTATAAAGCGTGTGTGGTTTATAAAACTACTGGTTAAATCTCTCTTTAAACCAAAAGCAGAGATCATCAATCGGATGACTTTTTTAGCTTTTATTTTACTAATCATTGTTGAACCTGGTGTAATGTTTTCCAATTCCCATACAAATTCAAAATTATAACAATTCTGTTATAATTATCTACCAAAAGTTATATCAAGAAAAAAGTTGTAAAAACAGTTTATAAAGTACTAGCAAATAGATTAATAAAAAAAACTTGAAGAGAAAAGTTTTAAGAAAAAATTTTATAAAAATTTTAAATAATTTGGCTGTCCTTAGCCATTTTCCTTTAAAGAGAAGAAAAATGCTCCTACCATTCACAATCAAACGTTTTGTGCGATTAAAAGTGCCCGCTCGATTAGCAGCCTTGCACAAATAACGGCCAGCATGTTGGGCCGTAACATTGTTAATCATTAGCAGACTGGTATGGGAACCCACCGAGGCCACCGTTGTAAAGGGTAATTCTGGTATAATATCTTTGCCATTAAGGGACCACTCAATGTGCAGGGGTAAATCGCCCTTGGTAACAATGCAGGTTAATTGCACATAATCACCCACATTGCTGAGAGGTGTGGACACGGAGAGATTTGCCAAATTGGGAGGTTCTTTGTTTTTTTTTTATTGTTTGAGGAAGGAAGAGGATGATGATAATTGTATTAAATAACGTATTCTATTATTTATCAAGTGAGCATTTATTAACAATTTAAAGTTGTTCCTAAATCATTTTGTCTACTTTGTTTTTAATGGACTTAAGGACTCAACATAATTCTAAAATTTTAAATTAAAAAAGAATTTAAACCAAAATAAAAACTAAATTGAAAATAGATTTCCTTAATTAATGTGTGTTACCCTTGACTTTTAGAGTAGACCATTTTCTGGCCTCTCCCGCCTTATTAGCGGCCACACAAGTATAATTGCCCGAGTCTCCTATATTCGTTTGACGCAGCGATAATATCAAAGTATATTCATCGATTTTATGATAAATGGAGCGTAACAAAGGCTGGCCATCTTTAAGCCAATAAATATCAAGTGGTAAATCACCCGAGGTGATCATACACATGACCCGAACCGCTTGGCCACCATTAACACCGTTCGGATTAAATTGAAATTGTTCAATTTGTGGTAATTCTAAAGGTTAAATGAATTAAACACACACACACATACATTTAAAACTAAAAGTTAATAACAATGAAAGTTTTGAAAATGACAGATGAAAATGATAAATTGAAATAGTGAAATTTAACAATTAATCACAGAATATATTTAATAGTTGTTACTTTTTTGAAAACTCTTTCGAAATGTTGAATTTTACACTGATTTTTTTTTAAGCCATTTACAATTAGTTAAGCCAACACCCCTCTTAAATTATGCTGTAGTTTTTTTTTTATTTTGAATTTGCATTAAACATTGATTTGTAGTCTAGTGTTTTTTTGATACTAAGCCGCTACCAAATCTAAAATTAAAACATTTAAAGTGTGTAACATACATTGCTTTTAGTGCAAAATTATAAAAAAGAAAAACCACAAACCCCTTATGGTTAAATTGGTCGAAACTTCTGTATAACCCGCCTGATTAGCACCAATACACGAATATTTGCCCGCATGTTCCGCCAAAACACTTTCAATATTCAACGAACTGCTACGTTTGCTATGCATCATTACCGTTATACCCTCCATATTATTAACCGATTCATCATTATAATACCAGGTGATATTATAGGGAGAATCACCATGTAAAACCGCACAATTCAATTGAAAATAATCACCCAAAAACAAAGGATTATCCACACTAGAGGGTAAAGGTGTCAACTTGGGGGGAACTTTAAGAAAATGGAAATATAACAAACGGAAAGTAAGCAAAACATAATATAAAACACAACAAATAACTATAAAAAATAATAAATTTAAACCTATAATATTAAATATAGTTATGCATCATCCTTAATACCATTTACTATCAAGGTGGCCGTATAATTGGTTACCCCTGCTGAATTTTTGCCATAACAAGTGTAATTGCCGGCATGTTGGCCTTGTACAGACTCTATGGTCAATACAGAACTTCTGGAACCCATTTTCGAGATTTGTATGGCCATTTGTTGAGCCAAAGTTTCGTTGAGTTTTTGTTCATTAAAATACCAATAGACTAGTAAAGGATGATCTCCATGTATGATGGAACATTGTAGGGTACAATAATCGCCCGGGTAGAAGGCATCTGCTCCCGCGTTAAAGGGAGCAATTTTGGGCAAAACTTTTGTTGGTAACAGAAGAATAAATATAATAGAAGAATATGTAAATATTAAATACCTAAAAACATATTTCTAATTTAAGGTTTTTTGAAAATATCAAATTTTCGATCTAGTAAAATAAATAAAACAATCACCCCTATCGCGAATCAATATTTCACATGAAATATGTTCCCTTTTCCCAATTTTCGTTCATCAACATTGTTCACGTGAAAAAATTCCCCAAATTGTGCAGTTTATAGATGGAATTTTGTAAACAATAAACAGCTGTTATGAACAAAATCAACTATTGTGAATGAAAAGTTAGTGGGTGTATCACAATAGCAATATTACCTTTTAAGGAAATTAATATTTCATGGGAACATAAATTTCACATGTTATTGGCGATAGAGGTGATTATAATCTCTAAAGGGAAAGTATCTGACACAAACTAGTCAGGTGACTGGTTCCTGGTTGGTAGAGACCGCTTATACCAACACAAGAGTGGATCCAGTCAAACATTTGGGGGGAGAAATAAAATAAAATTTAATTTATCTTTATTTATATTAAAAGATTTCGATTTTGGTTTCACCCCCTGGGTGTGAAAAGACTAACACTTTATATTAAGGACAATATATATTTAACATGGTGCTGTCATAATCTTTGAAAGGTCTCATATCTAAACATAATTTTCTAGTATTAGTTAGATTTACAAGTTTTAGCCAGAATTAGCCGGAATTAAATAGAAAAACAACATAATTTATTGAAGTACGGCCATGATATCCTGCAAAACATGCAAGTACATTATAAATAATCAATTTGAAATAGTTTTTGTAATACTTCTATTTTCAAAATTCACAGAACTATTAAGTTTTCAGCAATTGTCCTCAGCAAGGCTCTACTTATAAAATCATGTTTGAGCATGCCCTAATCAGGGAAAATAAGATTTATTAAATTATAATTGAACTATTCAGTCGTCATTTTTGGTTTAAGACAAGGACTTCCTTTTTATCACCATTGCCACTCCTAGTATTATGTTTGAGTGGATGCAGTTTCCAGATGCACAAATAAGAAGAAGTTACGGAGTATTATAAGGTATCCTATCACATCCTTCGACCTATCTTTTCTGACGACATATGCGAACATTCTCATCGGATGACTGATATACAAGAGATGAATCGGAAGAATGCCACAAACTCGTTCGCGAAATAAACGTTTCTAAAACTAAGGAACAATCATCAATTCTAGATTATTAGAACATTGAACCTTCTATACGTGAAGAAGATTAAGTTGAAAATATCCTGAAGATGTATTACAAACCACATGGTAGCAGAAGAATAGCTTGTTCTATTATAACCACCTGCCGACGGTCAATAATCCAAGAAATGTAAGCAGCATTTAAGTGTTTCTGCTGTACAGAAACTATTGTTACAAGATCATCGCCTGCCTTAATATACCATTAACATCGCTTCAAATGATGACGATGAATGCGAATATTTCACTGTATTTTCGAACACAATCGCTATATGATGAATTGCAAGAAGTACCTCAAAAATCATTTGTACCAGGCCACTTTGCTTCACTGGATTTTCGAAAACAATCGTCGTTGTTGTTCGCTCTATGATGAAGTGCAAGAAGATCCTCCAAAATCGTTTGTTTTCCCAGAAATCGTTAATGCCTTGTAAACACAGTTTTTGGAAAATCATTAAGCGACTGAGCGTGGAACTGTGACTTGCCTAACCATTAAGTTCGTCTGTCATTGGCTTTCAGTGATCAATCATTGTCATCGCTCGCTCTCTTAGAAACTTCAAGAAGATCGTTCAGAATAGTTTGTTATTCCAGAAAACTTTGATGCTGTGTGATATGTGTTGTTTCAACATTGTCATGTGACTGATCGTGTAATTGTGACATTTCTAGACTTAATTTTTAAATTCTTAAACTTAATAATTCACTAATATTCAATATTGCAACTATATTTGTTCGTCATTGAATATTGATCTCGGAGATGAATTGCGGATTCATTCGCTCCAATAAAAGTGCCAAGAAGATCATACAAAATTTATTGTTATTCCAGAAAACTTTGATGCCCTGTGAAAACTGAAATTCTGACTTTAAGATTAATTCGCTTATATTAAATAGTGCACGAATATCCGTACGTCATTAAGTATCCGAGATCCATTTCGCTCGTAGTTCAACCTATGATGAATCGCAAAATTGTTATCTAAAATCATTTGTAATTCCGGAAAACGTTGATGTCGTGTGTTAATAGTTGTTACAAGATCTTTATGCGGCCAATTGTGAAATGGTGTCATGCCTGGTTATTATGTTTTATTCACATTCACACCAGAACATTTTGATGCTGTGCGAAAGTATTTATTGCATGATCGTCTTCAATCTGAGCCTTTAATTGTACAGTAAGTTCCATTGGACAGTAAGTTCCATTTAATATTGCAAGACTATTCGTATGACATTGGATTCCCGAGATTAAAAGTGATCATCCTTCGCTGCATTAAGAACATTCCAGAAAACTTTGATGTCATATGTAAACAGTTGTTAAAAGATCGTCATGCGACTCTTTGTGAAATTGTGGAATGCCTGGATATTAAGTATACTTCAGTATATATTTAATATTACCAGAATATTCGTCAGTCATTAGATGTGCGAGATCAATCGCGGTTATAGATTGGGATTCTTGTTGGTGTACGATCATCGGGCTACTGATATTTAGTGAAATATCTGGCCATTAAGATTCATGGTCGCATATCTAATAAACGGAATATTCGTCCATTTTGTATATCCGAGATCAATCACGATCATTTTTTGCAGCATTAAGAATTTGAAGAAGATCGTACAAAATCGGGGTTTGCTCCAGGAAACGTTGTTGTTGAGCAGCAACTGTTGTTGTAAGATCCTCATGCGAATGATGGTGAAATTGAAGTATGTTTGGATATTAAGTTCCATTTGCATATACTTAAGCATCCTTATCCGGTAAGGTGTTAGTGTTTTACGCCATCGACAGTTTCGTACTAGATTAAAAAGAAGAATTACCGCATTCGATATCGAGTAAAATCGATCGTAATTATTTGAGATTACGGCATTCGATATCGAGCATGAAATTTAGTACATTTTGTTATAATTACGATATCGAAATTATTTTTCGATACGATAGCACATTCGATCACGAATGCGGTAATTCGGCCCCTGTTTCTGTACGAAACTAAGGCATTGGCGTTTTATGCTACATTAAGAACTTCTAGAAGATCGTACCAGCCGAGAAGACAATAACATTTTCTTTAGTATTTTCGCGCGCTCAATTAAAATTTACAGCATCAGGTAAAATTCTGCCTAATACTGAGTTTGCTAAAGTATTTTTGTTTGTAGCGATTACATCGTTTCAGATTTGACTACTGCAGATTTACTGTCTGTCATTGCCGCCGAAATTGTTTTTCGATGAGTGTCGAAAACTATGAGAGAGAACCTATTGTTTATTATGATCATCGATGCTATACGCAAATTGTCGATTCCTATAAATTCCAAAAATGTTTAGAGCTGAAAAATATCCCGAAGTTTCATCAGTGTCCAAGCCAAGTCCTCGTAGCAATCATGATCGTGTAGACAAATTTGGCGACACCAGCACTAGCATTGAGATAGTCCGAAGAGACTGCATAAGAATCATTCAAGACTCTTAATCGAAACTTTTGTTATTAATAGATATAGTAATGAATACAATGAAATAATAGAAAATCCTTTAGATAAATTCCGCCAAATGGATGTTCGAAAAATGGATTTCTTCCCTAGCAACTTAGGTGCATAAATAGCGCACGAGAAGAACGATTACATTAAGATTTACCAAGAATGAAGACAAATGTATGTTCCGCAAAATGTTTGAAAGGTTTTACTTATTAAGCTGGTTTTATGAGATTTTTAAAAACAAAGCTACAATATAAACTTAGGCAATGAATTATGATATCAAGCTAAGCATACTATAAAGCATTTTTCTTAAATATATTTTCTTTTATTGCACCTTTTTACCAGTAGTGGTATATTTAGATATTTAATATATTTTGTTAATAGTCTACTGGTAGTGTTTGATTGAGCTGTGAAGCCTAAAATGTATTTTTTTTTGTAATGCGTTGGATGAAAGACCTTTGAGCAATTTTGGATGAACCCTAGAAACCAATAATAATTCTTAATTAACAGCCGATTCTTAAAAGTTATTCGGCAGTTAACAATCAATTCCTCTGATAACCATAATGTTATACTAGGGGTTGTCATAGAATCCAATCGTTGTTTGAAAACGACAAGTACATTTGACTTATGAAATCCAATGTAATTGTTTGTTAATATATAAAGAATTTAATTCTAGATCGAACATAAAACCGAGACCAATGTACTTTTTCTGTCATTTTCAAAACCGATTCCGACAATGAATGGATACTATGACAACTCCGACTGACAGATTTCATACAAAAATTATTCTAACCGAGAGTATAACTGTAAGTTAACGTATAAGTAGACATCGTGATAATGGGAGTAAGTCAAACATATTTTGTATGAAACTTACTCAGTTTTAATAATGTTCTTAAATAAATTCCTTACAAATTTAGAATGTATAATTTTGCCAAACAAAATTTATCAAAAGTTCCTTCAAATACGATAAAACAACAAAAAGTCCTTCGACTAATCATGCTCAATCAAGCACTCTCTTACTGGTGTTACAAAAAATAATTGTGTGCTTTGCATGCAACCATTTTCTTTAACTATTTTCTATTCAAAACTAATTCAACATGCAGTTTTTTTAGCATTTAAGCATTTAAGAAAGAGAAAAAAGTTTTTGTTTTTAGCATTTTAGAAAAAAGAAAAAAAAAGGAAGTTTTTGTTTTAAGTTAATAAAGTTGTTAATAAAATAATAAGAATATTTTCTATTGAATATAACTGCTCTAACCATAAACATTCAATTCCGTGGTATAGCTTTGTAAACCGGCACGATTGCGAGCCAGACAAGTATAATTGCCCGCATGATGATCATCTACCGAATCTATAGTCAAGACACTAGTACGTTTATTAACCATCATGGTGGATATACCCAAACTATTGTTGCCAACAACAACATCTTGCTCATTTAAAAGCCAAGATATATTCAAGGGTAAATCACCAAATGAGGCTGAACAGTAAAGAGTTAAATATTGGCCCGTTTGAGCAGGACCCTCTTCAAAGGTAAAAGGTCTAATGCGGGGTAAAACTAAAATACGGGGGATTAGAAATAAAACAAAAAAAATAATAATAATAACAAATGATATAATAACAATACAAAATTATGAATATAATACATAACAAAACAAACAAAATACCTATAACTTTCAATTGTGTGGTAAAACTGGCCTTGCCGGCCTTATTGGAACCCTGACAGGTGTAATTGCCCACATTTTTGGCATTAACACTTTCTATGGTTAAAACACTACTACGTCTACCCAATTTCGAAATTAATATATCTGGATTATCTTCATTTACCAAAGGTTGATTATTGAGAGTCCATAAAATGTTTAAGGGCAAATCACCCTCGGTTATGGTGCATTGATAGGTAATATATTGATCTAAATGTACAGCCTCAGCACTACCCGATGAAAAGGGTGAGATTTTGGGTGGCACTTTTAGGTTAGTAAAATACAAAAAAAAAAAAAAAGGAGGAGGGAGTTAAAAAAAACCAAGGATTTTTTGAAACAAACTTATAATTAATACTAATAATTATTAATAAATATCATTTCTTAACCATTGACTACCAATTCCGCTGTATATTCCGTAGTCTGGGCCAGGTTTCTAGCAATACAGGTGTAATTGCCTGCATTATGGCCATTCACTGTGTCTATGGTCAAAACACTGACCTTTTTGCCTATTTTCGAAGTGGTGGCGCCCAAATAATCATTCAAAGCATAGCCATTAAACAGCCAATTAATATCTACCGGTAAATCACCCTTGGAAATGGTACATTGTACTGTCACCGAGTCACCAAAATTGGCCGGTTCATCACCAAAATCAAAATGTGTTATTTTGGGGGGAACTTTTGTTTTTTTTTTTTTGAAGGATTAAACAAAAATACATACACCAAATAAGTAATTAAAAATCATAATAAATATTTTAACTTTAAATAAAATACAAATAAAATTTTAATTTCAAATGTCCTTATTAACCATTGACATGTAAATCCGCTGTATGATTGGCTTTGCCCGCTCTATTCTCCGCCCTGCAAGTATATTCGCCTACATGACCGGCATGCACGGCATCTATGGTTAAAACACTGGCCCTTTTACCACTTTTCAATATGGTTATACCGGTGCCAAAGGGCTGCATGGTTACATTATTGTGCAGCCATGTTATATTGACTGGCATATCACCCGATGAGATTAAACAATTTACCGAAACAGAATCTTCAAAATTTGTGGGCTCATCGCCAAAATCGAAGGGTACAACTTTAGGGGGTACTAAGGGTAATAAAGAGGTTATTGAAAGCAAGCTAAAGATAGTTGTTTTTTATTAAAAAATATTCTAATATTCTCATAAAGATTTAGGAAAATGTCAGTTAAAATCAAATACCTAGCTGTATTTAAAAGGGAAATATTTCTTAAAATTTGCTTTAAAATCTAAATTATTATTTTAATTAAGTGAAAAATTAAAATGTTAATATTCTAGTCGAAAATAAAGTTTAAAGTTTTCCATCCCTTAATGCTGATTCACACCAGAGACCTGAGCTGAACGGCTGTAAGCCGGCTGAGCCGAGCCGCCGATAAATTTTAAAAGCCGAAATTTTTGCGGCTTAAATCGACTTGAAAATAGCCGCAGTTTTTGATAAAACTCCCTTAGTAATTACATAGAATTTTCGGAATTTCAGTTTTTCAATTTTTTACAATTTGAGTAAGTATTCTTTAGTCGGCTGACAGCCGGCTTTGAGCCGCCGCCGACATTTCTTGGAGTCAGCCGCCGTCGTGAAATGTAGTCGGCGCAGGTGTCTGGTTCACACACGTCAAGTTTACTGCAGTAATGCATTGAACACATTGAAGACATCAGACTACCAACTGAAATCTGTCAAAAATAAAATACACACGTTTATATGAAGACGATTCTTTTGACGACAGCACAGCTACACGACCACTCGACTACATTTGCCGCTGCAGTCGAATTAAGCTAATTTCTATTTTTGTCAACCACAAATCAGAAACAGTGTTGCTAATATAATAAAAAATGTAAATCAAATTAGTGCTTAAAAACACAATTTTTTCTTTACTTTATTAAGAGAAGTTTCTGATACCCATATTGTAATAAATAATAACAGGTACATAAATTATTACCACATACATATTTTTACTCAAAATAATTGTTTAAATCTTAATTACTTTGGAATTTTGTACTGTTTTTTTTTATTAATACAACTGCAGCCAGCAGATAAGTCTCAAGTTTATAGAAGAGAGAAGAGATGAGATTGCAAAGATTTGCTCTTCTTCTATAAACTAAAGTCTTGCTCAAGTAAACTTGACGTGTGTGAACCAGAAATAACTATTTATGATCTTGAAGTGTTGCCTGATATTTGGAAATTCAAATATTCTAAACTTGGACTGATGCTTTTATCGTATGCTATCTTTATAATCAAGTTCCTCAGAAAACATTCTGGCTTAATATCATCTTGAGAATGATTTGAACTTAAACTCTTTCTCCATTGGCAAACGCTTTGATAAACATTTGAGAATAATATTGTAACGAAATTGCATTATCAAGTTGAATCTAAAGGTCTGTAACGGATGCTTGCAACACTCATCACTTATACTTATAAACAATGTTGATAAAACGCTGAAATTAACATTTGGTCAATTTACAAGGTCATAATGTCCTAATATTTCAATATTTCAAGCAAAAAATGTCCTAAAATAATACTACTCTGTATGCTTACCGCGTTCGGAGATCTTCGCCGAACGCCTAAGAGACGGTTAAGCTGAGCAGACGAGTCGTGAAATATTAGGACATTATGACAATATGACATGATAAGAGACCTTGTGAATTGACCAATTGTTTATAAGAATGACAGAATTAAACAGTGAAGCAGCTTCGAAAGCTCTAGGTTTTTCCGTTAGATAATACTCGAAACTACTAGAAGTTGTCGCTGTTATATAAAAACTGGTAGTTTATTGGGAATCTTGTTTGAGTCAACATCAAGAGGATGAATAATTAAGGTGTTTTCTAAAACCGTAATAAAAGTGTAATTATATAAAAACACAGAGTGACTAAACTGTTGCTGTGTAGATTTTAATATATAATAAAATTATTAACCAAATAAAATTTTAATATTTATTCGAAACAGCCGAATATAAATTCCCTTACTTGTTTTTATTTAGAAACTTCAACTCAAGCTATTAATTGTATTATTTATTTAATTAACTTTAATATTTATTTTAATCTAAAGCAGTGATCGGCACTCATAGCTACTATAGGAGAATATGTTCGGTTATTTACATATAAACAACACAAATGTTAACAATCAGTAGCTGTTTTGATTATATCACAGAAAGAAAGTTAATAACATATTAATTTAATCCATATCCCAAGTACTATTTATGCCGACCACTGATCTTAAGGTACGTTCACACTGTTACAAATGTTTCGTAATAAAACTATTTCACTATTTGTTCCTTGAATTCTTTTTAATTAAGTTTTAATTTAGAGATTTCCACTGTTGAATTTCACTAATGTTGACTTTGTTTGGTTTTATTTAAACAAATGTTTAAACAGTGTGAACGTACCTTAATAGTTATTTTAAGAATTTAAGGGCTAAATATTTGATTTTATTAAAAGCATTTTTAAATTAACTATATTTGCAAAAAGCTCAATACATTTTTCTAGCAAAACTAAAAGTAAAAGCAATAATAAAACAATTTAGCTACAAAAATAATAAAATAAATAAGAGAAATATATTCACTTTGAAATCTAATAATGACTGTTAAGCTAAAATTTGTGAGGCTTTGTTAAAAATTAGATTTGTTTTATATTTTCGCTCAGTTTGAAGTGATAAAATGACATTAGGAAAAATTGTGGCTCATCATGTTTATCAACAATTCCATCAGTAGAAACTTCTACTAATAAACAATGTTATTAAAACGCTAACATTGTTTATAAGTATGTTAACATTAACTGTAAAGCAGCTTTAAAAGCTCTAAGTGATCATTATGGAAATAGAAAATTCAAGTTTTTTCCGTTAGATTATTCATGAGAGTTCTAGAAGATGGCGCTGTGTATATAAATGGTCAGTATATCCTAGGCGCTGTTAGAGTTAACATTAATTCGAGTTTTTTTTCATCAGTAAAAACTTCTACTTATAAATAATGTTATTAAAACATAAGTATAACAACATTAACTGTGAAGCAGCTTTAAAAGCTCTAGGTGACCATTATGGAAATATAAAATAAGAGTTTTTTCCGTTAGATTATTCAAGAGACTTCTAGAAGATGGCGCTGTGTATATAAATGATAAAAGCGAGTTATGACTTAGTCAGTATATCGCAGGCGCTGTTAGAGTTAACATTAATTCGAGTTTTTTCCATTAGATTATTCATGAGACTTCTAGAAGATGGCGCTGTGTATATAAATGTTAACAGCGAGTTATGAGTGAGTCAGTATATAGTAGCCGCTGTTAGAGTTAACATCAACTGTATTACCAGTGTATACTTGTATTAAGAGAGAGTAACTATTCAAATTGTTGAGTTAATTTAAATAAAAAAAGAGTTGTTACAATTTTTAAACTACTAATCGCTTTTATTTGCAATAAAGGAATACTCACCTTATTAAGAAACAAAATTCGGGAATTTAATAAATATTGTTACGTTTTTACCTTTTAAAAACGGTGGTTTATTTCCTTTAAATAAACCACCATTTTTAAAAGGTAAAAACGTAACAATATTTATTACATTCCCGAATTTTGTTTCTTAATAAGGTAAGTTTAATGGCTAAGTAGTAGTAGTAGTAGACCAGAAAGTCTTAGTTATCTAACTGAATACTTCGATGTATGGAATGTTATTACTTAGTTTATATTATTGAGCCTGATTAAACATGTTTTAAAACTTTAACAAATCAGCCATTTAACAGATTTTCAAATGAATAAAAAAATAAAAAAAGCTTTTTAAAAATAATCATGCATATTTGTAAGAGTGTTATTAACAATAAACTACGTTTTGTTTTACAGGGAGTTGGGGACCTAAAAACTTAAAGAAATTCCAAAAAAAATAAAATAAAATTTTAAATTCTTTTTTAGCTATTTTTTTTTTAAATTATTGTATAAAGCATTCACCATTCACTACCAATTGTGCGGTATACATGGAGGCAGCCCATAAATTGCGAGCTTTACAGGTATAATTTCCCACATGTCTGGCATTAACGCCATCAATCATTAAAACACTCAAACGTTTGCCCATTTTGGACACTGAGATGCCCGAATAGGAATTAATGGGACTATCATTGAAAAGCCATTCAATGTCTAAAGGTAAATCACCGGATGAAACTAAACAATTAATCGAAACCGAGTCTTCAAAATTGGCCGGTTCAAGACCAAAATCAAAATGGGCTATTTTGGGAGCAACTAAAAAAAAAGTAAGTGATTTGATTTTAAAAAAAGATAATAATAAAATAATTAAATTAAATATATTTTTATTTATTTAAAATACCATTAACTATTAACTCGTTGGTAAAATTTACCGAGGCCGCATGATTTTTAGCTTTACAAGTGTAGAGGCCCGCATGGCGGGCATGTACATTATCTATGGTTAATATGCTGGTACGTTTACCACCCTTAACCACTGTTATGCCCGAATAGGAGCTAATGCCATAATCATTAAACAGCCACTCAATATCTATGGGCTGATCACCGGATGATATTAGACAGGTAATGGATACAGAATCTTCAACATTGGCAGGCTCTTCGCCAAAATCAAAGGGTACAATTTTGGGAGGAACTTGAAAAGGTTTGAAATAAAAAAAACTTAATAACTAATAAGAAGAATTAATAGTAAATATAATTATTTAAGAAAAGAAAAGGAAAACTACCATTAACAACTAATTCAGCAGTATAGTTAATAGCAGCAGCATGATTTTTAGCCTTGCAGGTATAAAAGCCTTTATGATGGGCCTTTACACTGTCTATGGTTAAAATACTAGTACGTTTGCCACCCTTTATAACCGTTATACCCGAATAGGAGCTAATGCCATAATCATTAAACAGCCATTCTATGTCTATAGGCTGATCACCCAAAGATATAATGCAAGTAACTGAAACAGTTTCCTCAAAGTTGGCGGGCTCTTCACCGAAATCAAAGGGAGTGATTTTAGGAGGAACTTTTTTTTTTGTTTTTAAAAGAAAAAATATGAAACAAAAATAAAACTTAATTATTATATTAAAACCAAATACCATTAACAATTAACTCAGCTGTATAATTAACAGCTGATGCATGATTTTTAGCCTTGCAGGTATAATTGCCCGCATGCTGGGCCTTAACATTATCGATGTTCAATAAACTGGTGCGTTTTCCACCCTTCATAACCGTTATACCCGAATAGGAACTAATGCCATAATCATTAAACAGCCATTCTATATCTATAGGCTGATCACCCAAAGATATAATGCAAGTAACTGAAACAGTTTCCTCAAAGTTGGCGGGCTCATCACCGAAATCAAAGGGAGTGATTTTAGGAGGAACTTGTTTTTAAAAACAAAAAGAAAACAAACAAGAAACCAAACAAATTAAATAAATATGTTTTATAAATAACTTAACAAACTACCATTAACAATTAATTCCGCGGTAAAATTATTGGCAGCAGCATGATTTTTGGCCTTGCAGGTATATAAACCTGCATGTCGGCCCTGTACACTATCAATGGTCAACATGCTGCTACGTTTGCCACCCTTAACCACCGTTATGTCCGAGTAAGAGCTAATGCCATAATCATTAAACAACCATTCAATATCTATGGGCTGGTCACCCGATGATATAATGCAGCTTATGGAAACAGTTTCCTCAAAATTGGCGGGCACTTCGCCAAAATCAAAGGGGGTTATTTTGGGAGGAACTTTAAAACAAAATATATTACAAATTAAATACAATTCTAAAGGCAAAACAAAATAAAAATTATTCTAAATTATTGAAAATTATTCTAAAGAAAATTCTTAAAAAAATACCATTAACTATCAACTCTGTGGTAAAATTATTGGCGGCCGCATGATTTTTGGCCTTGCAGGTATATAGGCCAGCATGATGGGCCTTGACATTGTCTATGGTCAACATGCTGGTGCGTTTGCCACCCTTTACCACCATAATACCCGAATACGAACTTATGCCATAATCATTAAACAACCATTCGATATCTATAGGCAAATCACCCGAGGATATCAGACAGGTAATCGAAACGGAATCCTCTACGTTGGCCGGTTCTTCGCCAAAGTCAAAGGGTGTTATTTTGGGAGGAACTTAAAAATAGATTTATTAAAAACAAACATAAAATTATGAACTACATTTAAACAAATAATATTATATTAAACATTTATATATTTCTGTAATATAGGCTTAAGCACCATTAACAATTAATTGCGCTGAGTATTCCTCAAAACCAGCGCGATTTTCAGCTTTACATGTATAATTGCCCGCATGGCCGGCATGTACGGAGTCTATGGTCAATAAACTGGTGCGTTTGCCACCTCTCATTACAGAAACACCAGCAAATATATTCACCGGCTCATTATTAAATAACCACTCAATATCGATGGGCATATCACCGGAGGAGATTAAACAATTTATGGATACTGAATCTTCAAAATTTGCTGGTATGTCACCAAAATCAAAGGCCACTATTTTGGGAGGGGCTAAAAGGTTTTTTTAAAAATGAAATGGATAAAACTTAAATTCAGCTATTTCTTCAACACAGCTTATTTATTTCAATAAAAATATTGGCTAAATATAAAGGATTGCAAGAGAAAAACAACAGCAAAGAATTTTAAATGCTCTAATCAAAATTCATAAAAGATTTGTTTAATAACATCAAATATGGGCTGAATAACAACTAAGAAAGTATTTTTTATTGCTTTAGCATCATCTATTTAAACAATTCAGCAAAGTTTTACAAAAGATTAGAGAAATTCCGCCAAATATATTATCTATTTAGCAAAGTTTTACAAAAACAAAGAAAGTATGATCGGTCAAGTCCGACCTACACTGAACAAATGACCAACAACTTTTTTCTTTTAAAATTTCAATAATTCATTTTCGTGAGTTACTTTCGGAACTAGGCTTTATATGGGAGCTATGAGCAATTATGGATATATCAGCATTAAATTAGGCCGTGTGATTTATTTCTATAGGAAACTTATTAAATCTAGTTAAATCCAAGGATTCTAAAAAAATTAAATATTCCATCCTAAAAATCATATATCAGTGTGAGATAATACCCTTTTTTGCAGCTGTGTTAAGTAAGTACTTTTGTATGCAATCGTGTATTTTGCTTTTTTACTTTCACTCTTTTCTTCGCATTCATCATGCATTAAATTAAACACATTGAAGACAGCAGACTACCAACTGCAATCTGTCAAAAATAAAATACACACGTTTATATGAAGACCAAGGCGAATTTATACAAGGTGGAGTCAGTCAAACAGCTGATTACTTTTTTTTTCTCTTTTTGGTTCTAACAGATGTCAAAGCTTGTATTTATATTTAAATATCTACATATTCTAAGCTTAATAACAAAATATTTATTTTTTACATAAATAAGTAAAGCCCTCACTATTCAATTATCTGCACTATATTAAGTTTTAATACATATTTATTTAAGTTTTAATTTTTGTTTTTTGACATTTGTTAAGACCAATCGTTTTTTTTTGTAGAACTGCCATCACCTTGCATGAATTCGCCTTGATGAAGACGATTCTTTTGACGACAGCACGGCTACACGGCCACTCGACTACTTTTGCCGTTGCAGCCGAATTAAGGCCTAATTAGTTTGTACGTTCCGTTCCGTAACGGATCAGCTGTTTTGGTTTTATCTTATGGGAAGTTGTATATGTCGTTAGTTTTTCTGTAACGTTGCCGTTCTGTTGCGGATGAATCTGTTGAAAACAGAATTCTGTCCGCAACGTTAAGTGACAGCTAAAACAGCTGTTATCATATGCAGACAAAAATGTTAACAATATGAAGGCAGTGGTGCCAACATTTTTTGAAAGGCAAATATTTATTATTTGCAAAAGAATAAAAAATATAATATTTTCAAAAAAACATTGAACATTTTATAAAATATATGTAAATTTGTACTGATGTATGTAAAAAATTTAGTTTAAATTAAATCTTGCTAATGAAATCATTCTAAAAATGTTTACAATAATATGTTGACGGTATAAATACAACAAACACTAAAAATAGTAACAAAATCACCAAGTTGGTTCTTTTGATTTTTATTTCAAAAACAGCTGATACGTTCTTACGGAAAAACTAACTACAAAATGACAGGCTACAGAACGGTACAGAACAGAAACGTTACAGAACGCAAAGACTAATGGAGCCTTTAGTCTAATTTCTATTTTTGTCAACTACAAAAACAGAATAGTGTTGCTAATATAATAAAAAATGTAAATCAAATTAGTGCTTAAAAAATATATATATTTTTTACTTAATTAGGAGAAGTTTCTGATAACCATATTGAAATAAATTAATAACAGGTACATAATTAACTATAACCATATTTTTACTCAAAATAATTGTTTAAATCTTAATTACTTTAAATTATTTTTTATCAAAGTGAAAACAAAAAAATTAAAGTGGCACCACTAAATTATAAATCAGCTATTTACTTTTTAGCTGTCGTCTTTAAAATAATTCAGTAGCTGACATACGACTACAACTGCAGCCAGCAGGATTTGTGTTCCTGCTGTCTTCAATGTGTTTAATGAATCACTTTAAAATTTATTTTGTTTCTAGAACAGGGAGTAAGAAAAAGAGAAAAATCTTTCCAATCCAAGGCATATTTAACCAGGTGGCAGCGTAACGCCAGCTGACTATTTTTTGCTCTACTCATGCTGTACCTTTTGAAATGTCAAAAACGTGTTTACAAAAATTTTTAAATTTGTTATAAGAGTAAAAAGATTATTTTATATCTATAAAAGTGATTTTTAGTTAGCGCTTTTTGTGCGTAAAATATTTGAAAGTGCTAAAAGAAACTATTTAATTTTAAAAAGTGCGTTTTTGTGAATTTATTTTTTGGCAGTTTAGAAGGTTTTACAGACTGTTGTTATTGTATTGTTGTAATTATTGTAGTTTCGCTGCCACCTGGTTAATACATCTTGTTCCAATCTCCTCTCCTCTCTCATCTACAAACTCAAGACTTGCTCAAGTAAACTTGATGCACAAACTGTTGTTTAACTTTTGTTAATTTTTTTTATTTTAATAAACAAACTTTTTGATAAACTGGAGACTTTTTATTATTGAAAATCAGTGTTGTTAACGCTTATTGGCAACCACACACAATGGAATGGTGAAAGTCGCTTTAACAGTGTTAATATTGCTTTTTAATACAAAATTTTCATTTAATATTTGGCAAGCTAAATATATACATAATTACAATCCAGCATTTAAGCAAGTAGTCAATATATCCCTTGTAGACAGTAATTTTCACTAATGTCTGACCACTTGGCTGAATCCAAGTTATATATATTGAGTTATTTGACACATACGTGCTCTTTGTAGTGCAGAGAGTAGTCAATTGATTACTTTATACATCCCATGTAATCTAGCGTGAAGACAATTACCACTTTAGTATCTCTAAGTAATCTAAAGTGTAGTCATTAGACGTTTATTTTGTACTGCACTTTTTTGTGAGTGATACGTACAAACTGGGTTCATACACATTTTGTTGATATAATTCTTAAGTATACTGACATCCCATGTAACCTTGCGTGTAATCAATTGTCATTTTAGTATCTCTAAGTAATCTAAAGTGTAGTCACTTTAAACGCTTATTTTGTACTGCACTTTAGAAAGTAGTTATTTTGCCCACCAGAAGTAATCTATTGGAGAGTTGTCGGAGGCTGGTTTCTTTACAAGCAATAGGTTATTTGACTGTCTATGAGAACTGACTTTTAGAAGTCAATTAGCAATCGTACATGTTAAAATATCTAGTTAAGTATGTAGCAGATCAAGTAACCACACAGAGAAAACATATTCGTAGTAGCAACCAAATTTGTTGTCAATCGAGTGATTCGGTTGCACAAATAGAAATTTTCGATTCTATCAACAGAAAGTTAATAAAGAAAAATTTCGGTTGGAGCAACCAAACTTTTGTTTTGTAGCCACAATTGAAAAATTCGGTTACTAAGGCAGAATCATTCGATTGGCTACAAATTCGGTTGCTGTTACGAATCTGTTTTTTTTTCTGTGCAGTTAGGTAGCTAGTAATGTAACTGACTTCATGTAACCGGTATGTGAATCCAATGCGTTGAGTACTTTGTTCCACCTATCAGACAGTCTCATTGTAATCCTAAAGTTCATTGCATCGAATTTTATGAAGATCAGCCCATAATTGGTCATAGCTCCCATATAAAGTCCAATATAAGATTCGGCACAGCCGAATATAAAACTCTTAAGCTACGTATACGCGGTTGTCATATTCTAACAAAGTTGTCAGAAAATGTTCAATAAATTGTTGTGTTAAGCTACGTGTACACGGTTGTCAGATTTTACAACTTTGTCAGAAAATGGTTAACACAACAATGCGAACTTACGTTGAAACATGTGGTTGTTAACCATTTATTTCTGACAACATTGTAAGATCTAACAACCGTGTAATCGCAGCTTTAACCATTTTCTAAGTAGTTTTTGCTCTAATTGAAATTCATATAATATTGTTTTAATAATTTAACAATTAAAAGTTCAACAAAACAAATTTTGGCTCATTTTAATTAAAATCTCAACTGCGTGTAAATGCATCTAGAAAACGAAAAAAAAACGAGTCATAAAAACATCAAAAGAAAATAATTTGCAGAAATTTCACGTTTTTTTTAAATTGTGTGTTAACATAAATACGATTTCCCATAGCCTTAACATAAGTAAAGCAATAAGCAATATTGTTCAGTTATTCTGCCGCCGTTATTGCTTTATTGCCAACATATTTATTGATAGTCTAGTCGGGGGGTAAAGAAAGTAAGCTAATAATTTGTAATATGTTCAATTCAATTCAGCAACCAAGAGTTTCTGAATTTTAACAAAGTAAATGGATTTTTAAAGGCTGGGAGGTAAAAGAAAATTAAACAAATAAATAAGAAAAAAAAATAAGAAAAGAAAATCATTACAAAATTCTAAAAAATTAACATATTTTTGTATTCATCTCTACCATTCACAATTAATTCCGCCGTATATTCAGCGGCATCAGCATCATTGCGAGCCTTGCAAGTATAATTGCCAGCATGGCCACCATGTACCGAATCTATAGTCAAAATACTGGCCTTTTTGCCACCCTTAACTATAGAGACTCCTGTATAAGCATTAATGGCTTGGCCATTAAACAGCCAATAAATGTCCATGGGTAAGTCACCCAAATAAATTAAACAATTAACAGAAACTGATTCCTCAAAATTTACCGCATGATCACCAAAATCAAAGGGAGCTATTTTGGGAGGGACTGGAAAACGAAAAGTTAAACCAAAAAAGTTAAGTAAGGTGAAATTAAACTTAAAAAACATTTAAATTTATATAATACTTAATAAGACTTTAATAAAAAACTACCATTAACTATCAATTCAGCGGTATGATTAACCGATATAGCCTTATTGGAGGCCACACAAGTATAATTGCCCGCATGATGGGCTCTCACTATATCTATGGAGAGAGCACTGATTTTTTTGCCCAACTTTACCATGGACACATCATAGACATCATCCGATATTTTACGACCATTAAACAACCAAGCAAATGTAACCGGAAAATCACCCGATGTCACCAAACATTGAACACTAGCCGATTCACCGAAGTTAACCGGTTCATCACCAAAATCAAATTGAGCTAGTTTAGGGGGTACTACAGGTAGGGAATTTCCAGGGTTTTTTTTAACAAAAAAATATAAGAAAATAAATGAAACAAATTAAGCTTAATACTAAACACACCATTAACTTTTAATTCAGCTGTATAGTTAACACTTCCAGCTTTATTTTCAGCCACACATGAATAGTTGCCCATATGTTTGGCAGCCACTGATTCTATGGTCAATTCTAAAATACGTTTACCACGTTTTGTGGTATAGATCTCTAGATAATCCTCAAAGGGTTGGTCATTTAACAGCCATGTTATATTTACAGGCATATCGCCGCCTGAGACTATACACTGGATATTGATGAATTCACCATAACTCATGGGCTCATCACCAAAAGTAAATTGATTCATTTTGGGGGGTACTAAATTAAGAGATATGATGAGTTTTTGTAATAAAAGTTATTCCAAATAGTTGATGAATAAATATTAAGGACATTCAACAAGTATTTTGTTATATTTTGTAATGTTTCTTTAGATTTTAGTTTCTCACTATTTTCAATTTAGCAATACAACTTGATTTTTCAAAATAATTTTTAAAGAACTTAATAAATCTTATTCTAAAAGATTTTTAACAACATCTCAGCTCCTTATTTTTCTGGAAGTGGGAATAGGTTTTTCGAAATCAAAAGTTTTCCAAAAAAAATCATAAAAAAATTAAATAAAAAAATATCACTTTATAAAGTACACCACACACACACCATTAACTTTTAATTCCGCCGTATAATTAACACTTCCGGCTCTATTCTCCGCTATGCACGAATAATTGCCCACATGTTTGGCGGCCACTGATTCTATGGTCAATTCATTGATACGTTTACCCCGTTTGGTGGTATAGATTTCCAAATAATCCTCGAATGGTTTACCATTCAAAATCCAGGTGATATTAACGGGCAAATCACCGCCCGATATGATGCATTGAACATTTATAAATTCGCCATAACTCATGGGCTCATCGTTGCCAAAGGAGAAATAATTGATTTTGGGGGGCACTGATGAAGTCAAAAGTAATTCAATGATTGTTTTATTTAGCAAATATTAGTTTAATATTACAATAAATGTTTCAAAGAATTATTTGTATGGCTTATTTTAAAAGTGTGTAGTACAGTTCTAGTTCTGTTGTAGTTCTGTTTTAGATCTGTTTTAGTTCTGTTCTAGTTCTGTTCTAGTTCTGTTCTAGTTCTGTTCTAGTTCTGTTCTAGTTCTGTTCTAGTTCTGTTCTAGTTCTGTTCTAGTTCTGTTCTAGTTCTGTTCTAGTTCTGTTCTAGTTCTGTTCTAGTTCTGTTCTAGTTCTGTTCTAGTTCTGTTCTAGTTCTGTTCTAGTTCTGTTCTAGTTCTGTTCTAGTTCTGTTCTAGTTCTGTTCTAGTTCTGTTCTAGTTCTGTTCTAGTTCTGTTCTAGTTCTGTTCTAGTTCTGTTCTAGTTCTGTTTTAGATCTGTTTTAGTTCTGTTCTAGTTTAATATTACAATAAATGTTTCAAAGAATTATTTGTATGGCTTATTTTAAAAGTGTGTAGTACAGTTCTAGTTCTGTTGTAGTTCTGTTTTAGATCTGTTTTAGTTCTGTTCTAGTTCTGTTCTAGTTCTGTTCTAGTTCTGTTCTAGTTCTGTTCTAGTTCTGTTCTAGTTCTGTTCTAGTTCTGTTCTAGTTCTGTTCTAGTTCTGTTCTAGTTCTGTTCTAGTTCTGTTCTAGTTCTGTTCTAGTTCTGTTCTAGTTCTGTTCTAGTTCTGTTCTAGTTCTGTTCTAGTTCTGTTCTAGTTCTGTTCTAGTTCTGTTCTAGTTCTGTTCTAGTTCTGTTCTAGTTCTGTTCTAGTTCTGTTCTAGTTCTGTTCTAGTTCTGTTCTAGTTCTGTTCTAGTTCTGTTCTAGTTCTGTTCTAGTTCTGTTCTAGTTCTGTTCTAGTTCTGTTCTAGTTCTGTTCTAGTTCTGTTCTAGTTCTGTTCTAGTTCTGTTCTAGTTCTGTTCTAGTTCTGTTCTAGTTCTGTTCTAGTTCTGTTCTAGTTCTGTTCTAGTTCTGTTCTAGTTCTGTTCTAGTTCTGTTCTAGTTCTGTTCTAGTTCTGTTCTAGTTCTGTTCTAGTTCTGTTCTAGTTCTGTTCTAGTTCTGTTCTAGTTCTGTTCTAGTTCTGTTCTAGTTCTGTTCTAGTTCTGTTCTAGTTCTGTTCTAGTTCTGTTCTAGTTCTGTTCTAGTTCTGTTCTAGTTCTGTTCTAGTTCTGTTCTAGTTCTGTTCTAGTTCTGTTCTAGTTCTGTTCTAGTTCTGTTCTAGTTCTGTTCTAGTTCTGTTCTAGTTCTGTTCTAGTTCTGTTCTAGTTCTGTTCTAGTTCTGTTCTAGTTCTGTTCTAGTTCTGTTCTAGTTCTGTTCTAGTTCTGTTCTAGTTCTGTTCTAGTTCTAGTTCTGTTCTAGTTCTGTTCTAGTTCTGTTCTAGTTCTGTTCTAGTTCTGTTCTAGTTCTGTTCTAGTTCTGTTCTAGTTCTGTTCTAGTTCTGTTCTAGTTCTGTTCTAGTTCTGTTCTAGTTCTGTTCTAGTTCTGTTCTAGTTCTGTTCTAGTTCTGTTCTAGTTCTGTTCTAGTTCTGTTCTAGTTCTGTTCTAGTTCTGTTCTAGTTCTGTTCTAGTTCTGTTCTAGTTCTGTTCTAGTTCTGTTCTAGTTCTGTTCTAGTTCTGTTCTAGTTCTGTTCTAGTTCTGTTCTAGTTCTGTTCTAGTTCTGTTCTAGTTCTGTTCTAGTTCTGTTCTAGTTCTGTTCTAGTTCTGTTCTAGTTCTGTTCTAGTTCTGTTCTAGTTCTGTTCTAGTTCTGTTCTAGTTCTGTTCTGTTCTAGTTCTGTTCTAGTTCTGTTCTAGTTCTGTTCTAGTTCTGTTCTAGTTCTGTTCTAGTTCTAGTTCTGTTCTAGTTCTGTTCTAGTTCTGTTCTAGTTCTGTTCTAGTTCTTTTCTAGTTCTGTTCTACTTCTGTTCTAGTTCTGTTCTAGTTCTGTTCTAGTTCTGTTCTTGTTCTAGTTCTGTTCTAGTTCTGTTCTAGTTCTGTTCTAGTTCTGTTGATGTTGATTTGTGTATGTACTTCACATTTATTAGAGAAATTCTTTAATTTGATTACAAATTGATATCCCAACATATGCATACGAACGACAAACCTCTACAGCTAGAGATTAAGATTCTTTTAAAAAATGCAATGGTTAAAGTTACTTAAGTTACAAACCCCAGCACTGAGTCCACCAATGTCTTTTTAATAAATTTAACTCATTGTTTCATTTTAGTGTTTTTAAAGGGACTGGGATGGTAATTACATTCAATAGAAATAAAATAATAGAAAACTACTTGAAAACCAAAAAGGAAATCCAAACTCTTAAATCATAACTAACCATTTACCACCAATTCAGCAGAGTGTTCCGTTGTACCCGCTGCATTGGTGGCAATACACATATAAAGGCCAGCATGTTTGGCCTCTATAGCATCAATCATAAGACTATTAATGCGTTTGCCTCGTTTCTCAGTTAAAATATCCAAATCCGGCATTAAAGGATGCCTATTTAAAGTCCATATTACAGAAACGGGTAAATCACCACCCGAAATGGTGCAATGTACCGATACCGGTTCACCAAAGTTTAAAGGCTCATCGCCAAACGAAAAGGCCGTAATTTTGGGGGGAACTTTTGATTAAGGGATGGGGTTTATGAAAGGATTTATGAAATAAATAAAAAAAGTAGAAAAGAAAATTAATATTTTAAAACAAAAACAAACCATTAACAATTAAACGCGCATAATGCTCGGTTAATCCCGCCTTATTTTGGGCTCTACACGAATAATTGCCGGCATGATGAGCCGCTACCGCTTCTATGGTTAAAACATTGACTCGTTTGCCTATGCGGGCCAGTGAAATATCATGGAAACTGTCTATAGCTTTGCCGTTTAACAGCCAGGTTACATTAATGGGCAAATCACCACCCAGTATAGTGCACTGCACTGAGGCAGGTTCGCCGTAATTTAAGGGTTCCTCGCCAAAATCGAAGGGGGCAATTTTGGGAGCAACTTAAGGTGGAGAATAAAGTTAAATATATAAAGATTTTTAAGGGAAAATATGAGAAGGTAAGAAATTTTGAGGCGATATACAAAAAAAAATTGGTTTCTGGAAATAGTCAACGCCGAGTTTATTAAATGAGCCAGTGAAATAAGAGAGACTAATACTAAAACTGTAATGAAAACATATTCACCCCTATCACGAATCAATATTTCACATGAAATGTGTTTCCTTTTCCCAACATGGGAAATTTTTAGATGGAATTTTGTAAACAATAAACATCTGTTACGAACAAAGTTAACTATTGTGAATGAAAAGTTTAAGGGAATATCACGATAGCAAATTCCCCTTCGAGGGAAATGGATATTTTATGGGAACATAAATTTCACATGTTTTGCCGATAGGGGTGGGGTGATTGAGCTGTTCTTAAATACACAATAAAAGTCGTTAAAAATCACTATTCAAATTCCTTAATTATAAAGACCAATTAGAGAATGTATATATATTTATGGAAAGGAAGGACCAGGGGAAAATTATACAACAAGAAAACAAATTAAATTCAAAGAAATATTTTCTAAATCATTCTTCACACCATTCACTATTAAAGCAGCCGTATACTTTGCCTTGCCCGCCTCATTTTTAGCCACACATGTATAGTTACCAGCATGGTTACCAGTAACACTTTCAATACCCAAAGCATGCGTATGACGGGTAAATTTCGATGTTGTTATATCTAAATGGGCCGGTATATGATAATCATTAAATAGCCATTCAACACTTATGGGCCAATCACCGCCCGATATGGTGCATTGCAACGACGCTGGTTCACCAAAATTCAAAGGTTCTTCACCAAATTGAAAGGGTGTTATGCGCGGTGGTACTAAGTAGTAACAGCAAATGATTAAGATTAGTTGTTATTGTTATTAGAGAAATTTAAAAATATAGAGATGTTATATATGATTTTCAATTAGTTTACATTATAGATTAAGAAAGCTAAAAAAAAACACACACATAGAATAAGTTAAAACACAAGGTTAATATAAAGTCATTTAAAAAAAACAAGAAACTCTTAAATTGTATTAGTTAGAATTCCCATTTAGTTTATACATAAAGTTGTTAAATATACCATTAATTGTTAGATTTGTACTGTAGCTGGTATAGCCAGCATTATTACTGGCTGTACAGGTATAGGTTCCGGTATGAGCAGGAGTAGCATTCGGTATCGATAGCATGCTAGTTTTTGTACTAATACGATTTGTGCGCATGACTGGTTGTTGGGCGCCAAAACGCAGATCATCCGAGTTACGCTCAAAACTCCAATGAATTTTGATGGGACGATCACCTTTTTGTAATTGGCAAAACAGATCCACCGAATCACCCGTGTTAACGATGTCGTCATAAGAAAAAGGTATAATTTGGGGTAGAACTAAAGCAGTTAAAAGAAATCTAAATTATAATCTGTTGTATTACCCCAATTAACAAATAGATTTAACCTCAAGTTAGCTTTAACTACAGGTCTAAATTTTAAAAATACAAGTTAAAGTTAGCAAAAATATTGAGTGAAAATTTTCTAATAAGACCTGAGGTTTGAGCTAACTACAGATTAAGTCTAATCAAACAATTTCCTTATATAATATTTACAACAAAATTCAAATATTTGATAGTTTAAACCAGTGGTTGGCACTCATGGCCACCAAGAGCCGAAGATAATCGGCTATTTCCCGGCAAACAACACGAAGGTCAACGAAGTTCATAAAATAAAACAAAAAACACAATCAACAAAAGAGCATAACATGTTATTATAATCCATGTACTATGTTCTCTTTATGTCGATCACTGGTTTAAACGTTTGTTTGATAACAAAACATGTTTATGCATGTCTAGTTTTGTCAACTACATTTGTTTTTAAATGTTTTCCTGAGGAAGACTCAAGTGTTTTTGTGTAGGATAAAAATATAAAATTTCATAAAAAATTATAATAAACTTTATAATAAAATCATTATATTTAGAATTTTAAGCACCATTTATAAACAATTCCGAGGTATAAGAATTCTGTCCGGCCTTATTATTAGCCATACAAGTATAATTGCCTATATTAGCAGCCTTCACTGATTCAATGGTTAATAAACTAATGCGATCACCAATTTTACTCGTTAAAACACCCAAATGCGTAAACAAAGGCAGACCATTGTGCAGCCAACGGATTTTCAATGGCAAATCACCCTTGGCCACATGACAAGTCAATTGCACACTGTCTCCCTCATTGGCTTCATTGTCAAAGCTAAAGGGATGTATGGAGGGCAGGACTTAAGGGAGAAAAACAATATACATACATATAATAAAAAAATAAACAAAACTAATTAAAAATAGCAACAAAACTATAAGAAATGTTTTTAAAAATATTTATATAACCATTAACTTTAAGCTCGTCTTGATAAGAGCTTTCACCCGCTATATTCTTGGCCCTACAAGTGTATATGCCCCTGTGATCCGCTGTTATATAGTCAATATTTAAAGTGCTGGATTTCGAAGACATGCGTCCGATTATTATCTCTAAATCACCGCTGCTTAAAGTTTGATTGCTCAGAGACCATTCGATGACTATGGGCAGGTCTCCCTTGGAAACAGAGCACTGTATGCCTACCGAATCGCCCGAGTTGGAGGCCTCATCACCAAAGGAGAAGGGTTTAATTTGGGGAGGTACTAAATGGGAGGGTTTTTAGTAGAAAAATTATAAAATCAAACACACAAATAACATATTAAGCTTTAGTAATGTAATTTCACCAAAAATGTCTAAACCCAATAACCCATTTATGTATTAAAACCAGTGGTCGGCCCTTATAGCACTCATAGAGAGCGAACTTGATCGGTTATTTTCCTGTAAACCACACGATTGTCAACGAAGATCATAAAAATGTTCAAACAAAAATCACAATCAACAACTATATAGCTTACAACAGAGAATAAAATCCATCTTTCAAAATTGTTCTTTCTATGTAGACCACTGATTTAACATATTTGTTTACTACGCTCAAACTTGATTGGTTATTTTCCTGTAAACCAAATGGTTAATAAACATTATCTAAAACAGCGAAAGGCAGACTCACACCACTACAGTTTTTAGATATTGTAGTTGTATGAGTTGAGTAAAAAGTTGAGAAAAAAACAAAAACAATAACTGAAATAAACAAGCATAAAAAGCGAAAAGCGTAAAACAACCTGCTTCTATCAATGCTCATGCGAGACTGACTGGTTTTGATTGTTTTTATACAATGTATGTGCTTGCGTACATGTGAAAACAAAAACAAGAGAGCTCATTTGAGAGCTCAATGCCTTTCGCTGATCTAAAATAAACATAGATCACAATAAATAACATAAAATTAAATCCAATTTCCATGTTTGTTCTCTTTATGTCGACCACTGATTTGCAGACAAACTTGATGGGTTATTTTCCTGTAAACCGAATGTCAACGAAATTCATAAATATTATCGAAATCACAATTTAAAGACGGTTAGCTTACAGCAGATAAAAACTTCTATTACATGCTATGTTCTCTTTAAGCCGACCACTGATTTAAACAAATTTAGCACGCTTCAGCTAATTTTTGATTTTTTGCCTTTAACAACTCTGTTAAAATAGGAATTATTGTGGAATGGGATTAAAATTATAATAAAATCATAAGAAAAGATATTGAGCTACTATATAAACTTAAAATCAAAAATCTCTGTCTACCATTAACACTCAATTCCGCCATTTGTTCGGCACTGCCCGCTGCATTTGTGGCAATACATTTAAATACACCACGATGTTGACCATTAATCGAATCAATATTAAAGAACTTAATTTTGGAGACATTTTTATAATTCTAATGCCCGAGTGTTCATTCGTTATGGGCTGACCATTTAAAGTCCAGTGTAATTGTAGAGGTAAGTCACCCTTAAACACCATACACTGTACAGCCGTACTATCGCCATAGTTGGAGGGTTCATCACCAAACACAAAAGGCATAACTTGGGGTGGTACTAAAGTATAAAGATTTAGGTAATTCTAATTAACTTATAATAAGGAATCTATTAATAGTTATGATGTCAAATAAAAACATTGGGACATCAATTATTATGATCTTTCTTTTTGTTATATGCTCAATATCATGTCTATATATATACAGAAAAATATCAAAAAGTACCATTAGAAGAACGAAAAAGTACCATTAGTTCTCTCTGTTTGGTACCTAAATAGCATTAGGTCCCCTAAGCTTGATTCTAACTGCACTATGATGCACATCAGCTAAATTTTATGCCGATAAGTTTAATAATTTAAAATATTAAAAAAGTACTAAGTACTTATTAGGAGAAAAGGTACCCTTTCACTCAAACTTGAATTTTCAAAATACTCAATTTAGCGAAAATTTTGTCGCGTCATAGAAATCTCTCAAACGGTTCAAATCTGTGTTCGTATTTAAAAAAAAGTACCAAACTGTTTACCCGGATCATTCCCAATCTACACCTTCACACTCGATTTCCAAATAGCATACTTTTGGTTAATTTTTGTTTGAGTGGAGGAACCAATGTCTAAAATTTTATCAAATTTGACTTAATAAATTCAAATAAAATAAGTTTCCCGTTTTTACCCCTTTTTGGTAATTTTAGAAGAACGAAAAAGTACCATTAGTTACCCTTTTTGACACCTAAATATTATTAGTTCCCTAAGCTTGATTTTAAGTGCAATATGATGCACATCAGCTAACTTTTATGTCGATAAGTTTAATAATTTTAAATATAAAAAAAGTACCATTAGGAGAAAAAGTACCAATTTCACTTTTCACTCTTGAACATCCACCAAGTTTGAATTTTTAAAATACTAAATTTAAAGGAAATTTTTTGAGTCACTGATATGTCTCAAACAATTCCAATCTGTATTAAAATTTAAAAAAAAAGTACCAAGCAGTTTACCCGGATTTGTCCCAATATACACCTTCACACTCGAGTTCAAAATAGCATCGTTTTAGTTAATGTTTGTATGACTGCAGGAAGCAATGTTTACAATTTTATCAACTTTAGCTTGATAAATTCAAATAAAATATGTTTTCCCGTTTTTACTCATTTTTGGTACTTTTTTGTTCCCATTGAAATAAAAAATGTATTATTTAAATATATTGCAGTATCGTAGTTTTTTATGAAAAAAGTATCAAAAAAAATTAAATTTTTTTCCCTTTAGGACTAAAATTTTAGTACTAAAAAGTACTAAATTCATATTTTGTATTTTTAGATAACTCATGACACAACAATATAAGGTACACTCATTAGAAAATAAATTCTCAATTATACAATTCTTGTAACGTCAAACAAAAGAAAATATGAAAAAAAATCTGAAAAAAATCAAAATTAAAGTTCGACGTTATAGAGCTAAATATTGAAAATTCTCCATAGTGATTTTACCTTCTACAATTATTGTATCATTTTGGTATATTTTTGACACCCTATATATGTTTTATACCATTAAATGCACCAAAAATAATGTTTTTACCTTTTTTCTCCCTTAAAAGGTTTGAATTTCGAAAAAGTACCAAACACTTGTCTATTTATTTTTTAAGTAGATAAAGATGCGGTTTAAATATTTTTGATATCTATATAAGTTTACAAGATATAATGTTATCGAATTTGTCCCTTAGTGGATCCACATGGGGACAGCGAAATCTATAGTCCATATTTCATGTTTTTAATTAAATTTTTTAATTACACTATTTTAAAAGCCATTTTAAACCACATTTTGCTATTAACAGTTTAATTTACATTAAAAACACATAAAATTTAATTTTTACTTATGATATCCTTTAATTCTACTACACTTTGTAGCCATTTTGTTTATTTTTTATTACCATTCCTCTTCTTTCTATTTTGTTTACATTTTTCCAACACAGCTGTTTTTTGTTTATCTTTTTGGGAGAGTATAACAATTCACAATGTTGCCACATTGGAAAAACAAAAAATTCACAATGTTATTGTGAATGAATAACTAATAATGATAATTTTATGGAGAATTCCATAATTTATCAAAGAAATAAGAAGATAAATTATATATTGTCAAACAATTTATACAAATGCCATACAACAGCTCAAATTTTTCATTAAGCACAGTATAATAGCAAGAAAAAGGGAAATAGAACGCAAAACTAAAAAGCATTTACTACTTAAATACTATATTTAAAATAGTGTTTAAAACTCTAATTAACCGCTAACTTCCAGCAGCGTTACATGCTCTGCATAACCCGACGAATTATTGGCAATACGGTTTGCCTCCAAAGAATCAATATTTAATGAGCTGATTCTTTTGTTAATTTTAAATGAATTAAAACTGTTTTCATCAAGTACAAATTATGTAATTTATACAAATTTTCTTTAATTCTGTTTTGGTGCCTAATTTTAAATATTCAGCTAAATTAAGATCCTCAAATCAGCTGTTGAAATCAGGTAATTTAGTTGAAATATCTTCAATTCTGTCATATTTTAAGTTGTGAAAAAATTGTTTAGTTTTATTTTAGCTTAAATATATAAAAATTTTATTCAGCAAAATAAATTTAAAATGAATTATTTTCTTTTTTTTTAACAGTTAAACTTTTTTAACGTTCATTTCAAAATTATTCAAAAAAAAAACAGCTCAACACTTTCAAACACCAAAATTCAGCACCATTGTTTGGTATATATTTATATTCAGCAAATTCACAAAATGTGCACAGAAATCATAATAAACCAACGTGTTAGCAAAAGAAAATATATGAAACAAGCTCAAAGCTGGTTAAATTTTACATAATTGTTTTTTTTTTATTAATAAAAATTCCACCAACCATTAACCTGTAATTCCGCAGTATATTCACTAGATCCGGCCTTATTGGTAGCTATACATTTATATATGCCACGATGAAAAGCCGTTAAGGAATCTATATTCAAAGAACTGGTACGTTTATTTAAGCGTACAATGCTAAAATCATGTTCACCATTAACAATGGGTGCTGAATTCAAAGACCAATGAATTTCTAAAGGTAAATCACCTTTAGGCACCACACAATTGGCACTAGCTATATCACCCATATCGGCAGCATCCTCACCGAATATAAAAGGTAACACTTGGGGAGGCACTAAAGGGTTTACAAAAAAAATTATAAAAAAAAAACTAAATATTAAATAAAAATCAAGAATTCATAATTTAAATAACTTAAAAGAGATTAATGGTTAACCAACCATTAACTTCTAATTCAGCTGTGTACTCAGCAAAACCAGCCTTGTTCGAGGCTATACATTTATAAGAACCCCTATGATGGGCTTCTAGAGAATCGATATTTAAAGAACTAGTACGAGCATTCATGCGCAGCAAAGAGAAGCCATGTTCTCCTGTTATCACGGGGGCCGAGTTTAAAGTCCAACGTATTTCCAAGGGCAAGTCACCCTTGGAAACCATACAAAAAGCTCCTGCCACCTCACCAGTATTAGCAGTTTCATCACCAAAGCTAAAGGCTTGTATTTGGGGTGGTACTTTAGGGAATTTAGAAACGATAAAAGGATTTTAGAAACTAAAATTTATAACAAAAACTAAAAACTATTAACTACATTTCAAACATTTTCATTATTATTGAGTATTTTTATTAACCATTAACATCCAATATTGTAACATATTCACTATAGCCCGCCGAATTATTGGCTATACATTTATAAGTGCCCCGATGATATGAATCCAGGGCCTCAATATTTAAAGAACTTGTACGCTTGTTCATTTTGAAAATATTAAAACCGTTTTCTCCAGTTACAATTATGGCAGAATTTAAAGTCCAATAGATGTCCAACGGTAAATCACCTTTGGGCACTACACAAACCACACTGGCCACTTCACCGCGATTTAAGGGTTCCTCGCCAAAACCAAAGGGACTGATTTGTGGGGGAACTGAGACAAAGTGAGTTGTTATAAATTTAATATTTATACTTGATTTTAATATATTTTTCTTTAAATTCTATTTAAATATCTACTTGATTCAGTAAAATGTTCAGGAAGATATTTAAAAACTGTAAGATTTTCATACAAATTATCAGGACAATGCTTTTGTCCGTTGTACTAAATCAGGTCCTAAAATTCAGTTTAGAATTACACTATTTTAAAGCCTATTTAAAATACCATTTGACCATATGTTATAGTTTGATTAGCAGACAAAACCAATTAAAATTAAATTTTATGACTTTAAACCATTATTTTTTCAACTTTGTAGCCATTTTGTTTATTTATTGTACTTCCATGTCTCTTCTTAATCTTTTGTTTACATTTCACCAACACAGCTGTTTTTTGTTTACCTTTTTGGGAGAGTATAACAATTCACAATGTTGCCACATTGAAAAAACAAACAAATCACAATGTTATTGTGAATGAATAACTAATAATGATATTTTTAAGATTAATTCCACAATTTAAGAAGATAATTTGTATTTTATCCTACAATTTATACAAACAGCTCAAATTTAAGAAATTTCTATGGGTTTTCATTAAGCACAGGATTTTAGAAAGGAAAAGGGAAATAGAAAACAAAACTAAAAAGCATTTACTACTAAAATATTATATTTAGAATAGTGTTTAAAACTCTAATTAACCATTAACTTCCAGCAGCGTTACATGCTCTGCATAACCCGCCGAATTATTGGCAATACATTTGTAAGTGCCACGATGATTGGCCTCCAAAGAATCAATATTCAATGAGCTGGTTCTTTTGTTCATTTTAAATAAATTAAAACCATTTTCACCATTGACTATCAAGGCCGAATTTAAAGTCCAATAAATATCCAAAGGTAAATCACCCTTGGGCACAATGCAAGTAACACTAGTAACCTCGCCGCGATTTAAGGCCTCTTCGCCGAAATCAAAGGGACTTATTTGGGGAGGAACTAAAGTAAAATTAAAATGAAATCATATTTTAAAGAATTTAGCTACTAAAGTTTAAAGATTAAGATTTTCCATACGTAGTTGTGTTTTTTGTAGAGGAAAGGAATTTATAAATAAAAATTTATAACAAATCAAAAATAATTCTACTAAGACTTGAATTCAATTTGTAATTAACCATTAACTTCCAAAACAGCAACATGTTCCGCATATCCCGCCGAATTATTGGCTATACATTTATAAGTGCCACGATGATTGGCCTCCAAAGAATCTATATTCAAAGAACTAGTTCTTTTATTCATTTTGAATAGATTGAAACCATTTTCACCATTGACTATCAGGGCCGAATTTAAAGTCCAATAAATGTCTAAAGGTAAATCACCCTTGGCTACTATACAGTTAACAATAGTAACCTCACCACGATTTAAGGCTTCATCACCGAAATCAAAGGGACTTATTTGAGGAGGAACTAAAGTGAAATCAAAATGAAATTAAACTCAACTTGAATTCATCAACAAATTTTCCAAGCGTTGTATAATATTCTTTAAGGGAAAGGGGATTTTTAAACAAAAAATTTAATTAATAAAACAATAAATAATTCAACTAAAACTTGAATTCAATTTGTAATTAACCATTAACTTCCAAAACCGCTAAATGTTCCGCATAGCCAGCCGAATTATTGGCTATACATTTATAAATGCCACGATGAAAAGCCTCCAGGGAATCTATATTCAAAGAACTGGTTCTTTTGTTCATTTTGAATAGATTAAAACCATTTTCACCATTAACTATTAAGGCTGAATTTAAAGTCCAATAGATATCCAAAGGTAAGTCGCCCTTGGTAACTATACAGGGCACACTGGTAACTTCGCCGCGATTTAAAGCCTCCTCACCAAAATCAAAGGGTGTAATTTGAGGAGGGACTTCAATAAAAATAATGACAAATAAGATAATAGAAATAAAACCAATAAAATGTATAATACATTCTGAAGAAAATATATTAATAACAAATAACTTCTTAAATATTTTATCAGTTATCAGCTTGGAAATCAAACCTAAAACAAGTACCTACTCATTTCAAAATAATGAAATAGATTGGCGTAACATTGTTTTTATAAAGGACAGGGATTACTAAAATAAAATTTAAGAAAATTATAAAGAAAAACTCAACTACAAATAGTAAAATGTTTAAAAAAAATTAACCATTAACTTCCAGAACAGTTACATGCTCTGCATAACCAGCCGAATTATTGGCTATACATTTGTAAGTGCCCCGATGAAAGGCCTCCAAGGATTCGATATTCAAAGAACTGGTTCTTTTATTCATTTTGAATAGATTAAAACCATGTTCACCATTCACAATTAAGGCTGAATTTAAAGTCCAATAGATGTCCAAAGGTAAATCTCCTTTGGGCACCATACACGTAACACTGGCAATTTCACCACGATTTAAGGCCTCTTCACCAAAATCAAAGGGGCTGATTTGAGGTGGAACTAAACACAATTACAGATAATAAATTAAAAAATTATTCTGGATACTAAACTTCATTAAAAATACTTTACATTCATTAAAAATTCGATTTCTTTAATCTCTTATCTTTTTTTTAAAACAAATTTTCATTGATTTACTTTTTATAAACCAATTTAGCAGCAGCTTTTTAATTCACACCAAAACCACCCATTTTTGTTAAAAGTTTAGAAAAGTTTTAGATACATATTAGAATTATTAGTAGTTTTAAGCTTTTAAAAACCTAAACACCAGATTAATTTTGACAACTACATACATACATTCAAAATACCTATAATAACCCACCATTAACTTGCAATTCAGCAGCATATTCCGCTAAACCGGCCAAATTTATGGCTATACAACGATAAGTACCACGATGTTTGGCCTCTAAAGCCTCAACATTCAAATAACTAGTGCGAGCATTAAGTTTCATTATGGTAAAACCATGATCACCCGATGTTATGGGTTCCTCATTTAAAGTCCAATGCATATCTAAGGGTAAATCACCCTTAATTACCACACAGGTTATACTTAAAACATCACCCATATTAAAGACTTCATCGCCGATATTAAAGGGTAAAACTTGGGGGGGAACTAAGTAAGTTGGAAAGGAATTAAATTAAAACAAATGAAAATTATAAAAATTTAATTTAAATACTAATTTTAATAAAAAAGAGATTATTTTTGTAATCTCTGCTAACCATTGACATGTAGTTCCGCTGCATAGGTAGCAGAGCCTGCTTTATTATTAGCTATACACTGGTATAGACCACGATGTTTACCCTCTAAAGCATTGATATTCAAAGAGCTTGTACGAGGATTCATTCTGATTAAAGTGATACCTTCTTCACCATTTATTAAGGGTTGTGAGTTTAGGGTCCAATATATATCTACTGGTAAATCACCCTTACCCACCATACATTGAGCCCCAAACCAATCACCCACATTCATGGGATCTTCGCCGAAGGTGAACGGCATTATCTGAGGTGGAACTATATAGGAATTAAGAAGAAAATCGGGACATACAACATTATAGAGAAATTTCACTAAACAAATTCAAAATTCAACGGAATATTTTGTATTAATCAATGGAAAATAGTGTTTTATAACAAAAGGCTGAAACTAGTTCCTTATCAAAATTAACGGGCAAAAGTTGGGCTCAAATTTGAAAAGTTAAGGATAAACAAGGTTACATCAAACTTGAAAAACCTTAAATTAATGAAGAAATATGTTAAACGGCTATTTAATTAATTCCTTTAACTAAAACTATTGTTTTTATTCAGAAAAGTTGTTAATTTATCGTAGATGTATTCTCCGATATGAAAACTACTAAAAAAAGTACAATAGTACTATATTTTCCATCCTTGGTTTGTAAATCAAGATGGCAACATCTTAACAACAACTTCTTGTTCTCTGTTTGTTTTCTTCTTCTTCTCACTCATTTTTTCCATATTGAATGACAGAGATGTATTGCAATCAGTGTTGCCAATTTTTTTTCCAATTCTATACCTACAAAATCTGCTATATTACAAATTAATTACTTTTATATTAACAATAGTATTTTTAATGTGTTTTATTTAGAAAAGTTCATAATTTGTCGCAGAAAAAAGTACAATAGTACTGAATTTTACATCCTTGCAATATGCCAACAACTTTTTAAAGACTTGTTGTTATTCTCTGTTTATTTTCTTCTGCTTATCGCTCATTTCCTCCATTTTTGAAAGAGAGTGATGCAAAGGCCATGTGTAGGCCTGCCATATTTGCGGACTTTTTTTTTACTAAAAAAATAGCTAAATTGCCAGTAAAAATTATATTTTTTGCTGCATTTTATAAAGAAGACGAAGGCATTTATTGGATAAATGGTTTAAATAATTCAATTGATGAATGAACTAATAATGATTTTAAAAAAATACAAATATTGTCATTGAATTTTAATAGAACTAACAAGATTTAGCGATTCAACAAAAAAAAAAAACTATTTTTATGTATTTTGCGTACCATCAATCGTATTCGAGTTAAAACTAATTTATTTTCCATGAACTTTGACCTGCAATATATCGCATAGCAGACACGTTTCTATTTAACAGTTTAAAAATCACTCCAAAACATTTACCATTAGTTAGTATTATTAAAGAAGAGTTGAGGAAAAGAAATTTAGTTTGATTAATAGTTGATTTTACACCATATACCTAAGGAAAGTTAGTAGCTTGCTAAATAACATTATCGGCGTATTTTCGATTTTTAAACACCCACCATTAACTTGCAATTCAGCAGCATATTCAGCTAGACCCGCTAAATTTAACGCTATACAACGGTAAGTGCCTCTATGTTTGGCCTCTAAAGAGTCCACACTTAAATAGCTAGTGCGACGATTCATTTGAACTACAGTAAAACCATCCAAACCTGAGGTTATGGGTTCAGAATTTAAAGTCCAATGTATGTGTAATGGAAGGTCGCCCTTTAACACAACACAATTAATGCTTAACAAATCACCCATATTATAGACTTCTTCGCCGAAATTAAAGGGTAAAACTTGGGGTGGTACTAATGATTTAAGAGTAGGGAAATTTGTAAATAAAAAATAAAATATAATAAAATCATACTAAACAACAAAGAAAGCTTTAAAACTAATATTATATTTCTATAATTAACAGTTTCTAACCATTAACATGTAACTCGGCGGAATATGAGATAAAGCCCGCTTTATTATTGGCTATACATTGATAAACCCCACGATGTTTGCCTTCTAAGGCATTTATATTCAAAGAACTGGTGCGAGGATTCATGCGCACTAAAGTAAACCCTTCCTCGTTATTAACTATGGGTTGAGAGTTTAAAGTCCAATAGATGTTTAAAGGCAAATCACCCTTGCTAACCATACACTGAGCCCCAAACATATCACCCATATTCATGGGTTCATCACCAAAAAAGAAAGGCATTATCTGGGGAGGAACTAGGAATTTAAATAATAATTAAAAAAAAAAACAACTAAATTAAGAAGAATTACAGTTATAATTTTAAATTTTCTTTATGCAGATACCATTGACATTCAATTCAGAGCTATAAAAGACTGATCCCGCCTTATTTTCAGCTATACACTTAAATAAACCTCTATGATTTTCCGTAACACTGGCTATATTTAAAACACTCGATTTTGCTGACATTTTCATTATGCTTATACCTTCCTCATTATTAATTAAGGGTCGTGAGTTCAAGGTCCATTTGATATTAATAGGTGTATCGCCTTTTTGTATCATACACTGTATACCGGCACTTTCACCCGTGTTTACTGGCTCCTCACCAAATGTAAAGGGTACAATTTGAGGAGGTACTACATAAAAATTGTGAAGGATTAAAAAAATAATACAAATTTTTTTCAAACAAAGTTTTTACACTGAATGGAGCCACTTAACAACACCATGCTCTTATTCTTTCTTTATTTTTTTCTTCTTGCTCATTTCCGCCATTTTTAAAGAGAGAGATGTACACCAGTGTTGTCAACTTTTTTCTAATATTACCCGTCAAATCTCAAAAAATCGCTAGAAACCGCTAAAAAACACCAATTACGTATAATTGAACAAAACAAAATAAATTTTAGTTAAAGAAAACCTACACCCATTCAAATTTTGATTATAAAACACCTATGAGAGAAATAAGAACTTTCAAATATACCAATGTATAGGATATGAGGAGTGGATAAAAACTTATAATTTAAGTAACAAAATCAAAACATAAAATTAAGAAATTTTTAATTTGTTTTATCAAGATACCATTGACGTTTAATTCGGAGCTATAAAAGGCTGATCCTGCCTTATTTTCAGCTATACACTTAAATAAACCTCTATGATTTTCCGTGACACTAGCTATATTTAAGACACTTGTTTTCGCCGATAATTTCAATATGGTTATGCCTTCTTCATTATTTATTAGAGGTCTAGAGTTCAAGGTCCATTTTATATTTAGGGGTGCATCTCCTTTTTGTATCATACATTGAACACCTGAACTTTCACCAGTGTTTACTGGCTCCTCGCCAAAGGTAAACGGCACAATTTGAGGGGGTACTATATACAAATTAAATAAATTTTCTTAAAATAATGTTTTTACTCTAAAGGGAAACCTATTAATTGAAGAGAAGCCTAGACCCAACGAAATTTTAAAACTTAAGAAAATCATATGCAAGGCGAATTCATATCTAAATTCATTCTAAAAAACATCAATTATTCTTAACAAATGTCTAACAGAAATGAAAAATTAAAAAATGTGTATTGAAAATTAAAATAGTGTGGATAATTGTAACTTATTTATGTATGTAAAAAATAAATAGATATTGAACTATAAAAACAATCTTTGACAGACCCTAGAACCAAATAAGTGAAAAAAAAGTAATCAGCTGTTTGATTTGCCTTAATCAAGTTCTTGTTCTCTGTTTGCATTCTTCTTTTCGCTCATTTCCTCCATTTTGAAAGAGAGCGATGCGATGTGTATAGAAAGCACTGTTGCCAACTGTTTACTCTAAAAACCGCTAAATAAACATATATACCGCTAAAAATACATCAATCAAGTTAAATTGAACAAAACAAATTCGAAAAATAAATCTAAGAAACTTGACTCATACAAAATTTGATTATAAAATACCAAGAAGAGCAATAAGAACTTTCAAATAAAGTAATATAGAGGATATGAGGAGGGGATAAAAACTTGTAAATCAAATAACAAAATCAAAATATAAAACCAAGTAATTTTAAATCTAGATACCATTGACTTTCAACTCGGAGGCATAAAATGTCGATCCTGCCTTGTTCTCCGCTATACACTTAAACAAACCCCTATGATTTTCCGCCACACTGGCTATATTTAAGACACTTGATTTCGCCGATAATTTCAATATTGTAATGCCTTCTTCATTGTTGATTAGTGGCCGCGAATTTAAAGTCCATTTGATATTGATGGGTGTGTCTCCTTTTTGTATCATACATTGAACACCGGCACTTTCACCAGTATTTATGGGGTCATCACCAAAACTAAACAGACCTATTGAAGGTGGCACTGCAAATTGATGCGGGAGGAATACAAAAACCAATTACGTTAAATTGAATACAGCAAATCGTGATGAAGAAAATATGGAGTATAAAAGTTCAAAAGAAAATACATTTATGGAAACTGGGAACAGATAAAAACTGTCTAAGTTATCTTTAATTAGATGAAGTTAAAAGGCTGGAACTGGAGTGTTAGTATGTATTTTGTGTTTCATTTTCTTTAGTTTCAAAATATGAACTGACTTTAGAGCAGTGGTCGGCTCTCATGTCCAGCAGGGACCGAACATGATCGGATAATTACCAGTAAACAACACGAATATCAAAGAAGTTCATAAACATTATTAAATAAAATTTGTCTCTAAAAGAGTCTAGTTTTCTATAGAAAATTTATCTCAATAAGAGACTAGTTTTCTATAGAAAATATCTCTATAAAATAGACTAGTTTTCTATAGAAAATATCTCTAAAAATAGACTAGTTTTCTATAGAAAATTTGTCTCTAAAAGAGACTAGTTTTCTATAGAAAATTTGTCTCTAAAAGAGACTAGTTTTCTATAGAAAATTTGTCTCTAAAAGAGACTAGTTTTCTATAGAAAATTTGTCTCTAAAAGAGACTAGTTTTCTATAGAAAATTTGTCTCTAAAAGAGACTAGTTTTCTATAGAAAATTTGTCTCTAAAAGAGACTAGTTTTCTATAGAAAATTTGTCTCTAAAAGAGACTAGTTTTCTATAGAAAATTTGTCTCTAAAAGAGACTAGTTTTCTATAGAAAATTTGTCTCTAAAAGAGACTAGTTTTCTATAGAAAATTTGTCTCTAAAAGAGACTAGTTTTCTATAGAAAATTTGTCTCTAAAAGAGACTAGTTTTCTATAGAAAATTTGTCTCTAAAAGAGACTAGTTTTCTATAGAAAATTTGTCTCTAAAAGAGACTAGTTTTCTATAGAAAATTTGTCTCTAAAAGAGACTAGTTTTCTATAGAAAATTTGTCTCTAAAAGAGACTAGTTTTCTATAGAAAATTTGTCTCTAAAAGAGACTAGTTTTCTATAGAAAATTGCTCTGTATAAAAGGCTAGTTTTCTATAGAAAATTTGTCTATAAAAGAGACTAGTTTTCTATAGAAAATTTCTCTGTGTAAGAGACTAGTCTTCTATAGAAAATTTCTCTATAAAAGAGACTAGTCTTCTATAGAAAATTTCTCTATAAAAGAGACTAGTTTTCTATAGAAAATGTCTCTGTATGCTCTCTTTATGCCGACCACTGCTTTTGAGCCATCTTTCATATCGCTTTTATATAAGTATTTAATAGATTTTGGAGGTTTTAAGGAATATAACAATAAAACAAAACATTAATTAACAGAAATTATGAAAACACAATGAAAAAGTCCAAAAAAATAAACCCCCACAAACCCTTAACGGCCAAAACAGCCCATTGAGTGCTAACACCAGCACTATTTGTAGCAACACAGGTATAATTGCCCGAATGTCGAGCACGCACCGATTCTATATTCAAAACACTAATACGCTGGCTATTTCGGGTAACTATAACGCCATCATTGGTAAAAACTCGACCACCATTACGAGTCCAATAGATATCCAAAGGTAAGTCACCCTTATTAACCGTACAATAGGCCGAAACCATGTCCAATTCATTAATACTCTCCTCGCCAAAGTTAAAGGGTAAAATTTGGGGTAAAACTTGAAAAGGAAAGGTTTAAATCGAAATAAAAATACACTAAACAAAATAAGGCAGCTAAATTTAATACAAAATTTCATTTATCGAACCATTAACCCTTAACAAAGCGGAGGAAATGGTAACACCGCCACCATTAGTGGCCACACAGGTATAGTTGCCAGCATGACGGGCCCTCACCGATTCAATACTCAAAACGCTTAGACGCTGATTATTGCGCATGACTACTAGACCATCATTGGTATAAATGCGGCCACCATTTCTCATCCAATAAATATCCAAGGGCAGATCACCCTTATTAACCGTACACGAAGTAGAAACCATTTCCAATTCATTAACACTCTCCTCGCCAAAATCAAAGCTCACAATTTGGGGTAATACTGTGTAAAAGGAGGTTCAAAATAAAAGGAATTTTTATAGCACAAAACAAAAAATAAATAAATTTATTTTAGAAGAAAATATAAATAATTCAATCTTAACCATTGACTCTGAGTACGGCCCAATGTTTGGTAACACCCGCATTATTGGTGGCCACACAGGTATAATTGCCAGCATGGCGGGCTCGTACCGATTCTATGCTCAAAACACTCATGCGATGACTAGTTTTGGTTACTACTACACCATCGTTGGTATAAACACGACCGCCATTTTTAAGCCAAGCCACATCTATGGGCATATCACCCTTGTTAACGGTACACGAAGCCGACACCATATCCAATTCATTAATACTTTCCTCGCCAAAATCAAAGGGCA
This sequence comes from Calliphora vomitoria, assembly GCA_942486065.2. Classification (NCBI taxonomy): domain Eukaryota; kingdom Metazoa; phylum Arthropoda; class Insecta; order Diptera; family Calliphoridae; genus Calliphora; species Calliphora vomitoria. Next base: position 22,016,041 of record OW818033.2, on the reverse strand, counting down.
CAATTTGGGGCAATACTTTCATGTGAGGAGGTAACGGAGAAAATTACAAAACAAAAATACATAAAAAAGGGTAAAATTAACTTAAAAATAAACTACGAAAACTCTAGACAATCTATTTTATCCTCTTCACCATTAACTCTTAACTCGGCCGTATGATATGCCACTCCTGCTGCATTACGCGCCACACATGTATAATTGGCCCGATGTCGGGCATGCACCGACTCTATACTCAACATACTAATACGCTGAGTTGTTTTTGTTATCAATATGCCATCGTTGGTCATTAGACGACCCGCCCCCAATGTGGGCTCGGGTGCGGTGGTCCAATGCAAATCCAACGGTGTATCGCCCTTATTAACCGTACATGTAGCCGAAACCATATCGTTCATGTTAATGATATCGGAACCAAAATCAAATGGTACTATTTGGGGTGGTACTAATAATTTACAGCAATAAAATATATTAAAATTTTATATACAATAAAAATATTTTTATAAAAATTTGAATTTGTTTAATACTCAAAGGGTTTTAAAAGATTTTATATAACTTCAAGAGGAGTTTTAAGTCTAAAAGGGTAGAAATATGTACTCTTTAAGTACTTTTTAGTTCAATTAACATAATTTTGAAAATTTTATAAAATAAAATTTATAATACACTTAATTTTGTTATAAATAAATATATTTTTCAGATTCTTTAATGTATTTCGAATAAACTCTAAAATCTATTTAATTTCTTAAACATGTTATTTATTCCCTTTAAAATATTTATAAATTCCTTAGAAAGTATGCAACGCTGAATTGAGTGGAACCAACAACCCACGATGATTTCGTTAAATTTTGTAGTACTTAGACTTTTTAAAAACCTTGTTTATATAAAAAAAAGGGAAGGGTACTTACAAAGAAACAGCAATTTTTTATTTAACACCCAAAAAATAAACGGACGGACTGATTTTACACCAGAAATTTCAACTTTTACTGCAATTAACATTTGTTTTGAATTTCCTGGCCTTTTTTTTCTTTGCTAAGACCCTTCCTTTTTTATGTTACAGTTTATCAAAATCATGATCAACATTTGTCTTTTTTAATGCAATGTTGATCTTTAAAAGGAAACTTGAAAAACTTACCCATAACTTGTACTTCCAAGGAACCGCGAGCCGAGTAACCTTCAACATTTTTAGCTACACAGGTATAAGTTGCCTGATCGGAGTTACGTTCAACGTTTTCAATGATTAAGGTGCCATTGGGGAAGACTTTTTGTTTGCGGTTAATGGGTAAGGCACGGTTGTCTAGAGGGAAACAAAGAGAATACAAGTTTAATAAGAGATTAGTTTTCTATAGAAATGTTCTCTATAAAAGAGACTAGATTTTTATAGAAAATTTCTCTCAATAAGAGACTAATTTTCTATAGAAAATTTCTCTCAATAAGAGAGTAGTTTTCTATAGAAAATTTCTCTATATAAGAGACTAGTTTTCTATACATAATTTATCTATAAAAGAGACTAGTTTTCTATTGAAAACTTCTCTGTATAAGAGACTAGTTTTCTATAGAAAATTTCTCTATAACACAGACAAGTTTTTATAGAAAATTTCTCTGTAAAAAAGACATGTTTTCTCTAGAATATTTCTCTGTAAAAGAAACAAGTTTTCTATAGAAAATTTCTCTTTAAAAGAGACTACTTTTCTATACAAAATTTCTCTATAAAAGAGACTAGTTTTCTATAGAAAATTTCTATATAACACAGACATGTTTTTATAGAAAATTTCTCTGTAAAAAAACATGTTTTCTATAGAAAATTTCTCTATAACACAGACAAGTTTTTATAGAAAATTTCTCTGTAAAAAAACCTGTTTTCTATAGAATATTTCGCGGTAAAAGACACAATTTTTCTATAGAAAATTTCTCCGTAAAAGAGACAAGTTCTCTATAGAAAATTTATCTGTAAAAGAGGCAAGTTTTCTATAGAAAATTTCTCTGTAAAAGAGGCAAGTTTTCTATAGAAAATTTCTCTGTAAAATAGACTACTTTTCTATAGAAAATTTCTCTATGGGACTAGTTTCTATACAAAATTTCCCTATAAAAGAGACTAGTTTTCTATACAAAATTTCTCTATAACACAGACAAGTTTTTATAGAAAATTTCTCTGTAAAAAATACATGTTTTCTATAGAATATTTCTCTGTAAAAGAGGCAAGTTTTCTATAGAAAATTTCTCTGTAAAAGAGGAAAGTTTTCTATAGAAAATTTCTCTGTAAAAGAGACAAATTTCTATAGAAAATTTCTCTATATAAGAGACTAGTTTTCTATACAAAATTTCTCTATAAAAGAGACTAGTTTTCTATTGAAAATTTCTCTGTATAAGAGATTAGTTTTCTATAGAAAATTTTTCTATAACACAGACAAGTTTTATAGAAAATTTCTCTGTAAAAGAGACAAGTTTTCTATAGAAAATTTCTCTGTAAAAGAGACAAGTTTTCTATAGAAAATTTCTCTGTAAAAGAGACAAGTTTTCTACAGAAAATTTCTCTGTAAAAGAGACAAGTTTTCAATAGATAATTTCTATGTATAAGACACTAAATTTCTCTCAACAAGTAACTTGTATTATATAATAAATTTCTCTTAATAAAAGACTAGTTTTCTATAGAATGTTTATCTGTAAATCTCTCTGTATAAGAGTTTAGTTTTCTATAGAAAATTTCTCTATAAAACAGACAAGTTTTTATAGAAAATTTCTCTGTAAAAGAGACAAGTTTTCTATAGAAAATTTTTCTGTAAAAGAGACAAGTTTTCTATAGAATGTTTCTCTCAATAAGAATCTAGTTTTCTATAGAAAATTTCTCTCAATAAGAGACTAGTATTCTATAGAAAATTTCTCTAAATAGGACACTAGTTTTCTAGAGAAAATTTCTCTGTGTAAGAGACTAGTTTTCCATAGAAAATTTATCTCCATAATAGACTAGTTTTCTATAGAAAATTTCTCTCAATAAGAGAATGGTTTTCTATAGAAAATTTCTCTAAATAAAAACTAGTTTTCTCTCAATCTCAAGAGAGTAGACAATTTCTCTCAACAAGAAACTAGTTTTCTATATAAAATATCTCTCAATAAGAGACTAGTTTTCTATAGAAAATTTCTCTCAATAATAGGCTAGTTGCTCTTTGAAAGAGACAAGTTTTCTATAGAAAATTTCTTTTACTTACCTCTCTCCCATACAATCGAATCAATTGGATAACCAGCAACGGGACAAGTAACCATCAATGTTTCACCAGCAACAATAGCTTTCTTTTCCATCTGTCTAATGTAGGGTAAACCGTAGACATTTAACTTGGCCGAATGCTCAGCTACACCCACTTTACTCTTGGCAATACACTTGTACAAACCACCATCATTAGCATGCACCGAGGTAATATTCAAATACGACACAACATCACCATTAACTGTTACATATTGTCCAACCTGATAACGATCGTTGTTTGCAATCTTTTTGCCATCTAATTCCCAGGAGATTTCAGGAGTGGGATTACCGCCAGCAACACACTTAAGGAATACACTTGGTCCAGGTTCCATGGTTTCTTCTTGGAAGGCTTGTCTTATAACGGGTGGATCAAAACGGCCGCCCAATTTCAATTCAGCACTAGCTTCAGCCGATTCCTGATCATTGCGTACAAAACACTGATACATGCCCTTATCTTCTTTCTTAACCGATTCGATGCGTAAGACGGGATCACTGTGGCCCATAGCTTTGCCATCCTTCAACCAGCTAATGGTCTTAATGGGGTTACCGGTATACTGGCAGGTGAAAACAGCTGGACGTCCGAAATCAACAGTTTGGGTGGGAGGATCAATTTTAGCCGACAAAGGAGCAGTAACAGTCAAGACAGTCTCTACAGATTCACCACCCACCGAGTTGTTAACAACACACAAGTATTTGCCCGAATCATCAACGACAGCATCCTTAATAATCAAAGTTCCAGAGACTTGTTTAACACGTTCGTTCAAAACAACTGCTTGTTTGCGGGTTGTGCCTTCAATGAATTTGTACCATCTATAAAAGAGATATTGAAATAAAGCAAACATTTATTAGTGACAGGCCTTTCTGTGAGTTTGTTGGGGAAAAAACTGAAAATGATCTTGAAATAATGTTAAAAATGAAATGCTACAGCTTTTCTACGATTTTGCTCTGACATTGATATAAAATAAAGCACATTGAAATGTGAAATGATTGTGAGTTTGTTTGTATTTTTACAAAAAAGCCAATAAAACTACTGTTCTAATAAAATTTTTAGCTTTTAACACCGAGCAGCTGTTTTTATTACTTACCTTTTGTTGTTAGATTTGGCGAGAGCTTTAAAACTTACCTTAAAGGCTGCCATTTTGTAAGAGCTTTAAAGCATTTCATTTTTATTGAAGTTTCAAGATCACTTTTCGTTTTTTCTATGATGAAAGCCTAACGCCCTAGAAAAATCTAAAGAACTGATGTTAAGGGACAAAAATCTTCAAGGAAATTTTTAAAATCAACAGAGAATAATTATGGAAAGCTAAACAGTTGATCCAGAGTTCTAACCAAAAAGCTTTTAGTAAAAGTAGGGCTCAACTATAAGGGAACCAATTTCTCTGTATAAGAAACAAATTTTCTATAGAAAATTTCTCTGTAAAACAGACAAGTTTTCTATAGAAAATTTCTCTGTAAAACAGACAAATTTTCTATAGAAAATTTCTCTGTAAAACAGATAAATTTTCTATAGAAAAACAGACAAATTTTCTATAGAAAATTTCTCTGTAAAACAGACAAATTTTCTATAGAAAATTTCTCTGTAAAACAGACAAATTTTCTATAGAAAATTTCTCTGTAAAACAGAAAAATTTCTCTGTAAAACAGACAAATTTTCTATAGAAAATTTCTCTGTAAAACAGACAAATTTTCTATAAAACAGACAAATTTTCTATAGAAAATTTCTCTGTAACAGAGACAATTTTTCTATAGAAAATTTCTCTGTAACAGAGACAAGTTTTCTATAGAAAATTTCTCTGTAACAGAGACAAGTTTTCTATAGAAAATTTCTCTGTTTTACAGACAAGTTTTCTATAGAAAATTTTTCTGTAAAACAGACAAGTTTTTTATAGAAAATTTCTCTGTAAAACAGACAAGTTTTCTATAGAAAATTTCTCTGTAAAACAGACAAGTTTTCTATAGAAAATTTCTCTGTAAAACAGACAAGTTTTCTATAGAAGATTTCTGTAGAATTTTTTTTTATATTACAATTAAAAGTCTACCTATAAACTGGTACCGGATATGCCTGCCCAGGACAATGTCCCACATAAGTTTCACTTTGAGGCACATCACTGAATTCTATGCTCTTTGTGGCGACTCTGGGTTTAACATGACCCAAAGGTTCTAAAATAAATTAAATGAAATTTTTTTTATAAAATTAAATAGACCATTATGAAAACTGCCCGAAAATATCAAAAGCTTTTAGGAATAATTCTTAAAGACAGCTTTAATTACCTAAAAAATGGCATAGGATAAGCTTGAGCTAGACATAATATGGCAAAGCTTTCACCTGAACTCATGGTATGTTCTTGCAAACGATCTCCTGACACACGAGGAGCAACACTACCAATGGGTTCTAAAAATGAACAATATTTTATAAACAAGTTTTCTAAAAGTTTAAAGTAATTTTAATGAAAACTGCCCGATGTTTAAGTACCTAAAAACCGGCATGGGATACGCTTGGCCCAAACATAATATAGCTAAACTGTCTTGAGCTGTTTTGGTAACCTCTTGTAAACGTCCACCAGATATTTTGGGGCCCACGCTGCCCATAGGTTCTAGTTAAAATAAATTTACAAAAATTCTAAAAAAAAAAACTGCCAGAATGTTTTTATCTCGCGAAAACTGACCTTATAATTGGCACTGGAAATGCTTGTGCTTGACAGAGTAAGGCAAAACTTTGAGCAATTTCTTTGACAAATGTAAAACTTTTCGATTCGCCAGAAAATGTAGGAGCTTTAGCACCAACAGGTTCTAGAAAAATACAAAACATTAAGAAACCAATTACAATAAGAAATTATCTTTTAATATACCCTAAAATATCTAACCATGAATCACTTTTATAGCTGAAAGTTTATGTCAATCTTTACCTTATTATAGGTACGGGATAAGCTTGTGCTTGACATAGCAAAGCAAAGCTTTGACCATAAAAGCGTATAATAGTGGAACTAGCCACATCACTAGAAAATGTAGGAGCTTTTGCACCCATGGGCTCTATAATTAATAAGAAATATTTACATATTTTTAAAACAATTATGGAAATAAACAAAAAGAACCAGTTGGTAGTGTAGCCAAAAGTTTACTTAACCCTTAAACATTTTATATTTCCTTAAAATTTACCTAAAAAATGGTACAGGATAAGCTTGAGCCTGACATAATATTACCAAGTCTTTGCCCTGTTCTTCCCAAAAGGTGCTGCTTTTCATAGCAGAAGGAAAATTAGGAGCTTTGGCTCCTAAAGGTTCTGTAACAAATTAAAATTATGATAGTAAAGATAAAATCATACTTAAATAATTATTGAAAACTGCCTTTTTGAAAAAAATATATATTTTGCAAGATCACCTAAATATGGGCACTGGATAGGCTTGAGCTTGACATAATAATACCAAATCTTTGCCTTGCTCTTCAATAAATGTGCTACTCTTTGAAGACGAGGAAAATGCTGGAGCTTTAGCACCTAATGGTTCTGTAAATTAGATTTAAAGCTTAAATTGTATATAAAGTAAAGGTTATAATTCATAGAATTTATTTATTGAAAACTGCCTTGACGTTTCTGCTTATTTCATGAAGAATTACCTATGTATTGGTACAGGATAAGCTTGTGCCGGACATAACAGAACTATATCTTGACCCTGAGCTTGCCAGAATATATTACCCTTTGAGAGCGAGGCAAATGCTGGAGCTTTAGCACCCAAGGGCTCTTAAATTATAAATTAATACAAAATGGTTTAAAAGGAAAAGATTTATAGTGGAATATAAATGAAAACTATTGCCTTTATGTTGGGTATATGTGCTATAATTAAATTGCTAACAGTGCATACAAAAAGCTTTTTGCAAAAAAAGCTTTTTTTTAGAACTTCTATAATAAAAAGCGTTTATAAGAAATCTAGTTTTATAATAAAAAGGTTTTTAAAGCTTTTATCAAAAAAGCTTATTAAAAGCTTTTATAATAAAATTCGTATACAACATTATAAAAGCTTTTGTAATAAAAAGCTTTTATAGACTTATATAATTAAAACAATATATGAATAGGCTTTTGTTATAAAAGCTTTTATAATAAAGAACTTATTAAGAGCTTTTATAATAAAAAGCTTATTAGAAGCTTTTACAATAAAACGATTTTATAATGAAAAGCTTATTAAAAGCTTTTTTGAAAAAGTTTATTAAAAGCTTTTTTGAAAAAGTTTATTAAAAGCTTTTTTGAAAAAGTTTATTAAAAGCTTTTTTAAAAAAGTTTGTTAAAAGCTTTTATAATAAACAGCTTAAAAGCTTTTATAATAAACAGCTTAAAAGCTTTTATAATAAAAATCTAATTCAAAGCTTTTATAATAAAAATCTTAATAAAAGATTTTGTAATAAAAAGCATATTAAAAGTTTTTATAATAAAAAGCTTATCAAAAGCTTTTATAATAAAAAGCTTATTAAAAGTTTTTATAATAAAACGCTTATTAAAAGCTTTTATAATAAAAAGCTTATTAAAAGCTGTTATAATAAAAAGCTTATTGAAAGCTTTTATAATAAAAAGCTTTTATAATAAAAAGCTTATTAAAAGTCTTTATAATAAAAAGCTTATTAAAAGCTTTTATAATAAAAAGCTTATTAAAAGCTTCTACAATAATAAGCTTTTTAAAAGCTTCTACAATAAAAAGCTTATTAAAAGCTTTTATAATAAAAAGCTTATTAAAAGTTTTTATAATACAAAATCTTATTAAAAGCTTTCAAAAAAAGGTTATTAAGAGATTTTATAATAAAAGTCTTGTAAAAGCTTTTATAATAAAAGTGTTTATAACAAAAAAACTTGTTAAAAATTCCCAAAAAATAAGTTATCTTTTACCTAAAGAACGGCACTGGAAAAGCTTGAGCTTGACACAGCAACACAACCTCCCCCGAGCTTTTACCCAATAAACTGCTAATTTTTGAGACGGTATTAAAAGTGGGAGCTTTAGCACCTACGGGCTCTAAAATATTAGTAATTTAAACTAGATATCAATAAAAAATTACGAAAGAATTAAAAATTTGTTTATTAACTGCCTGAATGTTTATATTTAAAAGAAATCATTACCTTATAATGGGCACTGGAAAAGCCTGAGCTTGACAAAGTAAAGCAAAACTTTGATCAATATTCCTAACATAGGAAAATGAATTGGAATCGGTGTTAAAAGAAGGAGCTTTAGCACCCACAGGTTCTATTTAATAGACAAACAAAAAAAAAAACAATAAAGTATAACAGTTTAAACTATTAAAAAGCTTGCTATTTGAAAACTGCCTGATAAAGCTTTTTAGTCGAACATTGTACTTTTGATAAGATTACCTTATTATAGGCACTGGAAAAGCTTGTGCTTGACATAATAATGCAAAACTTGAGTTAACAGCACGCACGAACATGCTAACTTTGGAATCACTGGAAAATGTGGGAGCTTTAGCACCCACAGGTTCTAAAAAGAATTAAAAGTTCTACTTATTATTTAAAAAAAGAAACTAATTTGATTTTACAGAACCAGTTGCTTAGTGTTAGAGAATCCAAATTGATAACTAGGCTAGAATTTAATACAGCTTTTGAAAAGCTTTTTAAGAGTAACCAATTTTGTTGTTAATTACCTAAAATAAGGCACCGGGTAAGCCTGAGCTTCACAAGTTAATGCTATAGTATCATTTCTAGCAACATAGACAGTAAATCTAGATGCCACACTGGGAAATGAGGGAGCTTTATAGCCCAAAGGTTCTGGAAGGAACAATAACCGTTAAAAGTTTCTAAAATATATAAAAAGCTTTTGAAAATTGTACCTAAATGTTGGGGTTTTATTTGATTAAACTTTAATAACTCGAAATTGGTTTTTTGTAACCGATTACTTTTTTGAAGTAACCGATTACTTTCTCGAAATAACCATCCATGTTTTCCACAAATTCAGAAAAAAATAATGTAACTAGATAAGCCTAAACTTCAAACGTTGTAATTCTGAATATAAATCAAATTTTTTTATAAGTAACCGTTTACATTGTGAAAGTAACCACATGTTTTTCTAGAAAATCTACTAAATAAATTGCTCTAGTTAAGCTTCAATTTCAAAAGTTGTAAATCTGAATGTTATCTTAACATTTGATTTTTTTTAAGTAACCGATTACTTTGTCAAAGTAACCACTTGGTTTTCTACAAATTCAAATAAAAATGGCTATAAACTTAAACTTCAAACGTTGTTATTCCGAATATAAACCTAAAATTTTATATTTTTTTAAGTAACCGGTTACTTTATCATGTTTTTTTAAAAATCCAACTAAAAAGATTGCTATAGCTAGGCTTCAACTTCAAATGTTATAAATCTGAATACAAACTTAAATTTTTTTAAAAAGTAGCCGATTACTTTGTCAAAGTAACCACTTAGTTTTCTACAAATTCCACTCAAAAATGGCAATTGCAAGTAAATATAAAATTTCACCCATTTTTTTAAAGTAACCGATTACTTTGTCAAAGTAACCTTTTGTTTTTAGTTAAATTCACCTAAAAAATGGCACTGGATATGCCTGAGCTTCACAAGTAAGCGCAATTGTTTTATTGCTAGCAACAAATGCTGTAAATCTAGAAGCAATGCTGGGAAATGAAGGAGCTTTAAAGCCCATGGGTTCTAAAAGTAATAAAATTTATTAGTTAATACTAAAATTTAAAGAGATATAAGAAAAATTGCCTGAATGTTATGAATTGATATAAAACCATTAAAAAATTTCTATATACATATTAAGCTTTACCTAAAAAATGGCACCGGATAGGCTTGAGCTTGACACGTAAGAGCTAAGGTGGAATTAATGGCAGTGTCATAAGAAAATGTCTTAACGCCTCCAGGAAAAGCGGGCTTTTTGGAGCCCATGGGTTCTGTAGTTATAAGAAAGTGGATGGAGTTTTATAAATCATTTTTTAACATGTTTGAAAATAGAATTTTGCCTGAATGTTTAAAGATGAGTAACCATTTATTGTTTTCGAGTAACCCTTAAACAAGAAAAAATCTTTCAGAAAATATAGTTAATTCTATGACGAGTAACCGGTTGTAATCTTTATTTTGTTCACTATTAGTATTTAATTATTAATAATTAAACTTTATTTCGATTTTAAAAATGAATTTTACTTAATTTTCTCAAAATTTTTTAAAAAGTAACCGATTACTTTGTACAATTACTTGCAAGTTTTTTTAACATATTCACCTTAAACATGTTGTGCGCTTTTCAAAAAGCATTTTAAATATTTTTCTAACAATTTTTTAAAAGTAACCAATTAATTTGTAAAATGCCTTTTTTCTAACCTATCACCTTTAAATATAAAAATTAAAGCTTCTAATTGTTTTTGAAGACAAATTTTATTAATTTCCTAACAATTTTGTAAAAAGTAACCGATTACTTTGTAAAAGTAACCGATTACTTTGTAAAAGTAACCGATTACTTTGTAAAAGTAACTTTATAAAAGTAATTGTTTTTTAAACTATTTTCTTTTAAATATAAAAACGAATACTACAAAAACATTTATTTTTAAATTTTCTTTAATTTTACATACATTTTATTCAAAAGTAACCGATTAATTTGTAAAGTAACCAATTACTTTGTAAAAGAAATACCTCTCTTTTCTAACGTATCACCTTTAAATATAAAAATTAAAGCTTCTAATTGTTTTTGAAGATAAATTTTCCTCATTTTCTAACAATTTTGTAAAAAGTAACCGATTACTTTATAAAAGTGATTGTTTTTTTAACTATTCTCTTTTAAAAATAAAAACGAATGGTACAAAAACATTTATTTTTAAATTTTCTTTAATTTTCCATACATTTTATTCAAAAGTAACCGATTACTTTGTAAAATACTTTGCTTTTTTAACATATTCACCTAAAAAATGGCACTGGATAAGCTTGAGCTTGACACGTAAGTGCTAAAGTGGAATTAATGGCGGCATGATGTGAAAATGTTTGCACTTCTCCCGGAAAGTCGGGTTTCTTAGAACCCATAGGTTCTAATAAATAAAAAAAAAAAAAAGAAAATTTTAAATTTTGTTAAAAAAAAAAAAACATAAATCTAGGAAAATTGCCTTAAATGTTGGATTAACTAAAATGATTTATTGATTTTTGTAGATTTTAACCTTATTATAGGTACCGGATAGGCTTGAGCTTGACATAATAGAGCAAAACTAAAACCCTGTGCCTTTTTAACTTCTATAGAAGTATATTCTAAAGAAAATGTAGGAGCTTTGGCACCCATAGGTTCTAAAAGATGTTAAAAAGAAAGTTAAAAGAACATTTTGCTGAAAAACTGCCAGATGTGGTATAATTTAGCATTTAAATTCATTATATGAGCTTGAGCTTGTTAAAATCTTGAGAAAAAAAAAAAAAAATGGCGGCAGTATTTTTAACAAAATTTAGCAAATTGTAAGTTTTTTTTTTTAATTTTACCCCAAAAAACTCCTAGAAGTTGTTTAATTATGTCTTAATTACAAAATATTAAAATGCTAAATCCTTAAAACTTAGTTTTTATTTTAATATTTGTTAAACAAATTCAATTAAATAGTTGTTGATTTCTTTAATTAAAAATCAAACTAGTTCATAACCTTCAACTTTTAACCGGTTTAAGGTCAATGTTAATTATATATGAGGTCAGGAGTAAATGAAACAAAAAATCAAGGACATTTTTCCTATCAAAATAAAAAAAAAAAAATACAACAAAAATTCAACGATGATTAATGCAACAAGTCACCGCCGTCACAGGTTTATTATTAAAACAATGAGTAAAAGAGAATGACAGAAAGTGTATAAATAAATTAACACCACCCTAAAGTAACCACCTCCCACACAAACAGTTATCAACAAATAGAAAAACAACAACATGCCGGCATTCAGGTTATTTAAGTACAACAGCGAGCAATCGTTTGTAAACATGACCCAAAAACGTGCTTAATTCATTCATAAAAACAAAACAATCGGGTTTAAACTCTCTTGGCGAAAAGAGAAAAAGAGCATTTCCATATATTGCTTTATGCATTTGTTTTGCTCGCTCTATTCTAAACAAACAGTGAACCCCACACATTACCCACCCTTTATAAGAAAATACACAGTAAAAAGTATATACAGAAATAATAACAACAAGTTGTGGTTTCTTATTTTAAGGGGCATTTGTTATGGGAAATTTCTCTCTCTTGAGACCTGTGCTGTGCTGTAAAGAGTAAATGAAATGGTTGCAAGTTAAAAGAAAGAGATAGCTAGCAAACTAAAAACAGCTGTTAAAAGTAGAACCGCTATTTTTTGGTTTCCTTTTTGTATTGTTTACTTCATAAATTGGCACAACAAAAACAATACCGGGTAACTGAACTGGTTAGAGTTGTTGATGGGGGCTTTTATACATGTATGGTTGTGTGTGTTTGCGCAAACACATCCATACATAAAATGGGGGGAATACTCAATGTAAACAATTTATTTGTTTAGCTTTGTTTGCATTTTATTCATGTGGTTGTAGTTTTTGTTGTTGCTTTTGATTTATTTTCCTTTGTTCCACAACAACAATATGCCAGAAATAAACTTGTTATACATTTATGTTTGAATGTAGGAGTGTTTTTTTCTCTTTCATAATTTTGCCGGTCTAGACCACAAGATGGAGTGAGCTGTCATAAAACGTGATTTTATAAATTGTTTGTTTAGTTTAAGTGTTTGTCGTACTTTTGGTGTGTACTATTTGTTTGTTCAAGAGACAGACTTGATTTTTTTCTACGTTTTTCTTTATTTTTTTTTTTTTTTGTTTTATACATCATGTGTATTTTACTATTGAGTTGTAGAGTTTGCGTAGGAAATGAAAATACAAAATGTATGAATGAATGAATCGCCTGAAATCCAGTGTAAATAATATCAACAAACAAAAAAAAAATTTACTAGAAAAATTAAAACATGTTCGATTAATGATATATTGGCCATAAAATCTAGTATAGAAAGACATTAGTGGAGGTTTACATAGAGTTAAATAAACAGTTTCCAATATTTGGGCGTTGAATGAATTTAATTATTTGTAACAAATATTTGCTTTCAAAAAATAATATAGAAATCGGTTTAGCTAATTGAATAGGCCATTAATCGTTACAGTTGGTTAACAAATCAGTTGAAATAAAGATTATTTTAATAAATCTTTTAAATATTTGAATAATATTCCTACAATGAATAAAAAATAAAATGGAATTAATTTGAATAATTTTATGAAATTCTGATTTTTATTAAGTTCAAATATTTAATGAAATGTCAAAGATGTTTCTATAAGTTTTATAAATATAGTTCGAATAATTAATCGGCTATTCGAATATATCTCTTTAATATTTATTTTCAATAGACAAATTTTATTCGAGCAATAATAAAAATATATTAAAAATTAAAAGTCGTGATATTCGGTTAATTATGATATTTATTCAGTTATTTGAATAAATATCATAATTTTCTCAAAAATGGTTACAAAAATATAAAGAAATTGAAAATAGATGTATCTATTGATACGAATATTTCATCAATTATTCGAATACATCTGTGAAATATTTGTTTTAATGCGAATTTTTAATCGATCATTAAACAAATTTATTAAAATACAAAATGGTGTCAATCGACTCGAATAATTAATCGATTATTCGATAAATTAATTATTTATTAAAATAAATCTTGTGAACAATTTTGAAATAAAATTCAACAAAAAATATTCAAAAAAATATAAAATATGTGGTGTCAATCGAATCGAATAATAAGCGTTTTAAATACCAATTTTAAGTCCGAATATTAATATTAAACGATTTTCAACAATATATGTTTGAAATTTTTTATAAATACATATGTATGGTAAAAGTTGATTTGAATAATTAATCCGTTATTCGAATAAATCTCTTAAATATGTATTTTTATTTTCGAAATGGTTTCATTCGAAAAAAATAGCAAATTTGCCCAAATAATACGAATAATTATTCGGATATTCGATTTATCGATTTAATCGGTATTCGCATAATTTTTTAAAATATTTTTTTTTCAAATCGAAAATTTGTAAACCATATTTAACAGATATATTAAAAAAATATAAAAACTGTGGTGTCAATTAATCAAAATAATTTATCGATTATTTGAATAAACCTCTTTCTTTTAATAAGAACTCCTTTTTTGATTTGGGCAAGAATAAAAAACTATTAAAAATTTAAAAACTATTGTGCCAAGTTATGCGAATAATTAATCGGTTATTCGATTTATTATTCGGGTATTTGATTAATTATTCGGTTATTCGAATAATTTGTTTAATTTTTTTTTTCAAATAGAAAACTTTTTAAACCATATTTAACAGAAATATTAAAAAATATAAAAAATATGGTATCAATTGATTCGAATAATTTTTCGATTATTCGATTAAACCTCTTAAATATTTTCTTATAAAAAATATTATCTTTATTTGGCCAATAATAAAAAATGTCAAAAATTTAAAAATATTCGAATAATACCTCGGTTATCCTATATTCGAAAAATTCATGGGTTATTCGAATAAATCTTTTAAATACACATTTTTATTTTCGAAATAGTTTTATACGGAGAAATAGCACAAATAATTCGAATAATTCGACCGGTTATTTTTATATTCGATTTATTAATCGGTTATTCGAATCATTTTTTAATATTGTTTTTTTTTAATCGAAAAAGAGATTATTCGATAAGAAATTTTAATTTTTATTTGAGCAATAATAAATAAATATTAAAAATTTTAAAACTGTAGTGTCAAGATATTCGAATAATTAAACGGTTATTCGGATATTCGATTTATTAATCGGCTATCGAATTTTTTAAGCTCTTGTTAAAACAATATTAAAAATATAAAATTTGTAGTGCTAACTGGTTCAAATAATTTACACTTAATTCGAAAAATAATGGT
Organism: Calliphora vomitoria; assembly: GCA_942486065.2. Classification (NCBI taxonomy): domain Eukaryota; kingdom Metazoa; phylum Arthropoda; class Insecta; order Diptera; family Calliphoridae; genus Calliphora; species Calliphora vomitoria. The sequence goes on along the minus strand of OW818033.2, from coordinate 22,000,875 downwards.
ATAAAATAAATTCTTATTTTTAGTCCAAATATTACATTTAATCAATTTAAATTTTTTTTATTGAATTATTGTGAAAATTTATTCGAATAATCAATTATATCTGTTTAATATTATTGAATTTTAATAATAAAAAAATAATATAAAAAAATTTTAAAACTGCAGTGTCAAGTTATTCGAATAACTAATCGGTTATTCGGATATTCTACATATATTCAAACAAATCCTTTGAAGATTCTTTTTCAATGTGAAAAATTTTTCAAATTTTTGTTAAAAACATATAAAAAAAAATTTCAAACTGTTGTAAATTGATTCGAATAATTATCCGGTTATTCGAATAACTTTTTAAATATTCATTTAACATCCCATCTTAACAATTGCCAACAACTTTAATTAAAACTTGTTCTAATATAGTGAAAATTTATTCGAACGACTAATCGAATATATGAATATTCGATTAATTAATCGGTTATTCGAAGATCATTTTTCAAGGTAAAAATTTATTCAAACTTTTGTTAAAAAAACATAAATAAAATTTCAAAACTTTTGTAAATTGATTCGAATAATTATCTGGTTATTCGAATAACTTTTTAAATATTTATTTTATGTCCCATCTAAACAATTGCCAACAACTTTAATTGAAACTTGTTCTAATATAGTGAAAACTTATACGAATAATTAATCGAATATATGAATATTCGATTAATTAATCGGTTATTCGAAGATAATTTTTCAAGGTGAAAATTTATTCAAACTTTTGTTAAAAAAACATAAATAAAATTTAAAAACTTTTGTAAATTATTTCGAATAATTATCTAGTTATTCGAATAACTTTTTTTATATTTATTTTATATTTACAACTGCCAACAACTTTTATTGAAACTTGTTCTAATATAGTGAACATTTATTCGAATATATGAATACTCGATTAACTAAGCCGTTATTCGAAGACTATTTTTCAAGGTGAAAAATTGTTCAAACTTTTGTGAAAGAAAGAGTAAACAATTTTTCAAACTGATGTAAATTAATTTGAATAATTATTCGGTTACTCGAAAAACTTTTTAAATATTTTTCCTTTGTCCCATTTTATTTGCCAACAACTTGTACTAATTCAGTGAAAATTTATTCGAATAATTAATCAAATCCATATATGAATATTCAATTAACTAAGCGGTTATTCGAAGATTTTCTTTTCAAAGTGAAAAATTTTTTTAAATTTTTGTGAAAAAAATAACCGAATAATTATTCGGTTATTCGAATAAATTTTTAAAATTTACTTATTTTATGTCCCATTTAAACAATTTTTAACAACTTTTATTCAAACTTGTATTAATGTAGTGAATATTTATTCGAATAAATAATCGATTATTCGTTTATTTTACTAATTAATCGGTTATTTAAAATCATTTTGAAGATATTTTGTCAAACAAAAGTAAAATATATTAAAAAATTTAAAACGATGATGTCAATGAATCGGTTATTCGAATAATTATTCAGCTATTTACTTTTTTTAAATATTTATTTCAATTGTATATCTAAACAAATATCATAAAATTTTGTTAAAAGTTTTATAAAAACAAAAACAATTTATTCGAATAAATTATTGATTATTCGAATAAATTAATCGAATACTCGAATAAGTTTCTAAATTAAATTAGTTTAAACAATAAATCGATTATTCAAATAATGAAAATCTATTATTCAAATAAATAAAATCAATTATTCGAATAAATAAATTCACATCACATAATTGAAATCCAATTATTATATTTAATTGATCGACAATCACTTCTTATTTAAAATGTTGACAATTTAATCTAATAAAGATGCGATTATTCGAATAATTAAATTGTAATATTAATTGAAGCAGAGTAAAAAAAAACAAATTGGATTGATTAATCCCTTTATCGTGCTAAATGCCCAATATAATTAGAGAATTACAGACAATAAAAAGTTATTTTATCTTTTATTACATTCACTATTACAATTGATTGGTTTTCTGCCCATTCGAATTGTAGTTTGTAAGTGGGTAAAGAAAAAGCAAATATAAAACAACTTTATTGTTTTCGCAATTTTAATGTGACACAAACAAGAATGAAAAACAAAATTGATTTGTCAACTTATTCGAATAATTTTATTTAGTGTTGATTTTAATATGAAATTTGTTTAATTGCTCAGCACTTTAATCGTATTGACTTTTGTCTATCTTAAATAAGGAATATTTTCCAAACTTTAATATTTTCAATTAAATTATAGGGCATTAGTTTTGTCTATATAACTTCTTGCCTTTTCTCTTATTACTAATTCTAATTCGCCTTGATTCAGTTGTTTATTGGACAATTGCATTTGACTTGGTGAACATTAGAAAAACACACAAATCTACTAAGAAAATGAATAAGATTTCTTAACTACCTAAACACTGGCACTGGATATGCTTGAGCTGGACAGAGTATGGCAAAACTAACGCCCCATTTACGTTCAATACCGGACCATTTCACGTCACCAGACAATGTGGGAGCTTTAGCGCTAACAGGTTCTTTGAAATATAAAATACATACATAAGTGTTTAACTAAAACTTTATAATGTTCAAATATTACTACAAAATTTATGTTAAAACCTAAAACAAACTTAAAATTGTTTTTTTTTTTGCAACTAAATTTTATAACAACCTGAATGCTGGCACTGGATACGCTTGAGCTGGACAAAATAATGACAAATCATGAGATTGCATACGTTCAATCCATGAACGTTTAATGTCAAGGGACAGTAAAGTGGGTGCTTTACCGCCAACGGGTTCTAAATATAATGGAAATGTTTAGGGTCTAATTCAGAAATATAAACAGAAAATTTATTTTAAAAATTTGTATGAAAATCAGTCAGTTTTCAAAGTTCTTCATACATCATTTTTAAAATTGGTTTCCGTTAGTTTTTAATTGATTGTGAATTAATAATTTTCTATTTGAAAACTGCTTGAATTGTGGGAATTTGTTCGATCCTTACCTAAATAAGGGAGCTGGTTAACCCTGAGCCGGACATAATAATGACAAGTCATTATTTTGCTTGAGTTCTAAAGGTTTTTGTTGCAGCGCAGGAGTTTTTGGAGGACTGCTTGAAATTGGTTCTAAATGAAAAGATAAGTTAAGTTTCTCCTTATAGACTTTTGTAATGAATTGAAAACTGCTGAATGTTGGAATATTTTTCTATAATTTTTAACTAAAACCAGTTAGTAGAGCTTAAAACTAATTTACAAGATTCAATTTAAGGTCACTTTTGCAGTCAACAAATTCTAAAAAAACACTTCTCTCACAACAAAGCAGTGAATCACAGTTGTAATTTCACAACCTTAAATACTAAAAAATACAACTCTGCTAAAACTACAACAGTGAATTTTATTAACAGTGTTGTCAACTATTTATGACCAAAACGCTGCTAAAATGGTGAAATATCACCAAAAGCTCTAGAAATCTTAAAAAAAAACGGGTAAACATTAAATCTATTGTTAAAACTTGAGTTCACAGAAGTATTTGGAAAAGAAATTAAGAAATTGATGGTCCCCAAACCAAATTATTATTTTCCAAACTTATATCCTTAATAAAACAAAATTTCCAAGCAAAATTTGATTTATAATCCTTTCATAAATTTAAAAAATAGTTTATGAATGAGTCCCTTAATATTTAATAATATTTGTTTACCTAAAAACAGGAGCGGGATAACCTTGAGCTGGACATAATAGCGAAACATCCGAATTTTGTTTCAGTTCAAAAGGTTTACTCATTATAGAGGGTATGCGAGGAGCAGTGCTAGAAACGGGCTCTAAATAAAGAATATTTATGGAATATAAACCAGTTGGCATATAAAAAACTGATATACATATCCCACTCTATTCACACAATAAGTCAAATGTCAGGAGGGAATAAATAGTACGGAAAATCTAACGTTTGACCAATTGTATGATGGGATTTTAGCTGGTATTTTTTATAAATTTAAATAAAATATTTATTTTATATTAATAAAGTTAATGAAAACTGCCCAAATGTATGAAAAAGTTATAACTTAAAGCCATGCCTACCTAAAACTTGGCGCCGGATAACCCTGGGCTGGACATAATATCGCCGAGCTATCATGTAACTGCACCACATTGGGCTTATAGGTTAAGGCATTAATTTTGGGAGGACTACTTGAAATGGGTTCTAAATTTTATAAATTTTTAAAAATTAAATTAAAATATACAAACTTTAAATTAAAAATATCTTGAAAACTGCCCGATATATTAATAAAGCTTACCGAAAATTGGGTGCCGGATAGCCTTGAGCTGGACATAATATGGAAACAGTGGTGTTTTGTTTAATACTTAAGGGTCTAGCGCTAACGGGTGGCACTTTGGGGGCAGTGCTAGAAACGGGTTCTAAGAGAAGTTAATGTTCGTTAAGAAGTAGTTAAGTGCTTTAAAAACATAATAGAATAGAACAAAACTGTCTGAATGTGGTAAATTTTTAATTATAATTTATTTGTTGAGCAATTTTATATTGAAAACAATAATTATTAACCGTTTATTAATAAAATTATGTTTTAAACATTGTTATTTGATATTCAACCAATTAATTGAAAATAAAAAATGTTCGTAAAGTTTAAAAAAAAAACTTATAATATTGAAACTGTAATTAAACTCCGATTAAATTTGAAGTTTAAGCTGTCATTTTTGAGTAATTCATTAATTAAAAATAAGCATTGCTAGACTGTAACCTTTGGCCTCCAATATCTAGCATTATTTGTTATTAAACCAAGTTTTGAGTTAGTATTCAACTTAAATGAGGGTTTTAACCTAAAAAAAAAAATTCGTAAAAGACTTGTAATCGCCAACCTATAATAAATTCATATCTGTTTACCCCCATTTCCTAGTTATTTTGTAACTAACTGTTTAACAGAAAGTATAACTTTAAGTTAAGAAAATGAGCATTAATCTGTTTAGGAAACGTGGTTTTAAACTGCAGCAGATAAACTCTGATTAAGTTTGAAGTTTAAGCAGTATTTATTTTAAACAATTAAGATTTTTATCTTGAATAATTCCATTAATTACAAACAAAACTTACTACTTAAACTGTGAAATGACCTTTGACCTCTCATATCTCACGTTATTTAATGTTAAAACTAGTTTTAATTATGCTTTTAACTTAAACCTAAATTTGCTCAATGTCGGTTAAACCTCAATTAAAAAAAGTTCCTCAAAAACTTATCTGTTTAATCTTTTATTTAAAAACATAATTTGGAAACCTGGCTGTAAACTCTGATTAAGTTAGAAGTTTAAGCACACTTTTTTAAACATTTTAGATTTTTATCTTAAATAATTTCATTAATTGAAAAGAAAAATTACTAAACTTTAGATTGAAAGGTAGTTAAGGGAAAAATTACCATAAGTAAACTGACCGCTATAAGATCTTGTGACCTTTGAGCTCCAATAACTTAAGTTGACTGGCAGTTACTTTATGGCGGCGACATTTAGAACAACAAGATTATGATTTCAGGCAATTTTAGTTTCACTGTCTTAGTAAAACCCTAATTTGACTAGACTTTATAAAATAATTTTTAGTTTATATTTTAATTAAACTTAAATCCTGTTTAAATGATAAACATTCGTTTTCATTCTTTAGTATTTAATAAAACCAAAATTCAATGAAAGTTTTAAGTTACTTTTCAATAAACTATTGTGAATATTTTCAAATAACAATAGTTATAAGCTATTGTGAATATATTTTTAAATGACTGTCTGTAGTGAATGTTTTGAAATCATTATCAATAGTTCTAAGATATTGTACAAACATTACTTAAATAAAGGAACTGGATATCTTTGATCTGTACAAAGTAAAATACATTTGCCTTATGGAGACTTTTAATTTATTACGACAATTTAGAACTTTTGGAAAACCATAATTTCAGGAAATTATTTTCATATTCTTTCAGTAAAACCCTAATTTGACAAGACTTTTTTATTTAAAACTTCCCACTTTAAACTTGCAGACTTTTATAAGAGATTTTTTAGTTTATACTATTTTAATTAAACTGAAATCATATTTAAACGATAAACTTTCGTTTATATTCTTTATTTTTAAATAAACTAAGTTTCAATGAAAGATTAAAATGAACTATTGTGAATATTTGCAAAAAGCTGACAATAGTTATATGCTATTGTGAATAGTTTATTAAATGACTATCAATAGTTATAAGCTGCTGTGAATGTTTTGAAATGATATATTCATTTATATTAATATTACCTAAATAAAGGTACTAGATATCTTTGAGCCGAACTAGGTAAAAGTAAGTTGCTTTATGATGGTTTTTAAAACATCAAGACATTGAATTACGATTATTTTCATTTCACTATCTTTCATATCGCAGTAAATCCCTCATTTGACTGGATTATTGATATTTAAAACAATTACAGTTTTTAAACATTAGTTAAACTGAAACTAAGATCTCTTTATAAACTTTCTTTTACCATCTTTAGTATTTGTTTAAACTATTGTAAGTTTCATGGACAGTTTAAATCTACTATACAATAAACTATTGTGAATTATCAATAGCTGTAAGCTATTGTGATTATTTTGATATTATTAGCAATAGTTTTAAGCTGCTGTAAAATGTTTTTTTTTTACTATTAAAATATAAATAATACCTAAATAACGGCACTGGATATCCTTGAGCTGGACAAAGTAAAGCAAAAGTTGAGTTCAAAGGAAAAGATTTCATATCAAATTTAGCGGAAGAAATAACTTTGGGAATAGTACTGCTTATAGGTTCTGAAAATTTGGAGAAAACAAGAGAATTATGACATAGTTTAGTTTAACCCAATGAAAACTGCCAGAATGTTTAAAGAGTTAAGAAAATTATAAATTTAAATTCGAAGTTTGAAAAAGGTGCGATAAATTAATTATTTTATAATATATATCAAATCATTTGCATGTTAGAGGTATCCTAATTGATCAGAAGTATTAATATTCAACAAAAATAGTGAGGATATGAATGAGTTATTAATAGCTGACTTATGACTCAGCAGATTGACATTATTGAAACGTCTTTAAGCTGTCAAATATCAGCAGTATAAAGCCTCTGTACAATGACATGTCATTACCATAGACAATCAGCTGATTTTGTTTTGCTTGAAAAGTATGATCAGATTTTTTATATAAATAGGCGACGCGAGAAAAATTCTCTAGGGATGTGATTTTATAGAAAATTTATAAAATTTAGCGATATTATGGAGAATTTCAAAACATATTAACTTTTAATAAAACATTAGAGTTCAAAAAAGATCAAGGTTTAAAAAGTTTCTGTACTGAATATTTCGATAGTATTATAATCTTTTAATTTTGATCAATTACCTAAAATTTGGCACCGGATAACCCTGAGCTGGGCACATTATGGACACAGTTCCATTAATTAGAACAAATTCTAAGGCATTTTTCTGTATCAAAGCTACACGGGGAGCAGCTCCACTAATGGGTTCTAAAGGAAATTTTCAACAATGAATACTAATAAATTAGAAGTATATTAAAATAAATGTGCTTAAAGAAAACTGCCAGAATTAAATTAAATTTATTTGATTTAAAAAAATAAATTAAACATTTTGTTGTCAAAGCAGATTTTATTGTAGTAAATAACTTGTCAAAAAAAAAATCCTTTCATAAACATATATTGCAGCAAATATCAAAATTATGTTATCTCCAGTGAAGACGCATCTCTTTCGTACCTGGAAATAATTGTCAACAGTTATTCATTGACAATTATTGCGAAGACAATCAAATTTGGTTGTCAATTTGAGTTTGACATTTGAAAGAAAACAAAATAAAAACATCAAAAGAAAATTATTTACAGAAATTTTACTAAAAGATAAAATTTCTTTTAAATTGTATGTTAACATAAATATGTTTTCTCATAGCCTTAACATAAGTAACGCAATAAGCAATACTGTTCCGTTATTCTGCCGGCGTTATTGCCAACATATTTATTGCTAGTCTATCTAGTCGGGGAGTTAAATTTAACATACTAGACGTATGATTAATATTAATTTAGAGATGGTATTACAATTATAACTATAACTCGGGCAATTGTGGAGGGATTTTAAAATTTTAAAAGATATTTGAAAGGTAATACTTTAAGTTAACTAACATAAAAACAATAATTAAACAACTATTTTTATTTAGTAGAAAAAATTTTCATTTTTTCTTTTTTTTATAAATTTAAAACTCATGTTTATATTTTTCTCTACCAAGAATTAATTAACTACAAATTTTGGTAGATTTTTTTAACCCTAAGATAAGACATCCACTTCTGTTTACGTTTTATTTTACAAAATTTCTTTTAAATTAAAGAAAACCTATAAAATCAGCTTTAGAGTTAAATTTGTTATACTAGACGTATGATTAATATTAATTAAGAGGTTATGTTACAAATTTAAGCATAACTTAAATAATTGTGGTTGGTTTTAAAAAATTTAAAAGCAGTTGAAAAGCTAAGACTTGTGGTTATAATGTTTCATGAAATAATAAGTTTTCTATATATTAAATATAGATTTAGAAGGATTTAAAAAAAATAAAATTAAAAAATTACCTTTTATAGACTATACTTTAGTTGAAAGTAAAGGCTGTACTAAGCAGCCAGGGCCTCGAATTAATCAATTTGAGCTTAATTCACTAAAATCTTAATTTGGAATTAAAAACAGCCAGCCATTCTTTGCATATATCCATTCCCAACATCGAATTCTTTAGCTTCATTCAATAGAATTCCTTCATCGTTGAATTAATTAATAATAGAATTAATTCATTCAACCTTTGAATGATTAAATTAAATTATTAATTCAAATCTAATACAAATGGAACTAAAATATTTTTTTTTCATTCTGTTTTATTATTGATTTGCTTTTAATCATTTCGAAAATGAATTGAAAAACACTGACTTAAGCCTTTTTAAAATAGATTTGAATGGAAGAAAAATTTAATTGTTGAATAAATTATGTAATGGATTTGAATAAGGAAAATTTTAATGATTCAATTCTATAAAGAATGAATTCTCAAAGGAATGAATTCAATACATTCAAAGTACAAATGAATTAAGCCTATGAATTAATTAATAATGAATTTATTTATTTTGATTTAGAAAATGGAATTAAGAGTTGATTCTTGCAAACCTTTATGGCAGTGTTGCCCACACACATACTACAACAGTTTCGTTTGTGTTTGTTAGGCAGCGGAGAGCAAAATTCATCACAATATTTTAAGTCGTACACTGAAAAGCTTAAAGTAAAATGAAAAATGTTTTTGTTTCGTGTTTGTTTTTTATTAAAAAAAATCATACTCCCAATTCTCATCAAACATTTTGCTGTGTGTATTTGCAAAAAAATATAAGAGCATTCAAAAAAGTTGCGTAACAAGATCTTGCTTCAACAAGTGCTAAACAGCGACTGATTTGATTTTGTTCTCTGAGATGAAAACAAAGCAACAAACACATGATCATTATAAGAAACCACACAAGTAAGCTTATAGTGTATGTGTGTCAACGTAACGTTGGCAGAATTTGCTTGTCCTATCTCGCGTGATAGGAAAGCAAAATTGTGGGCAACAATGCTTTATGGACATAGTAAAAGTTTGTGTAAAAAATTTTTTTAATGCAATTAGTTGTTAGATAAAATTTCAAATGGAATAATCTACGGTTTACTGAAGTTTCTTAAATTTATACTTGAGTATTGTTGCGAATTGTAATTTGTTATGAAGCCAATGTCAGGCTTTCTTATTTGATTTTAATTATTTGATTTAATATTTACCGAAAATTTGGTACCGGATATCCCTGAGCGGGACACATTATTGCCACTGAATTATTGAGTAAAACAAATTCTAAACCGGTTTTTTGCATCGAAGCTACACGAGGAGCAGCACCACTTATGGGTTCTAGAAGTAATTTTATTGGGAACATTTTTTAAATTAAAAATTATTCGATATAGTAATTGGAACATAAAGAAAACTGCCTGATGTACTGTAGTAAAGCAATAAAATTTGATATTTTAATAATATTTCCACACAAAATTAAAGCCACTAGATTATCAAAAGAGGAAAAGGGAACAGGCTGTGAAATAATCTCATAAAGGTGACATTATGTTTCAGGTTAGGGACTGGTTATAGATCTAACATTTTATATAAAAAATAACCTTTCAAATCAATTATAAGAGAGATGATACTCTATGTCAGGTTTTTTAACTAAACTGGTCGCATTTTCAATATAATACAGATGCCTTAACTCTGAATTAAAATGAACTATTTTTTTTATCATATTAACAATTAAACACATCTTGACCAGTAAAATCAATAGGTTTAAAAAACTTAACAGACCTCTTTAAAACTCTCTTTTACAAATTGTAATTTTATGAGATTAAGGAGTCTATTAGTTCCAGTTATTTACCTAAAGAATGGCACTGGATAAGCTTGAGCTGGACATAGTAGGGTAACGCTTTTATTATAGTGAATATCAATATTACGGGTCTTATCCCCGGATGTTAGTCTGGGACTAACTGAGCCAACGGGTTCTGAAAATTGTTGAAAATCATATTGTTTTATATAAACATTATTTAAAGTCTTAATAAAACTACCTGAATGTTGCTGTTACTTCATTTGAGACTCCTTTCAAAGAGTTTATGTCTACTTTTATATCCTGCACCATGAGTGGCAAGTTTATATATAAATAAGTTGTAATTTCTATATTTTTCATTTGAGACTCCATAAAGTATATATATTCTGCATCGTTATAGATAGTGGAGTCAATATAGCTATGTTTGTCTACCCGTCTGTATGTTGAAATCAACTTTCCGTAGCCGCTAAATAATTTACATACATGATTCAGACATCAATATATCCGCTATTGCCCCGGTTTAGTTACTATTTAAAAACTAGAAAATCGGCTTACAAATGGGTGAGATATAAGCAAAAAATCACGACTACCTATATTTTACCTATTTTTTTATCTATATCTTTATTACTAAGTAATTAATATAGACATTATGGATATCTAATGATAGATATTTCAAAGACCTTTCCAACGTCATATAGAACGCCATAGTAATACGGACCTACACTGGCTCAAAATCGAGAAAACTAGTTACCCATGATTTTTAGCATAAATTTTTTTCATTAATACAAATTGTTTTCTCAAATAAAAGAGATTATATCTCTCTTATTTGATTTTAAATTCTCTTAATATTTCCACAAGAATCTTACCTAAAAAATGGCACTGGAAATGATTGGGCTGGACATAGTAAAGTAATATCCTGGTATTGCTTAGAACGTACCATAGTCAATTCATCATGGGCATTTATTTTAGGACCCACGCTGCCCATGGGTTCTAAAAATGTAATTTTTAAATATATTAATAAAAACATTTCTAAAAATGCTTCTAAATAAGTCATTATTATATGGAATTGTTAAAGAAAACCTTGAAATTTTGAGCCTGAATGTTGGTAATAAAGTATTTCAAAATTAAAGTGTTCTAAAAACTATATTATTTTTATATAAAAGGCCCCTGAAGTTAAAGCTCCATTTTTTCAGTCTCTGGTTATCGTAACGATATACATATTTCCAATTAATATAATTTTTGTATGAAAACTGTTAGTACATCATCACGATAAAAAATAACCAGAGATTGAGAAAATGAGGTTAAAGAGTTCTAAAAACTATATTATTTTTAGCTTCTGGGTTAAAGAGTTCTAAAAATTAAACTAGTTGCATATAAACTCTGATTAAATATACCTTTAAAACCTCGCAATGGTTTATAAGCACTTTTTCCATACAAAATTCCAAACTTTAAAAATAAAAATTTAATAGGCAAAGAAACTAAATTGACAACACTGGTGACACTTCATTTCGTGCACACAGTTGATAATTTAGTATGATACAGGGTTGCTTATGATTTGGTGGAATATTGTGTATAAAAAATGCATTGAATCACCAGAGTTGGAATTTTTTATATGCCCAGAGGGAAGGGAAGTAAAACTAGTCCTATAATTGGTTCTTTGGGAATATATAACGGTTCTAGCTCTATATATTTAGAAACCTAGGCCTTAGAGGGCACCTTATAAATATTCTGTGACTAGTCACAGATTTAACCTAAACGAACTGGTTCTGTTTTAAATAACACTGAAAATTGGATTGAAATTAATTGATTATATTCTGAGTGCACTATAAGATAAAAGTTTAAAAGTATGGATTAATATTAACAACACAAAACTGTATTGAGTAGTTAATTTTATGGCCTTATTTTACTACTTAATATTCCACAATACGAGTAGAAACAATCGTACGATTAAACTGAAATATTATCGTTTCGAACTGAATTGAATTACTTAGTTTATATTTTTTATCATTTTAATAAAAGTTTGTGAAATTTCCTCTACTATTACCTGAAAAAGGGCACTGGATATGATTGCCCCGGGCAAAATAGCGTAATTGTTTTACCCAAGCCAGCTTCGGCATTTTTCAAACGATTTTCTACCGATATTTTGGGAGCCACACTGCCCAAAGGTTCTAAAAAGTTTTATAAATACAACAAATAATATAACTATTTCTTATTTTATTTAATTTTTTTTACTTATAATTTAAAAAAACTGCCTGAATTTGTGGAAAGTATTTGTATATTTTGTTTTTTTTTTAATTAATACCTGTAACCGGGCATTGGATACGCTTGTGCAGGACAAAACATGGTAAATGTGGCATTTTCTTTGGCTCCTGCATCCCTTAAACGTTCACCTACACTTATTTTAGGAGCAACATGGCCCATGGGTTCTAAAAAAAGTAATAATAATTAACCCCATTAATCATAATGAAATGTTTATTTTACCAAAAGCCTTATAAACATTTTGTTTTATAATAAAAATATCATTATGAACAAGGCCAATAAGCAGTGAAGGCCTAAAAATTCAAGCACTTGAATATTTTGTTGAAATTTGCCTGAAATGCAAGCTAGAAAAACTTAAACAATTTTCAAACAAAAAACTAGTGGCTGGAATATATTTTTGCTTTTTACTGGAAAACGCTATTGCAACTATAATTCAATTGCTTGACATTGGACTCAAGCTTGAAATTAAACTTGCTTTCAACTTGAAATCCCGAAAAAATGCTTATTGGCAAAGTTTAAGAGTAATTTTTAATTTAAATTTTATAGAAAACTGCTTGAATGTGAAAAATCATTTAATTTTTCAAACTAAAATGTTAACATTTACTATAATGTTACTTGACAATAAAATTTCAATATTTTTACCTAAATCTGGGCACCGGATACGATTGTGCCGGACAGAAAATACTAACTGTGCCATTGATTACCGTTTCAGCATCATTGCGACGATTAGACAAATTGATTTTGGGTGCCACACTGCCCATGGGTTCTATTAAGTTGAATTAAATTAAATAATTATATGTAAAACAGTTCAAAGATTTTAATTGTTAATAAACTAGCTCTGAATGTTGGCTGGGAACTTATTAATATTATGAAATGTTTCTCTATATATAAAACTAAACAAACAAGCTACCAAAGCATAACAAGTAGTCGGACTCTTTGACAGCAGTACCTAACTCTAAATATGTGTTAGGAACACCCAAAGTCATAGATAAGTATATATATATATATACAGTGGTGGCCATGAGGTTAGCACACTTCATACTTGCTGTTTTCTAAAGCAAATTTTTTCATTTCATTGCAATTATAAACTAAAGTTTTTGGTAATTAGTGTTGTTTATGGTGTGATCAATAAGTCCCGTTACTTTTTTTTTTGCATTCTATCGCTATTGTCTTTCAAATTTGCATTTTAGTGCAGTAATATGTAAAATAAGCTGGACACAATTTTAGCACATATAAGTATAATTAAATTTTTTAAAAGTTTTTTGAGTGTATAAATATTAATTGGTAAGTTTAGGTATTATTTAATCAATGAGGAAGACAAACTGACTTAATAAACATTATTTAGATATGGCTAAAAAAAAGTGGTGTACAGAGGAACAACGAAAGATTATTCAACAAATGAACTCGAGAGGAACAAGTATAAGTGAGATTGCTTATACTTTGGAATGCTCCAGGAAGATGGTTTATAATGCACTAAGACATATTCAGAAGTATAAAACATCTAAAAATGTTACACAGGCTCCTCGGCCCAGAAAAACTTCACGTAAAGAGGACTCTTTAATATACAGAGCCTCTGTCGAAGATCCTTTTAAGAGCTCCACCGGAATCCAGAGAGAAATTTCAGGAAAATATGGTATCAACGTGTCCAGCAGAACGATAAGAAGAAAACTTAATGAACAAAATTTACGTGGATGCATTTCTCAGCATAAGCCACATGTTTCAAAAAAGAACATACAAGCTCGGTTGTCCTTTGCTCGTGAGCATTTGGAAAAGCCGTCAATTTTTTGGAAAAATGTCGTTTGGAGTGATGAATCTAAATTTTGTAGATTCGGATCGGATGGTAAGAGGTATGTATGGCGTCCTCCGAACATGCAACATAATCCAAAGTACACAAGTAAAACAATAAAACACAGTGGGGGTAATGTGATGGTGTGGGCAGCATTTTCTGGGTATGGTGTTGGTCCTATAAAAAAGATTGATACTCGTATGGACCAGTATGTATACCAGAATATACTTCTAAATACAATGATACCTTATGCAGAGAAAAACATGCCACTTAGGTGGCGATTTATGCAAGATAATGATCCAAAACACACCTCACGCTTAGTGAGGTGTTGCTTGGAATCAAACAATATCGACGTGTTACAATGGCCAGCCCAATCTCCGGATCTCAATCCTATTGAGAACCTTTGGAATGATGTGGAGCAGCATGTAATGAGAGAAAAGCCTGAAAATTTGGCCGATTTATGGAAAGAAGTAGAAAAAGCTTGGAATGATATTTCAGTGGATCGCTGTATGGCCCTTGTAGAAAGTATGCCAAGGAGACTAGCAGCTGTGATCAAAAATAAAGGGTATCCAACTAAGTACTAAGTTTTTAGTGAAATAAGTTTTTTTGTTTTGTTACTTTTTTAATATGAATAAACTTTTTTATTTTGTGCTAAAATACTGTCCAGTGTTTTTTTGAGGTTATTCTATTCTGGATAGAAAAACGCAAAATATATATAAAGGAATAATGCTGGACATGATGGGATGTGATCTTAGAAGGACAAGTAACACGCATGCAAAAGATATCATAAAAAAATTAAGAAATATAGGAAATATTTGCGTTTAAAAATAGCAAGTAGCTAGTGTGCTAACCTCATGGCCACCACTGTATATAGATCGGAAACTCTTCTGTCAAAGACATTAGTCGTGAGAATGTATTAAGTAGTAAAAAACTATGTGAAAACAAAAACAGCACCCGTATGTGTGATTATTTTGAGTAATTTTTTTGATTGAGTTTTTTATAGTTACCGCGCTATGCGTATTTCTCTATGCCCTGAGTTCTATATTATACTCGTAGTTTTAAATTGTATTTAATTTGCAATACAAAACAGTAAAACCTATGTTCAATTGTTAACAAAAGTAAATGTTAAAAAATTAATAAAAACAAAATATAGACTTGTGAAAAATGAACATGAAATAATTTGTGATCTTGAAAAAAGTGCATTAAGCTTTAATAAATGGAAAATTTTATCTTAAAATCTTGTGTCTTTTGTTTTGTTTACATCTCTCACAAGGGTGTTGAATTCACACGATACCCGTATATGTGAGAGAGTTATACTTTGCACGCTACATTGACCACACTGGTGACTTCATTTTGAGTACACAGTTGATAATTACGTATGAAACATGGTTGTTTATATATTGGTAGCATAATTTGCATAAATATAAAGGAAATTTGTAAAGCATCATTATTTTTAAATTAAAAATAATAAATAAACTATTCATTAAACAAGTTATAGAGTAGAACAAAATCAATGGATTTATTGGAAAATTAACACAACTTTAACTTCAGACAGTTTAACTATGTCGAAAGAGACGTGTGTGGAACAAATTTGTATAGAAAACATTTGAATATATTTGCAAAACTTGTTTGCAAGAGATTTTGTGCGACTAAAGACAGCTGATGATGCCTGTAAATTTGGCTGAAAACACAGCCTAAAATAAGTTACTTCACATAACTAAAATTATAAATTCGAATAATAATAAATAGAAAATCATCACTGCTGAAGACCTGAAAAAGTATCACGTATTTAAAAACCAGTAAGAGAGCTATATTTGGCTGTACAGGATCTCATATATCTTTCACCAAATTTTACTTTAAAATCAAAATTTTAAATAGTTTTAGTTAAACAAAATTGAAAAAAAAAATAATTTTTATTTCAAAATTTTTTTTTTAAATTTTTTAAAAATAAGTTTTGGAAAAAAAATTTAAAATTTTTTTTAGTTTTTAAAAAAAAAATATTAGTGAAAACAATTTTATGTCAAAAAATTTTTTTGTTGAAAAAAAATCGGGTTTCCCAATTTTAACCGAATTACTATGACGTTATATACGTTGTAAAGGTCTTTCAAATATCTATCATTCGGTATCCATATTGTCTATATTAATGACTTAGTAATCCAGATATATGTAAAAAATAGTTACAAAAACGAGGTAGGCGTAGTTTTTTGCTTATATCTTAGAAATTTGTGGTCTGATTTTCTCGATTTTAAATAGCAACCAAACCGGGTCCATAGCGGATATATTGATTAATGAATCACTTATGTAAGTTATTTGGGGGCTACGGAAAGTTGATTTCAACATACAGACGGATTACAATCCAGAATATATATATTTTGTTGGGTCGCAAATGAAAAATGTAGACATAACAAACGGAATGACAAACATATGGTGAAGATTATAATTACTATTTGAATACGTGGCAGTTTTTCAGGTTAATTATTATTACGATTTAGTCTTTAAAAAATATTCTATATGCGAAATACTTCCCAACCAAATTTATTATGGTCTTTGTTTAATTACTAGATATATCTGCTTAAAGATGAACATTTTCTAAAATCTTTAAACAAAAATCCTTTAAAATTAAACTTTTCCTACCTAAAAACCGGCACCGGATACGATTGTGCTGGACAAAATATACTCAGCGAAGAATTTATGCTGGCTTCAGCATCTTTACGCCTCTCACCCACACTAATTTTGGGTGGCACACTACCCATCGGCTCTAAAACAAACACAAAAACAATGAAAGGAAAAGAGCATGAGTCTAGCATGTGACTCATAGAGGAAAAAAGTACTTAAGTAAAACTAAAGTTTTAGATTTATAGAAAACTTTGCTGCCTTTTGATGTTGGTTGTTATTAGTTATTAGGGTTTTTAAGTTGTTATTGTTTGTTTAGACAACAAAACAACATGCTTATAACAGGATTATAATGAGTAAATGGTTATGCTTTACAAAGAGGTGAGAATAAAACGTAAAAGGGGAGAATAATATAAGTAGTTGCATGGAAAATCCTATGTAAAATTAATTGGGTAAAAAATAAGCTAAAAATAATAAGAAATATTTAGAATTTTTATTCATTTTGTAGAGAATTATGTTTCAAGTAGTGCTGACATAGCTTCTAGTGATTAAAATTGTAGAATATGCAATGACAACTGTAATTTAGCTTAGACACAATTAAGCGAAGACACAATACAGGCTTAATACATGGTTGCACAGACTCAATACAGTGTTGTCTAGAATTTACTACCAAATCAGCCATTTTGACCACCCTCAACAATGTTAGTGGAAACTCATTAATATTTTGTACAAAGAAAGCCGAAACATTTAAAAACTATTTCTATAAAAAACACCATTTAATTCAGTAAAATTACTCAAAATTTTGTTTAAAATTCCAAAAGTTTGTCACAATATTACAATGTTATTCTTTGAGTAATTATAATCAATGAACTTGAGCCAAATTTACTTTTAAATTATTAAAACACACCTGTATCCTGGTACTGGAAACGATTGAGCCGGACAAAATAAGGCCACAGTGGCTTTTAAATTTACCGCCGATTTTTGCAACTGCTCAGCAAGACTAACTTTAGGACCCACACTGCCCAGAGGTTCTAAATAAAAGGAGCAAGGAAACAAAATAAATGCAACACACTAGATTCTACAAAAAAAACGGCTGAATGTTGGGATTTTTAGGTTTCACTTTTTAAACCGAAAATTACAAAACATTTTTGACTGAGAAAGTTTTTGTATAAAATTTTACCTATAAAATGGCACAGGATATGCTTGAGCTGGACAAAGCAGAGTAATTTCATTGCCTTGATATACGGTGTCAGAGATTAAGCTCTCTTTTTTATTAACACGAGGTCCTACACTGCCCACCGGCTCTAAAATGAGTTATAAATAGGAATTGTGTTACAGCGGAGATTTGTTAAAGTTTATATGAATTTGTGACTGAATGTTGGTATAAGGAGATTAATTTAAATTAAATGCACGAACTTATTTTGCCTATATTGTTTTCAATATTATTTTGTTTGAACTTTATCGGTCTTATTTATAATAAATTTTTAGATTTATCGAAAGTTTATAAAACAAATTTAAAGATTTATTTTAAATTAAACCTTAATAATGAAAATTCATTTAAAAGATAATTTTTCAATAGCTGAAACTGTGATTGAATGCGAAAAATAATTTAAAACAGTGGTCGGCATAAAGAGAACTTGGAACTTGTATTGTGAATGGTGTTTTTTAGAGGCATATAACTTTAAATTGGCAACATTGTTATCTGTGACAGCTGATTTCACAGTTCTCGGTAGTTTGGTTTGCAACGTTTGCAAATTGTTCAAATTCATTTTGAAAATCATAGTTCAATTCGACAATTTCATCGGGCAATATGTGCATTTTATGGTGCTCATAATCGTCCATCAGAGCGATTAATTCAAGAAACTATATATCGTTTTCGCAACACGTTTACTTTTAATGATAATATGCATCCCGAAAGACGCTGTACAGTGGGCACAGAACAAGCGATTAATGAGCAGCGGAGTCTTGATGATGATTCAAATGTATCAATTCGTCATCGTGCTCAACAATTTAACTTTTGTCCATACATTTTATGGAAATTTCGATCACGTGGAAGCGAATATTCGTGGCGTTATTACCGAAATACAGCATGAATTACTGCGAAGGGTGTGTGCAAATTTGACCTCCAGGTCACCCCATATTCCCGCTAGCCACGGCGGACATCTTTGTCCGAGAGAGATTAGAGTAGTTCCGAAGCGAAGATTCAATTGTTGTGGTATTAAAATATCATTAAAAGCTTTCTAATTGCAGGAATCAATGTCGACATTTCGTTTAAATATTCGACTATACAATTTTATAACGAAGACAAATTTGATTCAATTTATACTTTCGCTCTTAAATTAATTGGTTTAACTGCAGTTTTAAGCAGTATCTTTAACATGTAAAGTATTTAATTTATCACAGAAGTTTTTGAAAATTTTCTGCTGTCAAAAGTACTAAAAATAGTACTAAAGTATTGAATTTTACATCCCTTTAAAATAATTCGAATTACCTGTAAAATGGCACCGGATATGCTTGAGCTGGACAGAGAAGTGTTACTTCTTTGCCTTGGTAAACAGTATCGGAATTTAAATTATCATTTTTATTGACTCGGGGACCTACACTACCCACAGGTTCTAGAAAATGTAAACGAATAAGATTTTTTAAAGATTTTTTAAACTATTGTTAAACTAACAACTGAATGTTGGGATAAAATAATTCCTTCTTTATAAAATAAGAGCAAATAAAGTAAGAACAAAAATTACCTAAATATGGGAACAGGATAAGCCTGGGCTGGACATAAAACAGCTATACTTTTACCCACGGCTATTGTGTCAAAATCAAAACTATCTTTTTTATTAACTCTAGGTCCCACACTGCCCATAGGTTCTGGAAAATAAAATTGATAGAAATATTTATTTTTAATTAAAACTGCCCTGCTGTTGTTGAGGTTTTTTGGCATAATTACCTATAATGTGGCACTGGATATGCTTATACTGGACACTGGAGACTCATGGTGCCCTTAACTTTAACTTTTTCATGACTAAATTCATCTTTATGATTCACCCGAGGAGCCACACTAGCAATGGGCTCTAAACAATACAATTATAATCGTTTTTAATGAATTCTATTTAAAAAATATGAAAACTGCCTGAATATTTTTATTTATTTTTTAGTAATTCCAACTAAAATTACCTATAATGTGGCACGGGATACGCTTGAGCTGGACATTGAATGGCAATGGTGCCATTTTGTTTAATTTTATCATGATTAAATTCATCTTTACGACTGACACGTGGAGCCACACTACCAATGGGTTCTAAGTTTTGTAAAATGAAGGAATTTTATACTAAAACTTTAATTTATTAATGTTGGAGAAATTAAAAAAAACTGCCAGAAAGTTGGGTTAGGTTTAAATCAGTGGTCGTCACAAAGAAATCTTGCATAACATTAATTTTCTAATTGTGTTTATGATGCACAATCTCCAATTTGTTTCTCTTTTAAGAGCTTCGCTTACGTTGGTGTTGTATATATCTGAATATTCGATTGCATTATACCCCTGTAGTGCGATTCACTAACTTTTAACGATCCGACAATCGCAATATTGGTCGACAATTTTTGTTTTTTGCAGTAACGATTGCGTGATTCCCTAACATATTTTAAACAATAGTGGACAACTTCATATCATATTGATATCAAGTGGCATCTCTGTCAAAAAAAGCGAAAAACACAAAGAGGAATAGAAAAAAAAAAAACAATTGAATTTAAGTCAATCAATTTAGTTCGTAAATTTTATTAATTTTACATAATAAAAGTGAAATAAAATGTGTAAATGATTGGAACATTACTATTAATCCATACATACATAAATGCCTTCATATATTGATCATTAATGTTACATAATATTGTTGCCAAAGAAGACGCATCTCATTTGAACAGCTGACAATTCTCGATTTTGTAAACAATACAAAAATAGTTGTCGTTTGGTTTTGTCGATAATCGTTTATCTAATAACAAAAGCTTACTTCAACCGACAGAGAATATCATTAAAAATGTTACTGAATAGCAAATTCGATAAGTTTTCGTTATATTTATTTTAACGCTACGATTATCGTTATAAAAGTTAGTGAATCGTATTACTGGTGTCTATGAAGGCCGACCACTAGTTTAAAGTAATCATGTGTTTATTTGAAATTTTTTTAGGGAAATCTTTAACTTAAAGTGTAACTAGTAGCAAAATATTATGAAATCGTTTGTATAGTGTATAGAAGGTATGAGTATTTTCATTTTGAATAGAGAATAATCCTTTTAATTTTAAAAATTACCTAAAAAATGGCATTGGATAAGATTGAGCTGGACATAGTAAAGCAAATGAACCATTGGAATTTGCTAAAAATATACCCAATTTATCTTTCACTTCCACTTTAGGTGCCACCGAGCCCACAGGTTCTACATTTAAAATTTTTAAAATTTATTAAAAACAATATATAAAACTGCCTGAAAGTTAGGTTACAGAACTTTAAACACGACTTCTGCGCAAACACACAAATGTGGTCCATGTGCCAGCCACTGCTTTAAATCAAGGCTAGGCATGCACATACAATACAATACTTCGTAACATGAAAGCTTAAGCGAAACTGAATGTTGTTGATAAATATGTGAGCGTACGAAAGATAAGAGCAAGAGCCATGAAACGAACTATGTATGTACAGAGAATGTGTAGGACACATTTTTACCTAAATTTTAAAATTAAATCTTCTTTTTTTAACTATTACCTAAAAGCTGGCACCGGATAAGATTGAGCTGGACATAATAGGGCCAATGAGTTATTTGAGTCGGCCCAAAATATGCCCACTTTATCTTTGATTTCAACTTTGGGACCCACCGAGGCCACAGGTTCTAAAAATTTTTAAATTAAACAAGTTATATAAAAGAAAAGCAAAACAAATAAAAACTGCCTGAAGTGGAAACGAAATGTACTTTAATTTTATATTTTAAACGCGATAAACTTGTTGAAACAATTGATATAAAGCTTACTCTTTGAATACAACTCCTAAAGTGCAGGTTCTGTTGCAAAATTCAATTCAAAATATTGGAATTTTATGAAACTACACCTTAAAGATTATGTTAATTCCTAAGTCTGCTTTAATACATAGCAATTTTTCTTGAAGCAAGTATGAGTTTATAGGAGAGAGAGGGAAAAAGATATAGTGCGAAAAGTTACAGCAAATCTCTTTTGTTATTTCATTCTCATGGCGCCATATTAGGTTTTAACATACATACACACAGACTTGCTGTGTGTAAACAAACGGGCAATTTTGAAAGGTAATTGCTTATAAATTAAATTTAATTACCTAAATGCCGGCATTGGATAACCTTGAGCGGGACAAATTAAACTTAAAGCCGAACCCAGTTCATTAGTAGACATTTTAAGCTTATCATTCAAATCCACCTTGGGAGCCACCGAGCCCAAAGGTTCTATAAACAAAAATTAAAATTGTTTGACATTTTTAATAAAAAAGAAACAAAATTTTTAAGGAAACTGAATAGATAGGTTCTATAATTATAATGAAACAGTCAAAATTTTAAAGAAAACTGCCGAAATGTAATAAAATTAACTATATTAGTGGTTTCCATATTCGAAAAGCGCTTGAAACATAGAATAAATACATAGAAGCGAGTAATGTCAATGAAAAAAGTTAATCAAAATTGCTCTCTTTTCACATCCTATCGCAAATCAATATTTCCCTTTTCCCATTTTTCGTTCATCAACTTTGTTCACTTGAAAAATTCCCCATAATGTGAAATTTGTAGATGGAATTTTGTAAACAATAAACAGCTATTATGAACAAAATCAACTCTATTGTGAATGGAAAGTTCATGGGAATATTCGAGGGAAATGGATATTTCATAGGGGTGAATAAGTCAGCTTTTCGCACAATTTTTCTTGAAGCAAGTGAATTCAATTTTCTTTTAAAATTGCGCGTTTGTTTACACAGAGAGTATGTGTTAAATTTTTTTATGTCAAAACCAATATGATGCCATAATGAGAATGAAATGAATGGGACTAGAAAAAAACTCAAACAAAATAATTACTCAAAAAAGTTACACATACGAGTGTTGTTTTCACATAGTTCTTTTACTAAAACATTCTCACAACTTTGGTTTTTTTACAACTGAGTTAGGTCTGTGACAGGAGAGTTTCCGCTCTATGTATATTTCTCTATGGGTACAAGCAACTATACTTTCTTCTCTTCATATAAACTCAGACTTGCTTCAAGAAAAATTGCTGTGTGTAAAAGCAGACTAACGAAATCCATTACATGCTCATATATTAGGTTTTTAACAACCGACTTAGGTTTTTGACTCTCAGTTACCTATCATCTAGTTTTCATCTATTCTAAAAAATATCTAACTAAATACTTATTTCTTACATATATCTGTTCCTTATTCTTTAAACTCTTCTTAATTTAAATTACCTAAAAGCCGGCATGGGAAATCCTTGTGCTGGACAGATCAAACTCAATGATGAACCCTTAATATTGACAGAAATTTTCACTTTGTCTGCTAAATCGACTTTGGGACCAACAGAGCCCAAAGGTTCTGTGCCAAAAAGAATAAAAACATTTTTTTATAGGAATTTAAACTCAATAATAAAAATTTCCTTATAATTGTTATAGAAAACTGCCTGTAAATTTACCTAAATATAGGCTTGGGATAAGCCTGGCCGGGACAAGTGATGCTTAATGAGGTATTCGCTTTGCGGGAATTAAATTTCAGCTTATCGTCTATATCAATTTTGGGAGCTACAGAGCCCAAAGGTTCTTTGAAAGAAAATTAATAAAGTAGAATAAATTAAATATAGAGAAAAACATACTTATTTTAAGTTTTAAAATAATAACCCAGCTACAAATTTGATTTGAAAAAAGTAAGAAAAGTCCGTAACAGTCCATAATAAAAGAACTAAGCAAAACTATGCAGTCTTAAACCCAAATACAATTGTCAGTGACAGTGTCAGGAAATTTTATAACTCTTCACTGTCAGTAACTCTAGATCTCCACGTTGCAATATTTATTGCCGCAATTGTCAAATTTGATTGCGTCCATAAACCTTGAAAAGATGGGATATAGATGATTTTTGTGCAAAATATAATTGCTCCAAAGCCACCATAAATATAATTTTAAGAAAGAAATATTCATTTATAGAAAATTCGAAAACATCCAAAAAAGATAAAACTGGAGCTCTTTCTTTAAAGTTTAACAAAACGCGGGAATGAAAGAAGATTTTAAACCCTCATTTGGTTGGCTTAACATAATGTCACATAATGCTCTATCCGCTGACATTGATGGTGCAAATACTTTTTTTCAAACAATTTTTCCGAATTTGCATTCAAAATATGAGCCATAAGATAATATTTAACACCGATGCACTGAAGAATGCTATGGATTACGCTGCGCTATTAAGCGGATGTCCTTTAATTGCATCGTTGAATCAATTAACAGAGTATAGGGTAAATTATTTCCAGGATAATTGTACTAAAATCGAAAACTACTGTAAATAGCTCTTTAATAATGCGGCCAAATTACATGATTCGGGTTTTCTCATTAACCAGCAAACTTATAATCATAGATAAATACATATACAAAGATCGGAAACTCTCTTGTCAAAGGCCTAAATCAGTTATCAAAAATTTATGTGGTTAGAATGTATTATAAAAAAAAAACTATGTGAAAACAATAACAACATTCGTACATGTGATATTTTAAGTAATTTGTTTTTTTTTAGTTTCCGCTCTATGTATGTTTCTCTATGATTCTAATTGTTTTTAAATCAATGAACTGTTTTTCTACAATTAAAGGGTTTAATTTACGTGTTTTATTTCAAAAAACATAATTTTATATTTAAAATATGTTTTTTTTTATTAAATTAAATCCGAAACTATATGAAATTTATCCTTTTGTTGTGATTAATTCACACTTGTTTTCTTTACAATAACAAAACATTTGAGTAACAGTATGGCAACACCAGTTTGAGAGAAGAGAATGAGAAAAAAGTTTGTTTACTTCTTACATTTGCAACTGTACTGTGCACAGTTGTAATAAAACTTAGTTTTTGTACTAAGCCAGAGGTAAACATTTTGAAATGCAGAAAATGATTTAATAAAAATGGGAAGCTACTTAATTTCAATTAGATTTTGCTTGAAATAATGAAATCACTTAATTTTACATTAGCATATTAAACTTAAAGTCTTTTAAGGTTTAACAATATATTTTTAAACACATGTTTGCAAAATGTAGGCTAATTCAAATCTTTTGAATAAGATTCCAGTGAATACGTTAAAGGTTTGTACAATTTATATAGTAATCGTATGTATTAAGTAAATTTAATTGAAATCAGTCAATTAAACTTTAAAAAAAGGTTTCTTTGCTGGGTTATGATTTGGTTTTCTTTTAAAAAAAGTCTCTATTCAAAACTGCCAGAATGTTGTTTAAAGGTTGTTTATATTTATATTTGATTTAACTTTTATAATTAAATTACCTATAAAATGGCATAGGATACGATTGGGCCGGACATAATAAATTAAAGTCTTGACCTTGGGGTTTATTTGTCCAATTAATACGATCTTTCTCATCGATACGGGGGGCCACACTGCCCATGGGTTCTAAAAACATTTATTTTTAGTTATAAGCAAAAGATATTTATAAAAAAATAAGGTTCAGGGAAAAAGGGCATAAACATGGACCCTTCCATACATATAGAAATTGATTGTTTTCAGAACTGCCTGAATGTTATCTCAAATATTCCTTTTTATACTCGTATTTGTATTAATTTACCTATAAAATGGCATGGGATAGGATTGTGCTGGACATAATAAATTTAAATTCTCCCCCTTGGGTTTATCCAACCAAGTTATGCGATCTTTAACATCAACTCTGGGGGCCACACTGCCCATGGGTTCTAAAAAATTATAAATTATAAAATCAACCAAACTTTGTTATGTATCCCTCTTAAAATTTTTTTAAACTGACTTTGAATGTTGGTCTAGGTTTAAGTAAATATACTTTTTATTAAGATCCACCTATTTACCTATAAAATGGCACAGGGAAAGCTTGTACCGGACACTGTAAAGCCATACTTTTGTGTACATCTGCTCGAGCATTAGTTATTTCATCTTTAATATTGACTTTAGGAGCTACAGAGCCCATGGGTTCTTAATATTTGAAAGGATTTGGAATAATTAGTTTATTTTTTATAGTAAAATATATTTTAATAATTTAAAACAAATTAGACCTGAATGTGACATAAGGTTCTCTAGTTGTACAGCATAAAACATTTAACGAAAACAAGGAGCGGATTAACGCATACGTAAAAGAAAAATACTTTCTATAGCGAAATTCTAACAAAATGTTGTACTTTTCTTACTGGATATCGAATATAAGTAATAATCTAAAATAAACTTCGGTAAATTTTATTTGATCACGAAGCAGGTTATTTGGCACCAGATCTAGAGATGTGGATTTAAATTTCAGATAAAATGCTTCTAGGAAGTTGTTTCAATAAACGTGATAAAAAATATATAAAAAACTGCTTTTAGCTATCTCAATATTATATTTAAACCCAAGAACTAGGGACAGATTTAAGAAATTAGCGGCCTTATCAAATCTTAAGTTTGCTGTATCTCTTTCTATCTCTCTCTTCACAATCTTACATATAAGACGAATTTATATACAAGGTGGTGTAGGTGGCGAATTCAGACAAATACGAGCGAATTCATTAATTTTTTTATATATGGAGTTTTGATATTGTTTCGAATGTCAAACTCCTTATATAAAAAATTAATGAATTCGCTCGTATTTTCCTGAATTCGCCGCCGACACCACCTTGTATAAATTCGCCTTGATATAGGCATTTTTTTAACCCCAAAAATTAGATCAATTTCCAATCAAGGCGAATTTATACAAGATGAGGTTGAGCTGTCAAATTCACTAGTGTGTGTTGTTGTGAATACTACAACAAACACAACAGCCAGACTTTAACTGTTCCAGCCAACATAACGGCCTGTCTATACTAGACAAATATTTATCATAACAATTAATGGCGTTTGTTGTTAAGACAAAGTTGTCTGAGCAAAAGCACTAACAACTTTGTCTTTAACGAAGCAATAATACTAATAAATGGAGACTATACCTCACACCTTATAATGAATTCGCCTTGATTTTCAATCTGAACAAATTAATTTAAATTCTTGAGACAGTTTTGTATCTCTTTTTCTCTCTCTCTTGTTAATCTTACCTAAAAATAGGCATCGGATAAGATTGTGCCGGACATATGAGAGCTTTATCTTGATGTAAACGTACCCGGGCATAAGTGAACTCATCACGAGTGTCAACCTTAGGAGCAACACTGCCCATGGGTTCTGGAAAATTTAATTAAAACAAATAATTCCAATATACTCGTAACAAAGGTATTTTAAAAACTGCTTGAATATTGCTGAAGTTAAATAAAACTAAATTGCAAAACACAATAGGGCTATTTATAAAACTATAAGTATAATATCTGTAAAGATCCTATGAGATCTTAAGGAATTTTAATAGGTTTACTTGGCTTTTACTTCAATACCCACCTAACAATTGGCACCGGAAATGCCTGGCCCGGACATTTCATGGCATAATCATCACCCAATTTAACTTGTAAAGCTTGGAATTTATCATTAAAGCTGGTGATTTTGGGTGGTACAGAGCCCAGCGGTTCTAAAGTTAAGAAAATATTTTACTTGTTTTATTTAAAACTCTATGAAAAGTATATTGTTGAAAACTTTACTACCGGAATGTTGGGTTTTGCAGTAAAACTATTTTATTTTAAAATTACCTTACTACAGGCACTGGAAAGGCCTGGCCGGGACATTTCATGGCATAATCTTCGCCAAGTCTAACTTGTATAGATTGAAATTTATCATGGAAACTGGTGATTTTGGGAGGAACAGCGCCCAAAGGTTCTAGATTAACAAAATTAAATTAGTAGCTATAAGTAAACCCAGATATAAGTAATTAAAATAAAAACTGCTCTAAATGTGGGTTGTTTGGGAAAAGAATTGAAACAGAAACTTAAGTAAACTTTGCTATAAATATAAAACAGAGTCGTACAAACAAAGAATGTATGGGTTCTAAAATTTAAATAAGAATGTATTGGTGTCTTGCTAGCGTTCGTGTAGAAAGCCGATAGCTTCTCGTGCCCCGGGGCTGTGTTTGGTTCTCATTGTCTTACCTTACTATCGGCACTGGATAGGCTTGACCGGGACACTTCATGGCATAACTTTCATTTAGTTTAACTTGCAATACTTGAAACTTATCATGCAGACTGGTGATTTTGGGGGGAACAGAGCCCAACGGTTCTTTGGAAAGGAAATTTAATTTATAATTAAAATCTTGCTACTAAGGATATGAAAACTTTTGCCTGATTGTTGGTTTTAGTTGGTTTTGTTGCAAACATAAATTACCTTACAACAGGCACTGGATAAGCCTGACCCGGACATTGCATGGCAAATTCTAGGCCTTGAGAGACCACAGTTTTTTGCAGCTTATCATTGAGATTGGGTATTTTGGGGGCCACCGAGCCCAAAGGTTCTTGAAAAGTTTATAAAACATGAATTAATAAAACGAATAAAACTAAAGAAGTTTATAAAGTTTAAATTTCTAGAGTCCTATAAAATATTTGACTGTCTGAATGATGTTTGGAAGGGTAATTCTTAATTTCAATTTCTTAATACTTTTGGTTGGTAAATTACCTTACTACCGGCACCGGATAGGCTTGACCGGGACACTGCATGGCATATTGAGCATATTGTGCAACAATCATAATCTGTGATTTATCATTCAAATTGGGTATTTTTGGGGCCACAGATCCCAAAGGTTCTAAACATATATATTTATATAAAATTAGAATTAATAGAGTACTAAAGGAATAGGAAACTGCCTGAATGTTTTTCAAGAGGACTTGATGTTTTTAAGTAAAACTACTCTACGTTTATGCACTTGAAAACAAAATTTATAGGTCACATTTAATAATTCAGTTCTACAGCAACGCTTAAGCTTAATACATTCCATCAGTTAAGCAAGTAGTCAAGGTATCTCTTATAGACAGTAATTGTCACTAATGTTGGATCACTTGGCTGACTCCAATTTATATATTTTGAGTCAATTGACACGTATGTGCTCTTTGTAGTGCAGATAGAAGTAAAGTGGTTACTTTATACATCCCATGTAACCTAGCGTGAAGTCAATTGTCTCTTTAGTGTCTCTAAGTAGCCTATAATGTAATCACTTTAAACGTTTATTTTGTAATGCACTTTATAAAGTAGTTATTTTATCTAACAGAAGTAATCTATTGGAGAGTTAGCGGAGAAAGTTTTGTTTACAAGCAATTGGTTATTAGAATATCCAGGAGATGTTTTTTAGCTGACTATTTGAAGTCAAGCAACAGGTTCAACAGAGCGTGAACGGCAATCGGGCGAGTGCATTCAGTGTGGAGAAACTATCAAATATCCAAACGAACCAAGCTCAGAATATTCAATGCATGTGAAAAGTCTTCTCTGTGGTACGGGAGTGAAACAGCCCAACACCATCAGCAACACTGATCTCTGAACCTAACCAATGAGGAACCCATACTAAAACAAATCAAACTCATAAAATGGAGGTGGATCGGCCACAATATCAGGAAGATGCCGACAGTATTACAAGGATGGCGCTAGAGTATAATCATCAAGGCTCAAGAAGCCGTGATCGACCCAAGAACACCTGGGAACGCACGATACTCCAAGAACTAAGACAATGCAATCTTGGGCGGAAAGGCGCGAAAACAACAGCAGCAAACCGAGTAAGATAGAGATGCTTTGTGGAAGCCATATGCTTCCAAGAGGGGTAATGGAGAAAAACTTAGTTTAGGTCAATTAGCTGCCGTACATGTTAAAATAAGTACATAGTTTGGTAGCTAGTAAGGAAACTGACTCTAAGTAACCGGTATGTGAATCCAATGCGTTGACTACTTTGGACCAGTTATCAGACAGTCCCATTGAACCCCTGCTTAGGTCACACTCACATTAAAATAGCTAGCCAAGTAGCAATTTATGTAACTAGTTGTCACCCTAAGTGCTAGGTAAAGTTCGGGACAGTCACCCAGAACTGCTGAGACATTAAACTTTCGAAAAAGCAATATTTGGCAGTCCTGCTGTAAATCAAACGGGTTTTTAAGGGAAAATGGGAGCAGCCATATATTATTGTGTAACAGTACGTCTTGACGAGCCATCCTTGAACGAACATAACATCGACCAGAGCTGGCCACACGAGATAAATTCATGTGCGGACGAGAAATGTATGACATGTTTATGACCGGGGATAATAAACTCTTTCCTCTTTGTAGCGTTTGTTTCCATATTTATTCTATTACTCAACCATTTTATAACACTACATTTTAATAATTGTTTAAATGGCTCTTTAAATTTAATATATATTCATGATTTTACGCAAAAATTTAGTTTTGTTTACTAAAATC
Source organism: Calliphora vomitoria (assembly GCA_942486065.2). Lineage (NCBI taxonomy): Eukaryota > Metazoa > Arthropoda > Insecta > Diptera > Calliphoridae > Calliphora > Calliphora vomitoria. Next base: position 21,970,300 of record OW818033.2, on the reverse strand, counting down.
CCTTTAAATTCTAATTTTATAAAAAAATAAATAAAAATGAATTGCTTGTACCTCACTCTGGGCACTGGAAAAGCTTGACCTGGACACTGCATGGCATATTCTTCACCATACGGAACTTGCATAGTGCGAACTCTTTCAAGTAAATTCATTTTGGGCGGTACACTACCCAAAGGTTCTAAAAAATAAAGTAAAACCATCATAAATTAACCAAAAATAACCTCAAAAAAAAAAAAAAATAATAAATAAACCTGTCTGAATGTTGTCGATATAAATATAAACTGGTATGGGATATGCTTGACCCGGACATTTAAGACTTAAACTGTCAGCCAAATGTACGCGGGCATTTTTAAATTCATCATCTATGCTAACTTTGGGCGGTACACTACCAATTGGTTCTAGAAATGGGAGAAAATATGGTATATTAACTAGGGAGTTCTTTAAGGATTCCAAACAAATTCGAAAATAGAAAGCTGAAAAGCAGTGATTTTCGTTTGGAATCCATGAACAGGCTGTAAATCTTAATATAAACCTGAATGTTGGGCTTGAGTCTAAGACATGTATTTACCTATAAACCGGTATGGGATACGACTGGGCTGGACATTTAAGACTTAAACTTTGTGCCACATTAGCCCTAGCATTAGCTATCTCGTCGTCTATGCTAACTTTGGGCGGCACACTGCCAATGGGTTCTGAAAGGTATTACAAAATGTTAAATATTGATTTAACTCATCTCTAAACTTCAAAATGCAACTCTGTGGCATATGTTGTCATTGCAGGGTTGCATGTGTAGGGTATGTTCAGTGTCAAAAGTATTAAATACAATGAGAATTTCATAAAAATGTACAAAAGGGAAATAAAATAAATCGTTTCAAAAGAAAAATTAAGCAAATATTATTTGTAATTGCTTTTTGAACCAAATTTAAAATACGCTATTAGTTTTTTTTTACCATAGGACAAAATTTCGGACGAAAATTGTATTAAGGAGCTGCTCAGTAACTGGAATTGAGAGACTATTCAAAATGCTCCTATTCATTAAGTTTTTGAGAGCTTGGTAAGAATATGCAAACTTGAGAAGTTTGATGTAAACATGAGGCTCACTCTATCTTTATTCAACTAGCCCACTATAAAGTGCTAGAATATAAGATTTCTCTCTTTATTACAGAGAATAGCAGCTGTTATTTTATAAAAAAACACTCAGTATTTAAAATATTGTAGAGTAATTTTTATATAAATTTTCTGGAAACATTTTTCGTTTGAAATACTTAAACAGGCCTTAAATTTGTAGCAAAATAATCAAATATTGTATTTAAAAAGAGTATAAATTATTTCTTAAAAGTATTACTTTGATTATAACCCTAGATCTGTCTCCACGTAGCCATTTTTATTGCTAAGCACAAGCAAAAATATCAACAGAACAACAGCACAGCTATTGCTGATTGCTTTAGGTGGAGAAAATGTAAAATTTCTTGGTCACAAATACAAATGTTTAACGCGAAAAGTTTTATGTACAACAGAGGTGTATTATGTGTTGAAGGATTTTTTCCACAAATTTCTTGGTTTTTTTTACTTTTTGGTACACCTGCTCATAGAACGAAGAAATTTGACATTAATGACAACTGAACTGACAGCTTATTGCTAACAATAACTGCTGAAGCAATCAGTCGAGCAATCATTGCGCAATTGATTGATAAATATGACAATTTGCGGTTTACACATCGCAAATTTTATGGACGCAATCAAAATAGACAAATGCGAAAACAAATATTGCTACGTGGACACTACTATACGCAAAAATACAACTCTGCTGCTGCATAAACATTAACACAGTGTTGCATTTTGAAGGTAGGAAAATAACGATAATTCTTTAAATACACCTCTTATTACTCAATCAGCTCCTTTATTAAAGACTGCCTTAATGTTGGGGTTTTTAACAAATTAACTTCTTAATAACATATTTGTTTAACATTTACCTAAAAGCCGGCATAGGATACGATTGAGCTGGGCATAGCAAAGCAAAATCTATATTTTGTGAGATTTCTCGGGTCTGCAATTTATCTTGTACATTTATTTTCGGTTTAACACTGCCCAAGGGTTCTAGAGAGATGTATTGTAAAATAATTTCTTTAATAAGTATAGGGTTTAAAAGCAAAAAAAAAAACTGCCTGAACGTTTTGGAAATACGACTATAAGAAAAATTACCTAAATGCGGGCATGGGATATGATTGAGCCAAGCAAAGTAGAGCATAATGCTGATGTAAGTCCACATCTATAAATTGATGTTTATCTTGGACATTGACCTTGGGTCTAACACTGCCCAGAGGTTCTAAAAAAGTGAACAGTTTTGAAAATAATTTAAAATATATAGAAATAAGATTGCAACCTAAATGTTGGGCTGGGTAAAATAAAATAAATTAATATTTTGTGATTGTCAATTATATGAAATAATAATCAGGCTCCAATTCATACATATAAATTTCTTAGAATGAAAATTTATTAATTTTTTTATAATTTCAAAGATTAAAAATAACATAAAATGTATGAAATGCAGTATATTTGTACAAATTTACAACTTATAATCTTAAAATACAGTGAAACGTTGATTTTATGACATCACTGTCCACCATTTTGTATAAGGCGAATTCATACAAGGTGGTGGCAGTTCTACAAAAGCAACAACAAATGTCAAAAAACAAAAATTAAACAAATATGTATAAAAACATAATATAGTGAAAATAATTGAATAGTGAGGGCTTTACTTATTTATGTAAAAAATAAATATCTACGGAATATGTAGATATTTAAATATAAAAACAAGCTTTGACATCTGTTGGAACCAAAAAGCGAAAAAAAGTAATCAGCTGTTTGACTGACTCCAGCTTGTATAAATTCGCCTTGATTGACTACAATGTTTACGTTTGACGTAAAACAGTGTAGCCAATTAGTGCTTTTTCAAGCGCTTAATGTGTACTAAATTTAGAAACATACTTAATCGCTGTATATTCTCTCAAAAAACCCATATTATATAAATCAAGATCTTGAAAATTAGAAAATTTCTTAAGTAGTGATAAAATTATAACAAAATTAATATTTTCAAATGATTTGTTTGAAGTTTACCTAAAAAATGGCGTGGGATAAGCCTGAGCCGGACACAATAAACTCAAATTTTTATCAGATTTGCTTTTGATATGTTTAAAATCTTCACCAGTTGTGATTTTTGGACTGACACTGCCCATGGGTTCTAGAAAATTCCAAAAAAATATACAATACATTTCAAAGAAATAATTCTAGTAATGATAAGAAACTGCCTAAATTAGGATAAGGGATATATAATTAAAAAATTCAAGATAAATGGAAATTAATGGTGTCAAAATTACAACTACATTAGGAGCTGTTCTAAAATAAAACACTTTAGGAATAGATACAACAAAAATACAGATTCAATTTGTAGTTTTAAGCTGGACTTTACCAGAGAAACCACCCCTTTTTGATTTAAATTAAAAAATCTGGCTCTATTAGAATTTTTAGTGCTTTACTATTATAAATAAGAATTTCAAGGTCTTCAGGTATGGATTTACCTAAAATATGGCGTTGGATAGGCCTGGGCTGGACATATCAAACTTAAACTCTCACTCTCTTTAACCTTAGTATGTTTAACATCTTCGCCAGTAGAAACTTTAGGACTAACACTGCCCATGGGTTCTTGAACACAAACAAATCATTTCAATAACAAAATTATTCAATAAATACATTTTGAAAACTGCCTTAATTATAGGATAAAAATTACCTAAATACTAAAACCGGATAAGCTTGAAAAGGGCACAACAAAGTTACGCTCTTATTGTGATACACTTTAACTGAGCGAGAATCATCGCCCGAGGTTAAACGGGGAGCTACACTAGCAATGGGTTCTAAAGAGAAAACAAATTTGAAAAAAATATTTAAGAAAAAAGAAAACTGCCCAAAATCGTGGGTTCAATGGGAATTTTAGCTTAATTTCTAATTTCGTTTAATAAGAAATATACCTAAAATATGGCATTGGATAAGCTTGAGCTGGACACAATAAAGTAGCTTTTTGTTGTAATTTAACTTTAGGAGTTTTAATATTATCATCACCGCCCGTTATTTTGGGTCTAACCGAGCCCAAGGGTTCTAAAATTTTTAGATTTTTGTTTGATTTTCTATATAATTTAAGGAACAGAAAACTGTTTGAATGTTGTTTTTATTAGGTTACCTAAAAAATGGCACCGGATAGGCTTGGGCTGGACACAAGAGAGTGGCATTTTTGTTTAAATAAACTTTAACTATACGTGATTCATCGCCAGAGGTTAATTTAGGAGCTACACTAGCAACCGGTTCTATTTGTGTAAAAAAATTAGATTATTAAATTAATAATATAATAAAACAATCACTAAATTTATTTAAATTTGTTTGGAATAATAAAAGTTAGGAACTGATTCAGAAACATTAGCGGAAATCAATTTTCAAATTTTTTATGAAAATAATTTTTGAGTATTTTTAATACAAACATTTTTAAATTTGCTTTCCAGTCGTGTTTCTGTATTTAACAAAATGTTGGGATAGTTTTTTTTTTCCAAAAATTTACCTAAAATATGGCACCGGATAAGCTTGAGCAGGACATAACAATGTTATGGTTAAGGCAGCAGCTATATCTATAACTTTTATATCGTTGCCGGTTAAAAGTCGGGGGCCTACACTACCCACAGGTTCTAAAAAGTAGAACAAGGGTTAACATTTTATAAAAGAGGGCTCAAACAAGAGATATTATGGAAGATTGAACTCAAATGTTTTAGATTTTATAAATTTTTTGTTATAAACTGAGGAAAACTGCCTGATTATTGAGTCTGGTCAAACATTTTAGAAAATAAATGCAAAGTAAAGTTGTAAAGTCTTTACTATAGTGAAAAGGTTATACAATTAGTTGTTTATTATTCCATTATATAGACATATTGGATCCAATTGAAGACCCTACAAATGCTATTGTTTGTAATTTATTGTGTTTGAAACAATGTTTGCCAAGCAAAAAACAACTAAAATATGGCAACATCTTAATTTGTTTGTTTATGTTTCTCCTTAGATTCATCCTCTCCCTCCCTCTCTCCCTCTCTCTATTATTTCAATTACGCCATATTGAAAAAGAGACAGTAATGCAAACGCAACAGTGATGCAAATGGTGTGATAATTGAAATTAACATGGTAAATAAATAATCAGCAGAGATGAAAGAAGGGCCTTAATGCCTACTATACATGCAGGAACTTCATTGGCAAGAATTGAGATTTGCGACCAAGTATGGTAAATTGCATCTATACATCTGTTGTTAGGAATATTATTACATATGGTTGTATAGTGTGATGGGAGGCAATGAGGAAGCGTATTTATAAGATTATACTCAACAAAGCTGGAGAATAAAAATTTGGTGAAAAAAAAAATTTTTTTTGAAAAAAAAAAAAAAAAGAAGAAATTAAAGTAGTCGCGGTGAAAAAACAAATTTGGATAAAAAAAATTTTTGGTAAAAAAATTTTGTGAAAAAAAAATTTGGTGAAAAAATCAAAGTAGTCGCGGTTTTTTGCTTATAGCTATCCAAGTTGGACTATAGCGGTTATATTGATGTATCAATCATGTATGTAAGCTATTTGGGGGCTTCGGAAACATGGCTATATCGATTCCGATGTATTCACAAATTTCCATACTTAACGGAATTTTAAATATTTTAGAACTTTTATAATACATTTTAAATATTTACATTTCAAAACTTGATCTAGTTTTTTTAATCAAAAGTTCCTTTAAAAATATTTTTCAGTTTTTTTATCATAAAAATCTTTTCCTTTAAACCCACCTAAATAAGGGAGCCGGATAAGCCTGTGCCTGACATAACAATGTCAAGCCTTGGGTGGCGGCTGCGGTAAAACTACTGCTAGTTTGTTGGGAGGGAAATTTGGGTGAAACCCTACCAACTGGTTCTGTAAATTTTTTTTTATCAAATTAATGCAAAATTATTGAAAAAATTACTTTTATAAGGTATAATCTTAAGTTAATTTAATTTGTCTGAAAGAAAAAACTTTAAAAATTGTAAAACTTACCTTCTCAAGGATTAGGGGTTTTTAAGTATTTATGTAAATTTACTTTTAAGTTTTTAAGAAAAATTTTGAAATTTAAGAAACATTTTCAAAAGCGCACCATTTACTCAAGCTCAAGTCAAGCATTTTTTTGTCTTTAAAACAATTTATTAAAATAGAAGATTTTAATACAATATTTGAATTAATTTATTTTTTAAAAAAATTTCACAATATTTGAAATTTATATTGATATTTAAAATTGAATTTAGTGCGCACATTTAGGTTACCCTATCCCAACATTCAGGCAGTTTTCAATAAACAAATAAAAGGCTAAATAAGCAACAATTTTTTGATGAGCGCGTGATTTTTTTTATACAAAATCCAATTGGTAATTTAAATTATACAAAAATCCAATTGGTAATAATAAAAGATTTAATAAATAAATTGAAAAATATTGGAATTATTATAAGCTTAAAAAAAATTTGTAATATTATTTTCAATATAAATAACTAAATCTTTTATTAAACCAACCATGAGAAATATTAGGATTCAAAGTTAGTGTTAGTTAAACGATACAAACAACAGTTAAACTAGCCATTTTAATATGTGTTTAACTAAACCAAAGTTTTCTTAAACTTTTATTTAACAAAACTATTAAAAAAAGGCCAGTTTTTTGTAGTTTTTTCATTAAAATTTAGTTGTAATTTGCGTCAAAGAAAAAGATTTTTTATTTCAAAATCTTTTTGATTGTTTCCATTTTTTTTTTTCATTTTATCAAAATATTGTTGCTTTTATGGTATTTCATATAACTTATTAACTAAAAAGAAAAGTGTTTATTTTATTTTAATGCAATGTTTTCTTTAATGAGTGATTAATGAAAATGAATAAAAATTTTAAACAAAATTTAAACACTTTTCTTGAAGAAAGGAAGAAAAATATTTCAAAAGTTTAAATTTAATTTTAATTTTGTATATTGTTACAATTCTTGTTAAAATATGTCCATTTTATTAATTTTATTTTACTATTTTCAATTTTATGGAACAAATTTATTGAGCTGTGATTTTTCAATTATTAATTAATTTAAATATTAATTTCTTTGGAAAGTTTAATAGTTTTCAACTTATTTTCTTTATTATATATACTTTTGAAATATTTGTCTTCTTTTTTTAAACTGTAAACCATTAAAAACCAACCATATTGAATATTTGTTTAAGCATTTCGGTCACCGTGATTTTAAATTATAAATTTCATTATTTTCTTATTTAATTTTACTTTTTTTTCTGTTTAATTCAAATTTTATTTTTTATTTTTTCAAATTTTAGAATTTTTATTTCAAATACAAAAACTAATTAATAAATTTATCATAATAATGTTTTAGTATTCATGAAAACTTTAAAAATACTTAATTTTCCATGATTTTTCATTTTATTACTTAATTAACACGATTTAAATACAACTCTGCTTTAGGTAGCCATCTTTTTGCAGGGTTGTATATTAATGCACTTTATAAACAAACCATCAAAGGTAAACAAAACAACAAGATGCCCATACTCACACTAACACACACACACAAAGAGAAATCCGTTATGCAGTGACAACCGACAGAAATTGAATAATTCAAGGTTTAAGTGCACAGAATACTTTTACTTCATCTGCGTCTAACAGCTACAGTTAAATACATGTAGTAATATATAGAATTGTCCAATCAATACAGCCAACTTTATCGCGAAATACAAAGACTGGGTTGCTTTGATCTTAAAAGTACGAAAATTTATGAATTTTTCAAAATTTCTTAAAAGATGTGAATGTGATGACAACAATTTTGTGTTTTCAATCGTAATTCATCTTTATTGAATTAAATTATGTTGCTATAACCGAACAAATCTCTTTATACAATTTAATCTTTGGCAAAAATCGGTTGGATGCCATTATAAATCAGTTGTGTATGTGTGTGTGACTAGAGAGAGAAGCCATGGCAGATTTGATGAGTTTTGTTTTTGTGTGTTATTTCTCTTATAGAACCATAACATCAGCAATAGAGGTACGGGGTGAAGATTTTAAGTGAGTGGCGATATACTTCAGGTGATATCCCCTGAATAACTGCCGGACAAAATCAGCTGGTTGTCAGTAGTATGTATTGAAAATTCGATTACATTAACATTCAAGAACTTTACAGTACTATTGACATGTCAATGATTTTGTCATATTAGAAAATTCTAATCATTTGGGTAACTACAATAACAATTTGTTTTCCGTCCGAGCTTAAAATATGGTTAGGTTTTTAATGATTTGTAGAAAAAAATATTCAATAAGACAACTGTTTTCAATAAAAATTTCAATCTCTGTTTTGAAATAAAATTTAAGTGAACAAATTTGCATGAAAATTGATATTTAAAAAAAAATCATTAAATTTTTTACAGAGTTTTATTTTATTTAAACATTTTTTTAACAGTTTTCTTATTTTATTGAATACTTTTTTTCCTATTGTTACTAAAAATAATGTTTGTATTAAGGACAAATTCAACTTACCTGTAATTACCAAACGTCCCTTAGTAGCACTTAATCTAGTTTCACCGGTTAATCTATGTTTGGTACGGCACTGATATGATTTGTAGCCATCTTCGGGTCCAACTTCGCGTATGTGTAATTCTCCCGAAGGTAAAACCAAATATTTGCCATCTTTATTTTAATTTTTTTTTTTAAGAAAATAATTAAAGAGGGAAAAAGAAAAATTTTAATTAGTAAATATTGTTTAGATGTCTACAAAACTATTAAACACAGAACAAAAATTTCTACTAGAAATAAAGAAAATTAAGGAATTTGTTTTAAAATATTTAAAATTGTATTCATGTTTTTCAGAAATTCTAAAGATATTTCAAAAATTTCCATTTGAATTTTATATTTCAATTTCTAATTGTATTTTAAATAAAATTTTCTAAAATACAATTCATTATTTCTTAACTTCAATTTGAGTATTTTTTTAAATACAATAACTTCTGAAATTTAGCTTAGGGCCTGATTCAAAAACACGAAACGAAAACAATTTTCAAATTTTTGTATGAAAAACACTCAAAAATTATTTAAAAACTGCGTGATTTTCCTACAAAAATTTTAAAATTGTTTTCCTTTCGTGTTTTTGAATCAAATCCTTAATTTCTGCAAAACAATAGGAAACTTCTAATATACAACTGAAAATTTTGTAATTCTTAAATTAAAAATTTCAGAAATATATTTTTAATTTAAGAATTTTCTTTAAAAATTTTAAGATTTTCCTTAATTTTCTTTATTTTAATTTTTAAAGTTTAACAAAAAACACTAAAATTTTCGAAATATGTCTCAAAATTAGATTTTATTTACAATTTTTATTATATAATATACAAGTTTTTAATTTATTTTATTATGTTGTTTTAAATTTATATACATTTCATTAAAATTTTGTTTTAATTTCTTTGCATTTGTATAATTTAATAGTGTTTTTTGTTAAATATTAGTAAATACTCATAACAAGCATGCAGGGGTTAATAATACATATTTACAGTAAATTAAAATCTACCAAAATCTGGCTTAAATTCAAAATAGAAAGAAATTTTTATAAAATTTTAAAAATTCCAAATAAAAAATTTATTATTTATAAACTTCAAAAATCGTTGTCAATTTAAATTCGTATAAATTTAAAAAAAAATCAAGATTTTATAAAACAAATTTTAAAAAAGTAAACATTTTATTCTTTAAAAAATATTTTAAATTATTATTTATAACTAAATATTTCCTTATTTTGAATTTCCATTAATTTATTAATCACCATAATTTTAGTAGATTTTCATTTAATTATTTTAAGGATTTATTATTTATCAATCCGTTTTTATTTACAAAAGTTTTGGTGTATGTTTTAAATAAAATCCTTAAAATAGTGTTTATATTTACAATATAAAAAGCAAGCAATAAATTTATCTTAAAAATGTTTTAATATTCATTGAAAGTTTATATATTTTCTATTTTTTTTTAAATATTCATTTTTTTTACTTAAAGTACACCATTTAAATACAACTCTGTTTTAGGACTGTTTATTTTCACAGGGTTGCTCAAAAAGCATCAAATGTAAACAAAACAACATGTAAGCACACACACACACTTACACAATGACATACGAGAAAATTAGTTATGCCAGATTTAACGGTATTTTAGCGTTTTTTTCTGACCTAAAGCAATAAAAGCTGTAATTTGATGTTATTAATTAAAAAGAAGATGATTTCTTATGTATAATTTTTAGCTATTTGTTTAAAACGTATAAGTTATTACTAAGGAACTAATATTTCTGTAATATGATTCAATTTTGAAGAGTTTTAAACTATTGGTAAGATTTTTCTATAAAAACACTAATTTGAGGTTATTTTTTTGAAAGCAAAAACTTCTAACTTAAAACTAAATATGTAATCATTTAAAATAACTCATTTGAAACGTTTAAATCACAATATGGGAACTTTAACTTTAGAAAGGAAAACAAATTTTGAAGAGTTTTTACGGAAAAAACCTTAATATTTTAAATTTTATTAAATTATTTAGTTTTGCCATTAAATTTAACGCTATTTTCTTTTAATTTTGCCTTTTTTCGTCCTGTTTATCAAAAAAAAGTTTGTATGTAAAGATGTGGTTTTTAAACCGGCACATTTAAGTTATCAATTTAAAGCCATTTTCAATATCACAACTAATTAGAAATTGTTGAAATAATCCCTTCCTTGTTATTTCTGTAAAACAAATGTTGCCCTTTTTCTGCCCTAATTTTCGTTAAAGGTTTATATGTAAAGAACAGAATGCTAAATCTAGCTCAATAAATAAATAAAGAAAAACATTGTGCAATTTTAAAATCTTTACAAAAATTTAATTAATATTGAAATTTTTATAAATCTCACAAATTATTAATGCACCTTCAACATAGTCATTTAAAATAGTATCTAAATTGGAGAAATATTTTAAATAGCTTAAATTTGATACCAAATTTGTACTACAAATATGTTTTTATTAAAAAAGGGCAAAATTTTTTCCAGAAAAAATCCATATGAGGAAAAATACATGATTATTAATGCACCTTCAATATAGTTATTTAAAATAGTATCTAAATTGGACAGATATTTTAAAAAGCTTTAATTTGATACCAAATTTGTACTACAAATACGTTTTTATTAAAAAAGGGCAGTAAAAGAGCAACATTTTTTTTCCACAAAAAATCTATAAGAGGAAAAGTAGATGATTTTGTTTGATAAAAACTAGTCATTATGATCTATTTAGCTTATATAAACTAAATCAAAGTAGAATAAAACTTGTAAACATAAATATTTGTTAAGGAAAACCTACTTTTTATGTAAAAAATCGGATAATATGTATCTCAAGAATTTAAACTCATGCTGAAACATATTAAACATTTAATTAAGGGCTAACGCCATGGCTTTACTGCATCTATATACATATATTAGTTTTTTCAAGATTATTAAAGTTTCTTAAAAAAATTTAATAAAAATATTTTCCAGAAATTGGCCAAATGTGAATACAAATTTCTAAGTTGCTTTATATTTCGTTGGAAAGGCATTTCAAATACCTCTCATTTGATATATATATATATATATATTGTCTATGTACATAACGTATTAATATCGGACATATAGCATATCATAGTCTAAACTTGACAAATATTTCATATATCATAACAATTAATGACGTTTGTTGTCAAGACAAAGTTGCCTGATCAAAATTATTAACAATTTTGTCATAACGAAGCAATAATACTAATAAATGGAGACTATACCTGATAATTTTTTAAGTTGGCAACCCTGTGTTTAAAACACAGAGTTGCTATTTTTCCAGTTTAAAGCAGGGTTGTATTTAATAGTAATAGCACGCGATTTTAAATCTTACATTTTTAATAAATATTAAAGCAATTTTGTTAAAGTTAAATTATTTTTACAAAGTTTATATACAAAATAAACCTTTTGAAAATATTATTTTCCAAAAATCTTTAAATTTATAGAAAATTTCTTTAAATTTCTAAACATTTTGAAAAATAATATTTAAAAAAAGTTTAATAAAACAACTCTATACTACAAACTACTTAAAAATGAAGGGGGATTTATTAAGGATTAAGGAAAGCCGGGAATGGCTTATGGATATTTTGGGATCAAAGGATTTTTAAAAGGAAAGGAATAATGAAATTAATAAAAAAAGAAAAAAAAATGATTTAAAAACCTAAAACCCTAAACAAAGCTAAAAGAACACCTAATAAGCCACCAATTATAAAAGAACGACCTCAATTTGTGGGATTTTGAATTTTTTTAAGAAGGAGAACTTATAAGAAAATCATTATTGGATTAAAGTATTTAAAAAAAGGAGCTTGAGTTAAGGATTGATGGTACAAATACATAATATTTTACCACTTTGTAGGTCCGTTGAGGCGGTAGCAAAAATTTCTCTTTCTTCATCTTCTAACCAGGAGGCAACTTGTATAAAATCGGCCACAAATGAAGGTATATGACATTTTAAGATGGCACTATTGCCACGTAAAACCGCCTCATCCATAACATTGACTGAGTACGATTGGGGTACAACTGGAATTTCAGAATAACAAAATTAAATTATAATAAAAAAAAAACATAGGAAATAAGGATTTCAAAAAAGACAGGAAATAATAAAAATAAGTATGATAAAACCCCTTCATTTAGACTACTTAATTTAGAGAACTAAGTATAATAGGAAATTTTGGCCAAATACCAGTTTCGTTTTTGGTATAAACACCACCCTCGGTATCTAACCAATCGGTAATTTCTAAATGATCGGCCACAAAGGAGGGAGTTTGACATTTAAATATGGCTGCATTGCCCTTAATAACATATTCGTCATAGACCTGGGATTCGAAAAATTGTTTAACAACTAGAAGAAGAAACAAAGATAAAGAACTTCTATGAAATAAATACTTTAAAACACAATGACCATGAAAACTTGTTTAGGATTATTAAGATTAAGGATTAATAAGGATTTTTCAAACTCTTACACTTAAAAATTTTATGTAATTTTAATTATTTCCTTTACCCATTTCCTCATTTGTTTGTGACCTAAATATTTCCTGGCCCTCTTCATCCACCCATGACTCAATCATTATGAAATCGGCCACAAATGAGGGCACTAAACATTTTAAAGTGGCCGAATTGCCTCTTAAAACGAATTCATCGATAACGCGAGTTTGATAGAATTGATGAACAACTGAATTGGGGGTGAAAAAAATATAACAATAAATTAAAGAAAACTGAAGACTTTAAAGACTTTTTTTGTAAAAGAGGGACATTATGGGCCTAATTGAATCTTCATGGAAAACGCATGTTGCAAAAAAGTGATGAACAACAGAACTGAACAAATATATAACAAAAATAAATCAATAAATTAAAGAGAACTAAAGATTTTGTAGACTTTGAGAAGAGGACATTTTGGTAAGCAAAGGGGGAAAATGTACTTTTCAAAAATATAGTTTAAAAGCAGTCGGGTTAAAGTTTAAATTGTGAAAAAGTTACCAAACAAAGTTTGATACGATATATTAAACTCATTTGTTATTTTAGTTTTTATATAATTTTTTAAGTACCAGTACTAAAAAAGACCTAATCAAAAAGTAACTAAATATAACATGAAATTGTTATAAAAAAAAGTACCTAATATTTTATAGCAATTTCTAAAACTCTGAAAGAAGCTTAAATATGTATAAGTAATTTGAAATATATTTTATTTACTGAATATTTTTTGGTTATAAAGTACTTTTTTGCCAAAAGTACCAACAGTACCAAATTAAAATTGAGAAATTATTTTCAAAGTAACACACAATTTGGAGACATATAATGAAAAAAGTACCAGAACTAAAACAGATTAAAAATTATTGAAATTCTCGCAACCATTTAAAACGGTTTCAATAATAAATGTCTTTAAAAATCTTTGAAAAGTCTAGTAGTACTAATTGTAAATCTTTTAATGAAAAAGTACTTTACTTCAAAAAAGTACCAAAAGCATTTTTAGATCTGGTTATTGTATTGTAGTATAAAAGCAGTATTTCTATTGAGGGTACTACTTTCTTTGGAATATGTGGGATTTTAATAATAAGGTACTTTTTTAAAAAAGTACCAAAAACTTTTAACATTATGTTTTTAGTATTGTTTAGTACTGAATTATGATTTTTATTGTAGGACTAACTAATGCAAAGTTTTTTTTATAAAAAATTTACTTTTTATACAAAAGTACTTTTTTGAAAAACGTACCAGCGGCATATATTGAGAAATTTTTACGAAATTTATGAAAAAATTTTTAATAAATTACTTAAAAACAAAAAGTACCTAACAAAATAAACATAATTTACGTTAGAAATATTCTATTAGATAGTAAATGTCTTTAAAAACCCTATTCGTATTTATTATAAAACTTTTAATAAAAAAGTACTTTATTTCCAAAAAGTACCAATAGCATTTGAAGCTCTGGTTTCAGTATTTATTAGTTGCAATTCTTTCTTTTTTGTTGTATATATAATTAAGTTGTATTTTTATTAAAAAAGAGCTTTCTAAACAATTTGAAGCTACATATTTCAATAAAAAAGTATTTTTTCCAAAAAGTACTAAAATCATTTAATTTGTTTTATGTAGTTTTAGTACTAATTCAATAGTTCTAACTAATTAATAAGATTTTTTTTATAAAAAACTACTTTCTTTACAAATTAAAGGGATTTTAATAAAAAAAGTACTTTTTGCAAAAAGTACCAAAAGCATTTAACATTATGTTTTTTTGTATTTATTAGTACTAAATCAATAGTTTTTCCTAGTTAATATAATTTTTTTTATAAAAAAATACTTTCTTTCCAAATTAAAGGGATTTTAATAAAAAAGTACTTTTTTCAAAAAGTACCAAAAGCATTTAACATTATGGTTTTAGTATTAAATTTGTAGTTTTATTTTGAGACTAATTGATGGATTTTTTATAAAGTACTGTAAAACTCGAAACATCATCGAAATTTCTTTTAAAAAATCTTTAAAATCGTAAACCAAACCATTTAAAAGGGCTTTTATGGAAAAGTACTCTATTAAAAAAAAAGCATTAAGTATTAAGATTTTAGAAGTATTTTATGAAAAAATAATCATTTTATAATTAACGGGATATTTTTGAAACAAAATAGGAATTTTTTGAAAAGTACTTTTTTTAAATAAAGTACCAACAGATATTGTTTCATAATAAAACAATATTGTTATAATTAATATGAAGTTTTTTTTATAAAAAAGTACCTAATTTTTAATAAAATTACTTTTTGAAACTGTTTTTACAAAAGTACTTTTTGCAAAAAAAGTAGCAAAAGTTAAAATTGAGAAGATATTTTAAAAGTAAAACAGATTTTTGAAACAAATTATGAAAGAATTTAACTAAAGTACCAAAACTAAAAAAAGGTACCTAACAATAGAAACAAAATTTTTGTACTGGAAACTAATTTGAAAGGTTTTTATTTTTTAGAGATTCTGGTATTGATTTGCAAAAATGTACCAAAATCTTTTAATAAAGAAATTGTTAAAGAAAGTAACAAAAAATAAGTCTTTTTATTAAAGTAAACGTACTAAAAATGCACTTGGTTAAATAGTTTAAAATTGCTTTTTTAATACTAATAGTACTTTTTAAATAAAGTAAAAGTAAATGCTTTAAAAATCTCTAAAAAAAAACACTAAAGGTACCAGGCTTTTAAATAAAATGTACTTTTTAAAAATAGTACCAAATGCTTATAAAGTAGTTATTTCAGTATTATTAATAATATTTAATAAAATTGCTTTTTTAACACTAATAGTACTTTTTAAATAAAGTAAATGCTTTAAAAATCTTAAAAAATAACACTAATGGTACCATTTATAAGGCTTTTAAGTAAAAAGTACATTTTCCCAAAAAAGTACCAAATGCTTTTAAAGTAATTCTTTCACAATTATTTCATAAAGAGAGCAATTTTAAAGCAAATCGTAAAAGCTAAATCTTTCAAATAAAGTGCCAGTAATGAAAAAAGTACTAGGAATACCAAATATTCCAAAAAGGTTAAACTTGTTTTTGTAACGCTAAAAGTAATTATTTAAATAAAGTTAAAGTAAATGGTTTAAAAACACTAATGGTACGGTTTTAAGTAAAAAAGTACTTTTTTCAAAAAAGTACCAAACCATTTAAAGTTGTTCTTTCAATATTATTTCATAAAAAAAGTAATTTTAAAGAAAATTTAAAAAAAAAAATGTCTTTTTAACAAAGTACCATTACTAAAAAAGTACCTGGTGAAACAAAAATCAAATCAATTCGTTTAAATTTGTGTTTAAAAGCACTTATAAAAAAACATTAAAAATCTTAATTTTAGCAATTTTAAATTAAAAAGTACTTTTTTGGAAAAAGTACCAAAAGCTTTTACAGTTGTATTTTAAAAAAATATTAAAAAATATTTTTTATAAATAACTTAATGCCGTTAAAAGTACTTGGCCGAACAAAACCTAAAAAATGTGTAAAAATTTGTTTTAAAAAAAATTCAAAATCTTAATTTTAGGGATTTTAAATGAAAAAAAAATAAATTTAAAAAAAAATAACCAACTGCTTTTAAAATTTTATTTTTAGCAGTATTTTTAAAAAATATTAAAAAATAATATTTGTTATAAAGTACTTAAAACCGTTAAAAAGTACCTGGCCTTAAAAAAAAAGCTAAAAAATTGGTTAACATTTGTGTAGCACTTTATTTAAAAATGTTGAATATTCTAGAACTTTATAAGGATATTTGTTTAAAAGGTTATTTATGCTGTTCAATTTTAAATTCTTGGAAATTTCTAATAATACTTATTAAATGGGTTTTAAATAAAAATTACTTTTTTCAAAAAGTACTTTAAAAGCAATTAAAGTTGTATTTTCATTGTAATTTCGTAGTAAAACTTAATTTTTTAAGAAAATTATTTAAAAGAGACTTTTATATAAAGTACTGAAAAAAGTACCTGGTGGAATAGAAGTTCAAAAACACATAAAAAAGTACATGGTGAAATAAAAACTAAAATTTGAGTCTAAATGCACTATTTCAAAAAATAAAAATCTCAATTTTAGTGATTTTAAATAAAAAAGTACTTTATTTTTAAAAGTACTTTTTTGAAAAAAAAAAAATCTAAATGTTTTTAAAGTTGTATTTTCATTACAATTTCATAGTAAAACTGTAATTTTTAAGAAAATTATATAAAAACGACTTTTGTATGAAGTACTGAAAAAAGTACCTGGCCGAATAGGAGCTCAAAAACATATAAATAGTACCTGGCCAAATAAAAATTAAACAAACTAACATTTGAATCTAAAGGCACTAATAGCATTTATCAAAAAAACTATAAAAATCTTAATTTTAGTGATTTTAAATAAGTTAAGTTGTATTTTCATTGTAATTTCGTATTGAAACTTTAATTTTTAAAAAAATTATATAAAAACGACTTTTGCATAAAGTTTTGAAAAAAGTACCTGGCCGAATAGAAGTTCAAAAACACATAAAAAAGTACCTGGCCAAATAAAAACTAAAAAAAAATAAAATTTGAGTCTAAAGGCGCTAATAGCATTTATCAAAAAAACTAAAAAAAAATTTAATTTTATTGATTTTTCAAAAAAGTACTAAATGCTTTTAAAGTTGTATTTTCATTAAAATTTCGTAGTAAAACTGAAATATTTAAGAAAATTATATAAAAACGACTTTTGTATAAAGTTCTGAAAAAATAGGAATAGGAGCACAAAAACACATAAAAAAGTACCTGGCCAAAAAACCTAAAATGGCACTAATAGCTCTTTCAAAAAATTTAAAAAATCTTAATTTTAGTGATTTTAAATAAAAAAGCACTCTTTTCAAAAAAGTACTAAATGCTTTTAAAGTTGTATTTTTATTAAATTTCGTAGTAAATCTGTAATATTTAAGAAAATTATAAAAAAAATACTCTTGAATAAAGTACTTAATACCGAAAAGAGTACCTAGCCGTATAGAAGCTCAAATATATGTATAAATTTGTGTTTAAAAATCTTAATAGTACGTTAAAATATGTTTTTATTTTAGAACTTTATAGAAATTTGTGTAGCCTTTTAATATTTACGCCATTGAAATCAATTTAATAATCTTTAAATTTATTAAAAAAATATTATATTTTTTTATAACATACTTAGATACTATTTTTAGTTCATGCTAATTTTATCCCTCTTCTTTAATAAACTGGGGTTTTACGCACATTTTTTCATAAGTTTTTGAATTATCTCTGAAAATTGTTTATTTAACAAACTATATTTAACTATAGTACTTTTAGTAATTTTGTACTTTATTATAAAAAGGTACTTTTTGCAGACATTTTTTCATTGTTTTTTATGGTACTTTTTTATTTTCCTGTTATTTTTTTTATTATTCTCTGAAAATTGAAAATAACGCACATTGAAAATAACGCACTATGTCATTCTTTTTTTTATATTTTAGTACTTTAAAAAAGGTACTTTTTTCCTTCTTTTAAAGAGTTTCTAAAATTGTGCTAATTTTTTATATATCGAGGGTAGTAAAAGTAAAACAATATTGTTGTGATTAATGTGAAGTTTTCTTTTATAAAAAAGTACTTTTCTAATAAAAGTACTTTTTGAAACTTTTTAAAAAAGTACTTTTTCCAAAAAAGTAGCAAAAGTTAAAATGCGAATCTATTTTAAAAGGAAAAAAAGACTTTTGAGAAAAATTATGAAACAATTCAAAAAAGTACCAAAACTAAAAAAAATAAACTAATTTTTTTTTTCAAAATCATTAAATTGCGTCTAAAATCTGGAACTTTTATAAAATAGGGCACACTATGTTATAAATTTTCTAATATATTTTAGTACTTTTTTGTAAAACGGTACCAAAACTAAAAAAAGTTAGGTACCTAATTTTTTTTTAAATCATTGAATTGTGTGTAAAAACTGGTAATTTTTTAAAATACGGCAGTATGTTATAAATTTTCTAATATATTTTAGTAATTTTTTGTAAAACGGTACCAAAACTAAAAAAAGGTACCTAAAAAAATAAACTAATTTTTTTTAAATCATTAAATTGTGTATAAACTGGTACTTTTATAAAATAAGGCATTATTAAGGCAAAAAGTTTCTAAAAGTGTATTATTTTTATCGTAGTCCTGTCTTTGTTTCTAAAAACTGCCACCTTTTTCAAAAATAAGTCATGAATTTTGTATTAAATTTTAATACTTTTTGCAAAAGGGTACTTTTTTCTATTCTTTTAAAGAGTTTCTAAAAATGTATTAATTATCATGTCACATTTGTCTATATACAATAAAATGTTTGAATATATGACCTTAGTATTTCAATTTACTTACTTTTTACAAATCTTAACAAAATAATTTTGTAATATTTTTAAATTTTGTTCTTTAACCCGACTTTTTGAAAACTTTTAATAGTTTAAGCACTTAACAAACCAGAACAAAATATAACTAAGTACTTTAGAGAAAAACCATTAATAAAAACTTTAGGCAAACATTCTAACCAATCTCTGGACTATGGGGATAATAATTCTGACCCTCCGAATCCATCCATAAATCAACGAAAACAAAATCAGCCACATACGAGGGAATTTCACATTTCATAACCACCGAATTGCCGCGTATAACATATTCATTGTCGGCCTCCGATTCATAAGATTGTATCACCACTAAATTAATGGAAAAAACAAACCAGAACTTAACAACAAAACAAATTAAACAGGAAACAAAAGGTTAAAGGATTTTAAGGATTTGAAACAGAGTTTTGAACATTTAAATTTAACACAACGAGATGTAATTTTAATAACAATTGTACCATAAGCCTGTGTAGAATTATCACGCCACAATTCTACACCCTCTTCATCGATCCAGGCCTCTATTTGTACAAAATCGGCCACAAACGAGGGTATTTTACACTTTAAAACCGCGGCATTGCCTTTGATTACATATTCGTTTTCGGCCTCGGTTATATAGAATTGTGAAACGACTGAATGAATTAAAAATTAAATAAAAAAATATGTGTAATTAAAATGGAATTTAAAGAAATGATAAGGGATTTTTGCTTTAAATTAAGGATGGTAAGGATAATTTTACTATACAATTTAAAAACTAATATATTTAAGTGTGTAAGGTTTAAGCCATCGAACCGTAATTATCGGAGAAGGTCAAAACATTGCCCTCTACATCGATCCAGGACTCAACGCGCACAAAATCGGCCACAAACGAGGGTATGGAACATTTCAAAACGGCCGCATTGCCTTTTATAACATATTCGGTCATAATTTCAGCTTCATAGAATTGATTTACCACTAAAACAAGGTTTAATAAGGCAAGAATTTAGAACATTTTAATATAATAGAGAAAACAACTAATTTGGGTAAGGATTTCGTAAGTAAAACTCAGCAATTAATGAAATTTCCAAAAAAAAGTGGAAGGTTTTGAGGTTTTTGTTCATTTGATTTTATATTCAAGCAAAATGTTGTGCTTCTGGTACAAACGGGTAAAATTTTGGCCGTATAAAAGAATTTTCTTGACATATCAAGCACCTTCTTATAGCTCAAATTAAAAAGATTTAAAATAATAAAAGAAAATATTAAAGAAATAAAGAAAAATATTAGGGTTTAAGGGATAAATTTGAATTTACAAGGAAAAACTCCCCCTTCTTTAAACAATTTCTAAGAAAAAAGCATAAAAAACCAAAGAAAATTCTTCCTGAAATCCCACCATAATTATCGGAAGGTCTCAACTCAGTGCCCTCTTCATCTATCCAAGATTCAACTTTAACAAAATCGGCCACAAACGAGGGTATAGCACACTTTAAAACGGCCGCATTGCCCTTGATAACATACTCCATTAAAATATCAGCACCATAATACTGATTAACAACTAAGTAAATAAAGAAACCAAACCAGAAATAAATAAATTTTTGTTTTTTTTTGTATACATACACTTAAAAAGGATAAAAAAATGGATGTGAACAAGGATATTTACAAATAAATTTAAATAGTTAAGCTGTAAAAGAAAAATATTTGTATTCTTCGCTAACCAAAATCATCGGTGGGTAAGTACTCGGTACCCTCACTAGCTAACCAGGCCTCAACTTTAACAAAATCGGCCACAAACGAGGGTATGGTACATTTCAAAACGGCCGTATTACCCTTGATAACATACTCTGATACCACTTCAGCTTCATAATACTGATTAACCACTAAAATAAAAACAAATGTGTTGAAAGAAAACAAAAAGAATAACGTAAACATGATGAGTCTATTTAATTAAGGTTACAAAAGGACTTTAGGAAGAACAGGATAAAAGGTTTATTTTTCTTTTTATTTAGCTTAAATCTCATTTTCTATACGGTACGTGTATTTAACTATCCATATACCCGTTGTCTTTTGCTCATCTAATGTGGCATACAATTCGCCACTTTCATCTTGCCACGATATCACTTGCACAAAATCAGCCACAAATGAGGGTATGGAACACTTTAATACCGCTGCATTGCCTCTAATGACATATTCATTATTTACCTCGGATTCATAAAATTGTTGAACAACTGGAAACAAAATTAAAAATTGGTGGGGGAGGGCAGAGAAAATAACATGTGAAATTTATGAAGAAAATTAAATAAGTATGACAGTAAAATCAATAGAAAATTTAGGTTAATTAATGTTCCTTGTACTAAATGCACTTAATATGTTTAATGCCTATTTAAAGCATCACTGCAAATAATGCAGAGATGTATTAATATGTAAAGTAAACAACCCAGAGAGGTAAAACAAAAACAAGGTTACAATTTTCTTACACTGAAATTTAAAACAAAAAGTAAGTTCTAGAAAACGTCGTAAATCATTATAAAGACCTGGAACTTTTATAAGAAATGAACTAAAAGATCCTGAAATTTAATTTATATAGAAAACCACAATTTTAGGACAAGTGGAAGAAAATTATAATTTGGGAGACAGAGAGAGAGAGAGAATTAATGTAAAATTGTTGAATACAGTATAAAAAGCAAGGCGAATTTATATACAAGGTGGTGTATGTGGCGAATTCAAGCAAATACGAGCGAATTCATTAATTTTTTATATATGGAGTTTGACATTCGAAACAACTCTCTCATTGTTTCGAATATATAAACAATTAATGAATTCGCTCGTATTTGCCTGAATTCGTCACCGACACCACCTTGTATATAAATTCGCCTTGATAAAAAGCATATATGACCTTAGAGAAATACACGTAGAGCGGAAAATAGAAAAATATTCAAACAAAAAATTACTCAAAATCATCACACATTGAATGTTCCTTTTCTTTAATGCTTTTCTTTCATTAATGCCTATTTAAAGCATCACTGCTAAACACTAAAACTAAAACAACAACAGAATTACAGTTTTAAGCCTAGTACTCTGTTCATACTTGCGAAAAATTATGTTTTTTTCATGCGAAAAATTTGATATGCAACAATTGATCAGCTGTTGGTTTTAATTTCGTGCGAAAGAAGTGCTGCTTATGTTATTTCGTGTGGAAAATTAAGGTTGCCAGATGTATTTCACATGTTTTCCACAATAAGAACAAAGTACTGCTTTTGCGAAATTATTTCGCATATATTTCATTGCAAATATTTTATATGTAGTTTGACAGCAGTTCGCACGAAATTTTGAACAGAGTACTTAGCTTTAGCCAGAAAAATAGATTAATTCTACACAATGTAAGAAATCGTCGCAACGGTTGGGACTTTAAGACAAAATGAACACTAACATCTAGTTATTTGTATTAAAAGCTAAAATTGTTGGCCAACCAGAATAAAAAATAATAATTTAAGACCATCACGGGAAGTTGAAATTGAGATTATAGAGTAAATTTTAGACAACACTATTTAGAGATGAGAGAAAATAGAGACGAGACAATATTGAGACAAAACTAAATACAGAAAGGACTATATAGATACCAGAGAATTATAGAGGAAATTTTAGGCAACACTATTTAGAGACGAGACTATATAGAGACGGGAATATATAAAGGCGATACAGCATAGAGACGAGACTATATATATACGAGAACTTAGAGACTATATTGTATAGAGGAGAGACGAAATTAAATATAGAAAGGACTGTATAAAGACCACAGGATAAAGAGACGAGTCTATTTAGAGACGAGACTATATAGAGAGGGGACTATATAGAGACGGGAATATATAAAGGCGATACAGCATAGATACGAGACTATATATAGACGAGACCGTAGAGACTAGATTGTATAGAGGCGAGACTATATCGAGTCAATACTATACAGACACGAGACTATAGAGAGTCCAACCAATATAGACGAGACTATATAAAGGTGATACTGTATAGACTCGGAGTCTATAGAGAGACGATACTGTAAAGAGAGTTTATATAGAGGCAATACAGTATAGAGACAAAACTATAGAGCCTAGACTATACAGAGAGGGACGATATTATATAGACTGTAGAGACCAGACAATATAGACTTGACAATATAGAGAAGAGACTATACAGAGACGAGTCCATATACAGCCGAGACTATACTGAGACAAGACTATATAGAGACCAGACAATATAGAGACAAGTCTATAAATAGAGACGAGTCTACATACAGCCGAGACTATATAGAGACAAGACAATATATAGACGAGATTATATACAGCCGAGACTATATACAGACGAGACTATATAGAGACGACACTATACAGAGATGAGACGAGAATATATAACGACCAGACAACATAGAGACGTCTCTATAGAGACCTGACTATACAGAGAGGAGATTATATAGATACGAGACTATACAGAGTCCAGATTATATAGAGACGAGACTATACAGAGACGAGTCTATAGATACCAGACTATACAGAGAGGCGACTATATAGATACGAGACCATACAGTGACCAGACTATATATAGACTATAGAGAACAGACAATATAGAGCCGAGAATATACAGAGACAAGACTATATAGAGACCAGACAATGTAGAGACAAGTCTATATACAGCCGAGGCTATAAATAGAGACGAGTCTATATAGAGACGAGCCTATAGAGACCAGACTATACAGAGAGGAGATTATATAGATACGAGACTATACATAGATCAGACTATATAGAGACGAAACTATACAGAGACGTTACTATCTTTATACAGTCGTGGCTATAAATAGAGACGAGCCTATAGAGACCAGACTATACAGAGAGGAGACTATATAGATACGAGACTATATAGCGACCAGACTATATAGAGACGAAACTATACAGAGACCTTACTATCTTTATACAGCCGAGGCTATAAACAGAGACGAGTCTGTAGAGACCAGACTATACAGAGAGGAGACTATATAGATACAAGACTATACAGAGATCAGACTATATAGAGACGAGACTATACAGAGCCGTTACTATCTTTATACAGCCGAGGCTATAAACAGAGACGAGACTATATAAAGACGAGTCTATAGAGACCAGACTATACAGAGAGGAGACTATATAGATACGAGACTATACAGAGATCAGACTATATAGAGACGTTACTATCTTTATACAGCCGAGGCTATAAATAGAGAAGAGACTATAAAGAGTCGAGTCTATAGAGACCAGACTATACAGAGAGGATACTATATGGATACGATACGACTATACAGAGATCAAACTATATAGAGACGGGACTATACAGAGCCGTTGCTATTTTTATACAGCCGAGGCTATAAATAGAGACGAGTCTATATAGAGACGAGTCTATAGAGACCAGACTATACAGAGAGGAGACTATATAGAGACGAGACTATACAGAGACGTTACTATCTTTATACAGCCGAGGCTATAAATAGAGAAGAGACTATAAAGAGTCGAGTCTATAGAGACCAGACTATACAGAGAGGAGACTATATAGATACGAAAGGGTGTGAAGATAAATTCGTAAGTTAAATACGTCCCACATCTATGTTAACTACTTAACATAGCACTGTTAAATAAAGTGAATTTGAAAAACTTAGTTTTTTTTGACAAAAAATAAATAAAATTAATTATTTTTATTCATCAATTAAAGAAAATACTTTAAATTAAAACTTTTAGTAAAAAATAAAAAAAAAATTCTTCATATTAAGATCTAAGATATGTAGTATTCAAGTTCATTGGCGGGCCACTTAGGACAGACCTGAATGGGGTTTCGATATACTGGGTGAAAGCTGGGAGGGAGTAGATGTCAAAACTATATAGGGTATACCCAGTTGTTTCTCAGGGAGGGCGCTACGAGGGGTGTAATTTGTTTCAAAAATGTTTGAACGTTAATGTTCAAAGTGTTATAGGGGCCATTTAGGACAGACCTGAATGGGGTTTGGATATACTGGGCGAAAGCTGGGAGGGAGTAGATGTCAAAACTATATAGGGTATATCCAGTTGTTTCTCAGGGAGGGCGCTACGAGGGGTTGAATTTGTTCCAAAATTGTTTTAACGTTAATGTTCAAAGTGTTATAGGGGCCATTTAGGACAGACCTGAATGGGGTTTCGATACACTGGGTGAAAGCTGGGAGGGAGTAGATGTCAAAACTATATAGGGTATATCCAGTTGTTTCTCAGGGAGGGCGCTACAAGGGGTGGAATTTGTTCAATTACTTTTTTAACGTAAATGTTCAAAGTGTTATAGGGGCCATTTAGGACAGACCTGAATGGGGTTTGGATATACTGGGTGAAAGCTGGGAGGGAGTAGATGTCAAAACTATATAGGGTATATCCAGTTGTTTCTCAGGGAGGGCGCTACAAGGGGTGGAATTTGTTCAATTACTTTTTTAACGTAAATGTTCAAAGTGTTATAGGGGCCATTTAGGACAGACCTGAATAGGGTTTGGATATACTGGGTGAAAGCTGGGAGGGAGTAGATGTCAAAACTATATAGGGTATATTCAGTTGTTTCTCAGGAAGGGCGCTACAAGGGGTGGAATTTGTTCAATTACTTTTTTAACGTAAATGTTCAAAGTGTTATAGGGGCCATTTAGGACAGACCTGAATGGGGTTTCTACATGGTGGGTGAAAGCTGGGAGGGAGTAGATGTCAAAACTATATAGGGTATATTCAGTTGTTTCTCAGGGAGGGCGCTACGAGGAGTTGAATTTGTTCAATTACTTTTTTAACGTAAATGTTCAAAGTGTTATAGGGGCCATTTAGGACAGACCTGAATGGGGTTTGGATATACTGGGTGAAAGCTGGGAGGGAGTAGATGTCAAAACTATATAGGGTATATTCAGTTGTTTCTCAGGGAGGGCGCTACAAGGGGTGGAATTTGTTCCAAAATTGTTTTAACGTTAATGTTCAAAGTGTTATAGGGGCCATTTAGGGCAGACCTGAATGGGGTTTGGATACACTGGGTGAAAGCTGGGAGGGAGTAAATGTCAAAACTATATAGGGTATATTCAGTTGTTTCTCAGGGAGGGCGCTACGAGGAGTTGAATTTGTTCAATTACTTTTTTAACGTAAATGTTCAAAGTGTTATAGGGGCCATTTAGGACAGACCTGAATGGGGTTTGGATATACTGGGTGAAAGCTGGGAGGGAGTAGATGTCAAAAATATAGAGGGTATATTCAGTTGTTTCTCAGGGAGGGCGCTACAAGGGGTGGAATTTGTTCCAAAATTGTTTTAACGTTAATGTTCAAAGTGTTATAGGGGCCATTTAGGACAGACCTGAATGGGGTTTCGATACACTGGGTGAAAGCTGGGAGGGAGTAGATGTCAAAACTATATAGGGTATATTCAGTTGTTTCTCAGGGAGGGCGCTACAAGGGGTGGAATTTGTTCAATTACTTTTTTAACGTTAATGTTCAAAGTGTTATAGGGGCCATTTAGGACAGAACTGAATGGGGTTTGGATATACTGGGTGAAAGCTGGGAGGGAGTAGATGTCAAAACTATATAGGGTATATTCAGTTGTTTCTCAGGGAGGGCGCTACAAGGGGTGGAATTTGTTCAATTACTTTTTTAACGTTAATGTTCAAAGTGTTATAGGGGCCATTTAGGACAGACCTGAATGGGGTTTGGATACACTGGGTGAAAGCTGGGAGGGAGTAAATGTCAAAACTATATAGGGTATATTCAGTTGTTTCTCAGGGAGGGCGCTACGAGGAGTTGAATTTGTTCAATTACTTTTTTAACGTAAATGTTCAAAGTGTTATAGGGGCCATTTAGGACAGACCTGAATGGGGTTTGGATATACTGGGTGAAAGCTGGGAGGGAGTAGATGTCAAAGATATAGAGGGTATATTCAGTTGTTTCTCAGGGAGGGCGCTACAAGGGGTGGAATTTGTTCCAAAATTGTTTTAACGTTAATGTTCAAAGTGTTATAGGGGCCATTTAGGACAGACCTGAATGGGGTTTCGATACACTGGGTGAAAGCTGGGAGGGAGTAGATGTCAAAACTATATAGGGTATATTCAGTTGTTTCTCAGGGAGGGCGCTACAAGGGGTGGAATTTGTTCAATTACTTTTTTAACGTTAATGTTCAAAGTGTTATAGGGGCCATTTAGGACAGACCTGAATGGGGTTTGGATATACTGGGTGAAAGCTGGGAGGGAGTAGATGTCAAAACTATATAGGGTATATCCAGTTGTTTCTCAGGGAGGGCGCTACAAGGGGTGGAATTTGTTCAATTACTTTTTTAACGTTAATGTTCAAAGTGTTATAGGGGCCATTTAGGACAGACCTGAATGGGGTTTGGATATACTGGGTGAAAGCTGGGAGGGAGTAGATGTCAAAACTATATAGGGTATATTCAGTTGTTTCTCAGGGAGGGCGCTACAAGGGGTGGAATTTGTTCAATTACTTTTTTAACGTAAATGTTCAAAGTGTTATAGGGACCATTTAGGACAGACCTGAATGGGGTTTGGATACACTGGGTGAAAGCTGGGAGGGAGTAGATGTCAAAACTATATAGGGTATATTCAGTTGTTTCTCAGGGAGGGCGCTACGAGGGGTTGAATTTGTTCCAAAATTGTTTTAACGTTAATGTTCAAAGTGTTATAGGGGCCATTTAGGACAGACCTGAATGGGGTTTCGATACACTGGGTGAAAGCTGGGAGGGAGTAGATGTCAAAACTATATAGGGTATATCCAGTTGTTTCTCAGGGAGGGCGCTACAAGGGGTGGAATTTGTTCAATTACTTTTTTAACGTTAATGTTCAAAGTGTTATAGGGGCCATTTAGGACAGACCTGAATGGGGTTTGGATATACTGGGCGAAAGCTGGGAGGGAGTAGATGTCAAAACTATATAGGGTATATCCAGTTGTTTCTCAGAGAGGGCGCTACAAGGGGTGGAATTTGTTCCAAAATTGTTTTAACGTTAATGTTCAAAGTGTTATAGGGGCCATTTAGGACAGACCTGAATGGGGTTTGGATACACTGGGTGAAAGCTGGGAGGGAGTAGATGTCAAAACTATATAGGGTATATCCAGTTGTTTCTCAGGGAGGGCGCTACGAGGGGTGGAATTTGTCCAATTACTTTGTTGACGTAAATGTTCAAAGTGGGGTTTCGACATTTTTGGGCATTTATTTAAATATTTCCAAAATAAATACAATTCTTTTATTTTCTTCTTAAACCCTTTTTTTATTAAAAATGGAGAATGCATGTATCACAAACAATATTATATTAAATTATTTAGTAAAAATTACATATTTGAATAATACAATAAATTTTTCAAAATTCGATAAATGGTTATTGTATATTTGTAGTTGTACTCTATTTGTACGAAAACATATAAAACACTTATTTGTTGAAATAGAAGGATTTTTGCTTCCTTACGATACGAGTTCCTATTTAAAAATAAAGCCCAAGCAAATTTTCTTGATTTTAAAAAAATTAAAAGCATGAATAAGTCGTTTTTTTTTATTTAAAAAAATTAATATCTTCAAACACACACCAGATGGTATGTGATTGCAGAATATGGTAAAAATCGGAAGACCCAAGGTTAAGAACTTGAGTTTTTTCTGTGCTCTTTGAAGAAACTCAAAATACATGCAAAAGGGTTCATTATGATAAATAAAAGGGCAATATCACAAAAAAACCCACCGTTTTAGAATTTTTCCAAAAATACCTGAGAATAACAGAATTTTCTTCTAAGTAAACGTAAACTAATTTGTAAATTAGAGTGCTTTAAAAAAATTAATTTGCGAATTTGTGTGACCAAAAAAATTAAAAATTCTGTTTTTAAATTTTGTTAAGCATCCGTTTTAATTTGCGATTAGAATTCTGAGCATTTAGGGAATAAATTATTTGCTTGTAATATTTTGAAATTTCATTACTGTTATTCTTTTTAAATAAAACATTTTTTGCATATCACAATGCAAAATCCTTAAACCATAAAGCTAAAATTTTTATTTTCCGCTTAGACAATAGTTTGACAAATAAGTTTTTATGCACGGACTTTGGAGAAAAGATCGATCTTAAATTAAAACAAGTAAGAGAGATATATTCGGCTTTGCCGAATCTTGTATACCCTTCACCGAACTATACTTTAAAATAAAAATTTTAAATATTTTTAGGTAAACAAAATTTATTTTTTTTCCAGTTGTTTTTTTCCATTTTTTGTAAAATTTTTTTTTTCGAATTTTTTTTTTAATTTTTTTTTTTAATATTTAGCAAAAAAAACTTTTGGTGAAAAAAAAAATTTGGTTAAAATTTTTTTCCCGATTTTGACCCATTGTAGGTCCAACTTACTATGGTCTTATAAACGTCGTTGCAAAGGTCTTTGAAATATCTATCATTAGATATCCATATTGTCTATATTAATGACTTAGTAATCCAGATATAGGTCAAAAAATATGTAAAAAATCGAAACCAGGACAAGTTTTTTCCTTATATCTAAGACATTTGTGGACCGATTTTGCTGATTTTAAATAGCAAACTTCTCGAAAGCATGTCTGACAGAATTATTGAAGATTTGGATCGCGAAGATATCTGGGGACTTCAGAAAATTGATTTCAACAGACAGACGGACAGACAGATAGACGGACATAGCTTAATCGACTCCGCTATCTATAAGGATTCAGAGTATATATACTTTATAGGGTCGGAAAATTATATTGTGGAAATTACAAACGAATTTTATTTTCTACATTTTTTTTTTCGAGCAAAATAAAAAAAATCACAAAAAACTGTTATTTTAAAGTAAAAAATAAAAGTCAAATAATAATTATAATTATTAAAAAGTATTTTTTAAATAAAACTTATAATCGATCATTTGCTATACCTGCTAACTATTCTACATGTTCATAAATGCCACATTGTTGTTGTTTTATTTGTGTCTCACATTCAATGTGCCACCCAGCAGTTTATCGAGTACTCAATGTATCCCTTATAGACAGTAATTGTCGCTAATTTCTGATCACTTGGCTAACTCCAATTGATATATTTTAGATCATTTGACACGTATGTACTCTTTGTAGTGCAGAGAGAAGTAAATTGGTTACTCTGTAAATGATAGGTAAAATCATTAGTCCGGGACAGTCTCCTAAAACTGTTGGGTACTGCATTCTTGTTTACAACAACATAATAGTTATAAGAATAGAAGTGAGAAACAAATACTCAAAGCTAACGGTTCATTAACGAAATAAGTTACAGTGGATACTGAGTCTAAAATTAATAACAAATTACAGTGGTAACAGCGAACCACAATGAATTGATTTAAAACCTCTCAAAATAAAAACTTACTATATGCATGTTTCCTCTTATCTACTGTTTAAATTTTAGTATGATTACATTTTAAACAGCATTCTGATTTAAGTTAAATTGTAAGATCGCATATAATGATGATGTTTATAAAATAAAATTTTAATAAACATATTTTTTAATTGTAAGTTTAAAGCGGTCTTTATTGGATTTTAAAAGCTCCCACCATGTCGAAACCCCATTCAGGTCTGTCCTAAATGGCCCCTATAACACTTTGAACATTAACGTTAAAACAATTTTGGAACAAATTCCACCCCTTGTAGCGCCCTCCCTGAGAAACAACTGGGTATACCCTATATAGTTTTGACATCTACTCCCTCCCAGCTTTCGCCCAGTATATCCAAACCCCATTCAGGTCTGTCCTAAATGGCCCCTATAACACTTTGAACATTAACGTTAAAACAATTTTGGAACAAATTCCACCCCTTGTAGCGCCCTCCCTGAGAAACAACTGGATATACCCTATATAGTTTTGACATCTACTCCCTCCCAGCTTTCACCCAGTGTATCGAAACCCCATTCAGGTCTGTCCTAAATGGCCCCTATAACACTTTGAACATTAACGTTAAAACAGTTTTGGAACAAATTCCACCCCTCGTAGCGCCCTCCCTGAGAAACAACTGGGTATACCCTATATAGTTTTGACATCTACTCCCTCCCAGATTTCACCCAGTGTATCCAAACCCCATTCAGGTCTGTCCTAAATGGTCCCTATAACACTTTGAACATTTACGTTAAAAAAGTAATTGAACAAATTCCACCCCTCGTAGCGCCCTCCCTGAGAAACAACTGGGTATACCCTATATAGTTTTGACATCTACTCCCTCCCAGCTTTCACCCAGTATATCCAAACCCCATTCAGGTCTGTCCTAAATGGCCCCTATAACACTTTGAACATTTACGTTAAAAAAGTAATTGAACAAATTCAACTCCTCGTAGCGCCCTCCCTGAGAAACAACTGAATATACCCTATATAGTTTTGACATCTACTCCCTCCCAGCTTTCACCCACCATGTAGAAACCCCATTCAGGTCTGTCCTAAATGGCCCCTATAACACTTTGAACATTTACGTTAAAAAAGTAATTGAACAAATTCCACCCCTTGTAGCGCCCTCCCTGAGAAACAACTGAATATACCCTATATAGTTTTGACATCTACTCCCTCCCAGCTTTCACCCAGTATATCCAAACCCCATTCAGGTCTGTCCTAAATGGCCCCTATAACACTTTGAACATTTACGTTAAAAAAGTAATTGAACAAATTCCACCCCTTGTAGCGCCCTCCCTGAGAAACAACTGGATATACCCTATATAGTTTTGACATCTACTCCCTCCCAGCTTTCACCCAGTATATCCAAACCCCATTCAGGTCTGTCCTAAATGGCCCCTATAACACTTTGAACATTTACGTTAAAAAAGTAATTGAACAAATTCAACCCCTTGTAGCGCCCTCCCTGAGAAACAACTGAATATACCCTATATAGTTTTGACATCTACTCCCTCCCAGCTTTCGCCCAGTATATCCAAACCCCATTCAGGTCTGTCCTAAATGGCCCCTATAACACTTTGAACATTAACGTTAAAAAAGTAATTGAACAAATTCCACCCCTTGTAGCGCCCTCCCTGAGAAACAACTGGATATACCCTATATAGTTTTGACATCTACTCCCTCCCAGCTTTCACCCAGTGTATCGAAACCCCATTCAGGTCTGTCCTAAATGGCCCCTATAACACTTTGAACATTTACGTTAAAAAAGTAATTGAACAAATTCCACCCCTTGTAGCGCCCTCCCTGAGAAACAACTGAATATACCCTATATAGTTTTGACATCTACTCCCTCCCAGCTTTCACCCAGTATATCCAAACCCCATTCAGGTCTGTCCTAAATGGCCCCTATAACACTTTGAACATTTACGTTAAAAAAGTAATTGAACAAATTCAACTCCTCGTAGCGCCCTCCCTGAGAAACAACTGAATATACCCTATATAGTTTTGACATTTACTCCCTCCCAGCTTTCACCCAGTGTATCCAAACCCCATTCAGGTCTGTCCTAAATGGCCCCTATAACACTTTGAACATTAACGTTAAAAAAGTAATTGAACAAATTCCACCCCTTGTAGCGCCCTCCCTGAGAAACAACTGAATATACCCTATATAGTTTTGACATCTACTCCCTCCCAGCTTTCACCCAGTATATCCAAACCCCATTCAGTTCTGTCCTAAATGGCCCCTATAACACTTTGAACATTAACGTTAAAAAAGTAATTGAACAAATTCCACCCCTTGTAGCGCCCTCCCTGAGAAACAACTGAATATACCCTATATAGTTTTGACATCTACTCCCTCCCAGCTTTCACCCAGTGTATCGAAACCCCATTCAGGTCTGTCCTAAATGGCCCCTATAACACTTTGAACATTAACGTTAAAACAATTTTGGAACAAATTCCACCCCTTGTAGCGCCCTCCCTGAGAAACAACTGAATATACCCTCTATATTTTTGACATCTACTCCCTCCCAGCTTTCACCCAGTATATCCAAACCCCATTCAGGTCTGTCCTAAATGGCCCCTATAACACTTTGAACATTTACGTTAAAAAAGTAATTGAACAAATTCAACTCCTCGTAGCGCCCTCCCTGAGAAACAACTGAATATACCCTATATAGTTTTGACATCTACTCCCTCCCAGCTTTCACCCACCATGTAGAAACCCCATTCAGGTCTGTCCTAAATGGCCCCTATAACACTTTGAACATTTACGTTAAAAAAGTAATTGAACAAATTCCACCCCTTGTAGCGCCCTCCCTGAGAAACAACTGAATATACCCTATATAGTTTTGACATCTACTCCCTCCCAGCTTTCACCCAGTATATCCAAACCCCATTCAGTTCTGTCCTAAATGGCCCCTATAACACTTTGAACATTAACGTTAAAACAATTTTGGAACAAATTCCACCCCTTGTAGCGCCCTCCCTGAGAAACAACTGGATATACCCTATATAGTTTTGACATCTACTCCCTCCCAGCTTTCACCCACCATGTAGAAACCCCATTCAGGTCTGTCCTAAATGGTCCCTATAACACTTTGAACATTTACGTTAAAAAAGTAATTGAACAAATTCAACTCCTCGTAGCGCCCTCCCTGAGAAACAACTGAATATACCCTATATAGTTTTGACATCTACTCCCTCCCAGCTTTCACCCAGTATATCCAAACCCCATTCAGGTCTGCCCTAAATGGCCCCTATAACACTTTGAACATTAACGTTAAAACAATTTTGGAACAAATTCCACCCCTTGTAGCGCCCTCCCTGAGAAACAACTGGATATACCCTATATAGTTTTGACATCTACTCCCTCCCAGCTTTCGCCCAGTATATCCAAACCCCATTCAGGTCTGTCCTAAATGGCCCCTATAACACTTTGAACATTAACGTTAAAAAAGTAATTGAACAAATTCCACCCCTTGTAGCGCCCTCCCTGAGAAACAACTGGATATACCCTATATAGTTTTGACATCTACTCCCTCCCAGCTTTCACCCAGTGTATCGAAACCCCATTCAGGTCTGTCCTAAATGGCCCCTATAACACTTTGAACATTTACGTTAAAAAAGTAATTGAACAAATTCCACCCCTTGTAGCGCCCTCCCTGAGAAACAACTGAATATACCCTATATAGTTTTGACATCTACTCCCTCCCAGCTTTCACCCAGTATATCCAAACCCCATTCAGGTCTGTCGTAAATGGCCCCTATAACTCTTTGAACATTAACAATAAAACAATTTTGGAACAAATTCCACCCCTCGTAGCGCCCTCCCTGAGAAACAACTGAATATACCCTATATAGTTTTGACATCTACTCCCTCCCAGCTTTCACCCAGTATATCCAAACCCCATTCAGGTCTGTCCTAAATGGCCCCTATAACACTTTGAACACTTACGTTAAAAAAGTAATTGAACAAATTCAACCCCTTGTAGCGCCCTCCCTGAGAAACAACTGAATATACCCTATATAGTTTTGACATCTACTCCCTCCCAGCTTTCGCCCAGTATATCCAAACCCCATTCAGGTCTGTCCTAAATGGCCCCTATAACACTTTGAACATTAACGTTAAAAAAGTAATTGAACAAATTCCACCCCTTGTAGCGCCCTCCCTGAGAAACAACTGGATATACCCTATATAGTTTTGACATCTACTCCCTCCCAGCTTTCACCCAGTGTATCGAAACCCCATTCAGGTCTGTCCTAAATGGCCCCTATAACACTTTGAACATTAACGTTAAAACAATTTTGGAACAAATTCAACCCCTCGTAGCGCCCTCCCTGAGAAACAACTGGATATACCCTATATAGTTTTGACATCTACTCCCTCCCAGCTTTCGACCAGTATATCCAAACCCCATTCAGGTCTGTCCTAAATGGCCCCTATAACACTTTGAACATTAACGTTCAAACATTTTTGAAACAAATTACACCCCTCGTAGCGCCCTCCCTGAGAAACAACTGGGTATACCCTATATAGTTTTGACATCTACTCCCTCCCAGCTTTCACCCAGTATATCGAAACCCCATTCAGGTCTGTCCTAAGTGGCCCGCCAATGAACTTGAATACTACATATTTCTACTGTAATTTTAATCTTAATATGAAGAAGTTTTTTTTTATTTTTTACTAAAAGTTTTAATTTAAAGTATTTTCTTTAATTGATGAATAAAAATAATTAATTTTATTTATTTTTTGTCAAAAAAAAACTAAGTTTTTCAAATTCACTTTATTTAACAGTGCTATGTTAAGTAGTTAACATAGATGTGGGACGTATTTAACTTACGAATTTATCTTCACACCCTTTAGATACGAGACTATACAGAGACCATACTTTGTAGAGACGTTACTATCTTTATACAGCCGAGGCTATAAATAGAGAAGAGACTATAAATAGACGAGTCAATAGAGAACAGACTGTACAGAGAGGAGACTATATAGATACGAGACTATACAGCGACCAGACTATATAGAGACGAAACTATACAGAGACGTTACTATCTTTATACAGCCGATACTATAAATAGAGACGAGACTATATAGAGACGAGCCTATAGAGACCAGACTATACAGAGAGGTGACTATATAGATAAGAGACTATATAGAGACAAGACTATACAGAGACTATTCAGCGACGAGACTATATAGAGACGAATCAATAGAGACCAGACTATACAGAGACTATATAGAGGCAATGCTGTATAGAGACGAGACTATATATAGACTATAGAGACCAGATAATATAGAGACTTGGCAATATAAAGAAGAGACTATACAGAGACGAGTCCATATACAGCCCAGGCTATACAGAGACAAGACTATATAGAGACCAGACAATGTAGAGACAAGTCTATATACAGCCGAGTCTACATACAGCCGAGACTATAATTAGAGACGAGACTATACAGAGACTAGACCATACAGAGATGAGACGAATATATATAGCGACGAGACAACATAGAGACGTGTCATTATATAGCCGAGACTATAAATAGAGACGAGACTGTATAGAGAGCAAACTATACAGAGAGGAGGCTACATAGATACGAGACTATAAAGAGACCAGACTATATAGAGACGTTACTATCTTTATACAGCCGAGGCTATAAATAGAGACTATTCAGATAAGAGACTATATAGGGACGAGACTTTACTAAGATAAGAGACTACACAGACACGAGACTATATAGAGGCGAGACAATATAAAGATTATAAATATAGACGAGACTATATAGAGACGAGACTATACAAATACGAGACTATATAGGGACGAGACTTTACTGAGATGAGACTATACAGAGACGAGACTATATTGAGACGAGACTATACATAGATAAGACTATTAGAGTCCATACAATATAGTGACCAGTCTATATACAAATGAGACTAAGTATATAGACACTATATATAAACTTCTTGTTGTTTATAGCTAAATAACATATCATCTACTGCCCCTGGTGACTATGAGTGGCAACCATTGCTTTACACTAAGTTTTAAGTATACAGCACAAACCCAAGTAAGCTACATATAATCATAACAACTATCGTTGCATTTTCTTCTAGGAAGGCAATCAATTTCTTTGCCATTTTTTTTTTTTCATAATTACATTGCATTTAAATAATAATTTCTTGCATTGTTTAATCGTGCTTACAAAGTTTTCTCACCTTTTTGGTGTAGTTTTCTTCTTCTTCTTTTTTTTTTTTTGCAAACATAATGATGGGAAAATGTTAATTTCACTAGATAATTTTTCTTTTGAAAACAATTCTAAGAGCAAAAGTGGAAAATTCTTTTAATTTAATTGAAATAAGAGAAGACAAAGCCAGGAGCAGTAAGATCCCACTCACATGAAAGTAATTATTTAACTTTGTGTTTAAGCATGACACGCAATGGAATTTATGAATTTATTTTGTTGAAAAAAGATATTTCACTTGAGTTTGCACTTTACAGTAAATAGCCAAGTATAATTGTATAATTAATAAGATTTTCTGGGTTTTAATAAGAATATAAAAGTTCAATGACTTTTAGGTTTATGAGTTTAAGGAAAAGTGTGGAAATATTTTGAAATTAATTGAGTTGTAACCAGAGGGGGTTTTCAAATAAACTTTAGTTATTATAAGGAATGTTAAGAATTCCTTTTAACTCAAAAAGGGGAGAAGATTTTCTCTGGATCTTAAGATTTTAGTTGTCTTAATTTAAGGCTTTTAAAGGAAACGTGGTTAAACTGTTGCTTTAAAAATGTAAATGGAATAATAATTAAGCCGGCTCTAATGTTTAATTTATAGAAATTGGAAGCCTTATTCAAGTTGGAGTAGCTCTAATTACATAAAATGACAGTAAAATCTAAATAAAATATAGTTTAATTAAGATTGCTTTTATTTAATGCCTTTTTAAAGCATCACTGCAGGGATGTATTAAAGAGTAATGTAAACAAACCAACGGTAAAACAATAACAGCGTTGCATAGAGGAATTAAAAGGTAAACAAAGAAGATCTGTAACAAAATGTATTTGAAGCCAAGACTTATTTAAATAGGATTTGTTTCGGTAAGAATCACTAGATTTCATTTCAAATAATAAATATTTATCTAAATTAAAAATGTTTAACAAAATTATAAAAAAAAATTAAGGATTTTTTTTGGGATTTAGTATACATTTTTTAGATTTTTAAACCCTCTTCATTTTTAAAACACAACTACTGAAATGTTAAAAAAAAAAAAAAACAAAATTCTCTGCCACACAAACCATATTCTGTGCCAGGCATAAAATCTTCATTTTGATCGGTATGCCACGAGACCACACTAACAAAGTCGGCCACAAACGAGGGAATTTCACATTTTAAAACGGCCGCATTGCCGCGTATAACATAGGCCTTATTAACATCGGTGTCATAATATTGGGCGACCACTAAATTAAACAAAAATTTACTTAATACATAAGAAATATTTAAAGGAATTTAAATTTTTTAAAGGAGAGAAAGACTTCCCTGAAGTTTCTTTAAACGCCTAAAAGACTAAATAAAATAATTAATGAAAAGAAAAAAAAAGGTAGTAGAAATTGGGACTTAAAAAAGACAACTAAGCAGGTGTAAATTTAGGTTGCTGTGTTGTATTTTTATGTATGTATAGTGTAAAGAGTGGCTGTGAAACTGTAGTAAATGTGTAGTGAATGTTATTGACATTAGATTTAGTTAGTTACAGCCTAGATTTATTAATTAAACTAGTGAATTCATGGTTTTTTAGATTTTGTTTGAATATTTACTTATATAGGAAATTGGCTTAGTGCCAATCCATATTTATAAGTTGTGATATTGTTTATTTGAAAGGCTTTTCAAATAGCTTTCATTTGATATATATATTGTCTATATAATGAACTTAGTATTCAAGATATGGACAAACATATTTGCAAATTTAAAGCCACGCCCACTTCAAAGTAGGCGTCAACTATAAATTGTATTATAGCAGGTATTTCTGAGAGATTTGTGTTATTTTAGTTTAATTCATAACCAGTGAGCTTTCTAAAGCTTTTGTGTTTAAATAATCGAGGTGGATGGCCCTATTTTCTATTAAAAAATTATCACTACTGTAACTAATATCAGTTATATTTATTAAACATGTTTCAACCAATATGCAGACAGACGGACATCGCTAAAACGTGTTACAGAATATATAAATATTGAAAATACTTTAAGGAAGGCATCTAAACTGTTATAATAGTGTTATATTTCGTAAAAAATACCTTTGAAATACCTCACATTTTCTACATAGAAAACTTAGTATTCGATTTATGGGCTAAGATGTTTGTCAATTTAAAGTCACTAGACTTTATTAGAGAAAATATTTCTTAGTGATTTGAATTGTTGTTCGATATATTCGTTATGTGAGAACTTTAAAACTTTATAACGTCTGTGATATCTACAAGGATCCAGAATATATAAATATTCACATTTAGACTCCGAAAGTCTTAAGGACAACTTTAAAACTGTTATAATATTTGGTATTCTGTTCAAAGTCCAGATATTATAACAGTTTAATGTTTTGCTAAACAATTTATTATAACAGTTACTATCCAACTTAAAACACTGTTTCAATAGTAAAAAAATAAATGCTATAACAGCCACGCCCACTTGAGAGTAGGCGTCAACTACAAACTTTATTAGAGAAAGTATTTCTGAGAGATTTGAGCTGTTTCCAAAAACCGATTTTTAGAATATTCTGAAACAAAATAACTGATTTATTGATTGAACATGTGGGTCTGTAGTTTATTTGGGGCTTTCAGAAAATCTATTTCAACCAATTCACGGACAGACCAACAGACGGGCATCATTAAAATGATTTCATTATTTATAAGGATTTATTGGGAGTATGACTTAAAAATGTGGGATTTTTTTTAATTTTTAGCTTTAATTTTGAAACATTTGTACATTATAAATTTATTCAAATTATTGCCCATTGTTAGCTATAAACTTTTCCCATCTTTTTGGCAAGAAATATGGTTAACGAGCCAAAAGAACTGCTCATATTTTGAGGCAAAGAATGAATCAAGCCAATATAGGATATTATGTTCTGAAGTGAAGCGTATAGTAGTCGGACGGGCCACGGTCTGGAGTATAAAGAGAGTGAGGCAAAACTTCTCAACCACTTGATTCTAAATACTTTTTAACAGGTATTGCAACATGTGGCCAAGCGTTGTCATGATTTACATGATATTACGGTTTCATGTGTGGCCGCATATTCTGGACGTTCCCTGTGATTGTCTGGTTAGATTTCAGCAGCTCATAATATATAGGACACTTTTTCTTCCACCAAATACAGACAATTACCTTAGCGCCATGGACATTTAGCTTTGGTATCGTTTCGGCTGGTTAGCCGGGTTTCACAACGATCTCTTATCGTAATGAATCCATTTTTCATCGCAGGTAATGATTCGGTGCAAAAATGATTTTCTTTTAAAGCGTTGAAGCATCATTTGGGACATGCAAAATCGTCGTACAAGGTATCTCGGCTGGCAAACGTTTTGATTGATGCCTGAGTGGTTTCCAATGACTTTTCAAGCTCTTGTTGAGTTTTACAACAATTTTCATGGAGTAATTGCTCCAACTCTTGGTCTTCAAACTTTTTTGGCTAGCCTGGGCGATCTTTGTCTTCTGTGTCAAAATCACCACTTCAAACCATCTCTCGCCGATAGAACACATAAGCTTTGGTGAGCACTTTTTTTAAATTAAAGAAGTAAAGCAAAACTTCCCGCATATGAAGCTTTGTTGGTACAAAATTCGACATGTTCGAAGCAAAAAAAAAAAACTATGTTGTTTACACTATATTGTTATATAACTAAATGAGAATAAATGACAGATATGTACCCTTTAAAATTACATAAAGGTTTTAAATGTAAATCCCGCATTTTTAAGTCATACAACCAATAACTCACAGACAGTCCAACAGATGGACATCATTAAAACAATTCCTTTATTTATAAGGAGCCAGTATATATAAGTATTATAAATTTCACTTTCGAAAGACTTTAGAATGACATATAAACTGTTATAATATCAGACATTCTAAGTGAATTTAATGTTTTCATGTTAATAATTTCTGTATAATAGTTAAAATCCGACTAAAAACAGAGTTTTTATACTAAAATAAAAGTAGTATAACAGTTATTGTCAAAGTGTTATAAACAGTATTTTTATATTAAACACATTTAGTATAACAGTTAGTGTTAAACTGTTATATACAGTGTTTATATGTGAAGAAATTCTATTAAAAAGTTTAGTATAACAGTTATTAACAAAACTGTTATATACGTGTTCTTATGCTACAAAATCTAGTATAACAGTTATTGTCAAAGTAATATAAACTGGATTTTCATATTAAATACATTTAGTATAACTGTTATATACCGAGTGTTTAAGTTAAACTATTAAGTATAACAGTTATTGTCAAAGTGTTATAAACAGTATTTTTTATTACAAAATTTTAAGTATCATAATTATGCTAAAACTGTTATATAAGTTTTCTTTTTGATACAAAACTGAATATAACAGTTTTGTCAATGAGTTCTAAACAGTGATTTTCTGTTGGAAAATATAGTATAATAGTTCTTGCCATAGTATTTTTATCTTAAACAAATTTTGTATAACAGTTACTATATTTAGACAATAGTATAAAAGTTATAACTAAGGTGTTATAAACAGTCATTTTATGTTATAACAGTTATTGTCAATGAGTTATAAACAGTAATTTTATATAAAAAAATTTAGTATAACAGTTATTGTTAAACTGTTATAAAGTGGTTTCATATTAACAAAATTGTATAACAGTTATTGTCAATACAGTGTTTATTGGTTGGTTTTATGTTAAAAAAAAATATAGTATAACAGTTATAAATAAACTGTTCTATACAGTGCTTTTTTATGTTAAGTAATTGTATATATAACAGTTAGTATTAAACTGTTATACAAAGTGAATGGTTAAAGTGTTAAATATAATATAAGTTTTTTTTTTAATATTTTGTTTTGAATATTAAACTGTTATACGGTTACTATATTGTGATATATACAGTTCGTTTTTAAATATTTTTAATTATGTCAGTGTCTTAACAAACTGTTATATTGGTTATATTTATATATAAATAAGTAAGTAGATATATAAAAGATTAAATAATTTGTTATATATACAAATATTAAACCATTTAAATTGGACATTTATAATTGTCAACTTGGTTAAAATAAACACACACTAACATAGAAAGTGTTTTAGCAGTGTTGGAATTCACACAAATTTTTTTTTGGTTTTTTTTTTAAGTGTTATAAAGTGTATTGTATTGAATGTTTGTTTTGAAGTGTTATTAAAGGGATTAAGGATTTCACAAAACAAAACAAAAATATAATAAGAATAAACTTTGTTTAAATACGAGTTTACAATACTAAGTAATAAATACGAGTAAGTACACTGAGTATTTTGTTTTAAAACACACACCATATTCAGTGCCGGGGAAAAAGTTTTCTTCCTGATCGGTGTGCCACGATATGACACTAACAAAATCGGCCACAAATGAGGGTATATCACATTTTAAAATAGCCGAATTGCCGCGTATAACAAAAGCCTTATGAATATCCTCTTCATAATGTTGAGAAACAACTGGATTTATTTATTTTTTCATTTCATAAATATTTAAAGATGTGGAATAAACAAAAAAACAATATAAAGAAAAGTTAGAAATGATAACCAAAAAAACTTAAAACAGGAGTTATGATGAGCATGAGATAATTATAGAAGATGAGCTAAAGTAATCAAAAGGAATGAAAAAACATTGGTGAATTTTTGTGTTCTAATTAAACCTAAGTTGTTCGTGCTTTTAGTATTAATTAATCACTACACAAAGACATTTCTTATTAAACGCAAAATGGAGTCTTAGGTCGCACCATATTCTGTTCCTGGATAGAAATTTTCCTCACTATCTGTGTGCCAGGATACAACTTCAACGAAATCGGCCACAAACGAGGGTATTAAACACTTGATAACCGCCGAATTGCCGCGTATAACATGTTCTTTATTAACATCGGCTTCATAGTACTGGGCAACCACTGGAGAAGGTTTCAAATAAAACAAAATCAGTGAAAAGTGAAAAGAGCGGCCATATAGAAATAAAATAACAAAAAAAACTTGCAGGAAACTTTCACTAAATTACCAAATATGTATGACAAAGGCTTAACAAAGGCTTTTCTATGCAAAGAAACGAAATGGAATTAAAACAATTTCAAATAGAACTTAATGAAATTGCGATATGTGATGAATTTGTGAAATAAAATATTAAAAAGTGTTAATAAATTATTTTCCAATTTTTTTGAATACAAAGAAACGAAATGGAATTGAAACAATTTTAGAATCAACTTAATGGAATTGAATTATATAAGGAAGACTTTGTAAAATAAAACATTTAAAATGTTACTAAACTATTTTCCAACAGTTCTAAATACAAAGAAACGAAATGGAATTGAAACGATTTTTTAAAAACTTATTGGAATTGAATTATATAAAGAATTTGGGAAACAAAATATGAAAAATGTTGTAAAATTAGTTTCCATAAGTTTTGTATACAAAG
This sequence comes from Calliphora vomitoria, assembly GCA_942486065.2. Lineage (NCBI taxonomy): Eukaryota > Metazoa > Arthropoda > Insecta > Diptera > Calliphoridae > Calliphora > Calliphora vomitoria. Next base: position 21,926,818 of record OW818033.2, on the reverse strand, counting down.
AAACGAAATGGAATTGAAACAATTTTGGAATAAACTTAATGGAATTAAATTATATAAAGAATTTGTGAAATATAATATTAGAAATATTACTATATTAATTCCTAACATTTCTGTAAACAAAGAAACGAAATGGAATTGAAACAATTTTTGGAAAACTCATAATGAAATTGAATTATATTAAGGTTTTGTAAAATAAAACCTTTGAAAGTATAGTTAATTATTTTCCAACATTTCTAAATACAAAGAAACGAAATGGAATTGAAACACTTTTTGAAAAAGAAATCAATGGAATTAAATCGTAGAAAGAATTTTTTGAATAAAATATTAAAAAATGTTATTAGATTGTTTTCCAACTGTTTTAACTTCTTAGACACGAAATGGAATTGAAACAATTTTGGATAAACTTAATGGAATTGAAACATATAATGAAATTATGGAATAAAATTTTAACAATGTTAATGAAGTATTTTTCAATTATTTTGTTTACCAAGAAATGACATGGAATTGAAAGAATTTTTGTTATCCAAAACAGGAATTTATGAAATTATATTGTTAATTATTAAGTTTCCAACACCATTGTATACAAGGAAACGAAATGGAAATGAAACAATTTGTAACCGCTTATGGCCTTGAAGTTATGATAAATAAAATTAAAATTATGTTAAAAAAAACTGTATAGAATTGAAACATGAAATAAATTTTCAATACTATGAAATGCAATGGAATTGAAACAATTTAAAAAATCATACAGCAATTGTAGCATTTCATGGATTAAATTTTTGGAAAAAATTTTTAAGGAAACATATTACAATACTTTTGTAAACAAAGATACAAAATGAGTTTGAAATAATTTTAGGGAAACAAAGAGTGAAATTGAAACATGTAGGTAATAAATGGAATCAAATAACAAATAAGTATTTTTTTAGTTTTTAGATAGTTTTTTTTATCAAATGAAAGTTAAAAGTAAAAAAATTTGGTAGAAGTTGTTAGAAAAATTTAAATATAACTAGTTTTTGCAAAAGAAACGAAATGGAATTGAAACATTTTTTCTAAATATTTATTTTGATTTCTTTTTTGTTATTCAATGACCATGGTTAATGAAATTTCCTCTCTTTTTGCAAAAGAAACGAAATGGAATTGAAACACTTTTTTAAATATTTGTTTTGCTTTTGTTCTAAAGTCCTTGGTTAACCAAATTTCCTTGCTTAAGCAAGAGGAATGTAATGTAATTGAAACATCGTGCAATGAATTTACAATTTAGATAGTGTTTTATCAACTAAATGTAAAGAATGAGGAATTTGGAGGATTTTGTCATACAAATTTTAAAAATATATGGGACTATAAGGTATTGAAACATTTTGTTTAAACAAAACCTATATTTTGCCTTAATTTATGTTATGTATTTGTTTTGCTTAACAATTATTGGTTATTTTTCAGCAAAAGGAACAAAATGGAATGAAACACTATTTAGTAGATTTAAAAAATTAAAGGATTTTTAGGTAATTTCTAACAACAGGAGCTATTAAAATTATAAATTGCATAATGTTTACTAGAAAATGGTAAAAACAACGTTATTTTAAAAGAAACGAAATGGAATTGAAATATTTTTTTTGCAAAAATCTAAATTTTGTTTTAATTATTGTTATGAATTAGTTCTGCTTAACAATTATTGCTGTTTTCGGCAAGAGGAACGAAGTGGAATGAAACATTATTTATTAATTTTAACAAATTAATTCAGTTTAAGGTCATTTCTAACAAATATAAAAAGGAAATTATAAGTTTTGTAGAGTTAACTATAAAATGGTAAAGGAAACGAGATGGAATTGAAACATTTTTTCAAAATCAATTTTCATCTTAATTTTTGTTAAAATAATTTGTTAAAAAAATATGGGATTTTTAAAATGGATTTGAAACAACTTTAGTAAAACAACAGAGTACTTAGTATTGAAACATGTAGGATATACGTAAGTGGAATCAAATGTTATTTAATTAGTTTCCAAAAGCTTTCTATAAAAAGTAATGAAATGGAATTGAAACAATTTTGGAAAAACCTAATGGAATTGAAATATTTAAGGGTTATATGGATAAAATGCTATTGAAACATTTTTCAACACTTTTGTAATTAAAGAAACACAATGGAATTAAAACAATTTTGTTAAAAGGTATAAAATGTTATTGAAGCGTTTTCCTAGACTTTTGTCTAAAAAAATTTAAAGAAACGGAGTGGAATTGAACCCCAATTAATTAAATGACTTTTGTTAAGTTTGTTTAAGCTCTAAGTTATTATAATAATCTATTAAAAAGGTCCTCTGTAATTCAAGTTTGTTATTTTAAAAGCCAAGGAATTTCAGTTTAATACAGTTCTATTCTAACAATGTTTTTTGTCTAATATTGTAACTTTGACACCAAAAAAGAGTGTGAAAGTGGCCTAAGCGGTGTTTCATTCCATTTCGTTTCTCTTGCCTAAAGAACCAATATTTATTAGCCCAAGAAATTTTATAACAAAAATGATGAAAAAAAAGATTTTATAAGAAAATGTCTCAATTCCATTTCGTTTCTTTGTGACACAAAAACTTATTTATGTTCACAGAATTGTGTTTCAATTCCATTTCGTTTCTTTTGCCTTAAGAACCAATATTTATTAGCCAGAGAAATTGTAAACAAAGATTAGGAAAAAAATTAATTTTTTTAAAAAATGTTTCAATTCCATTTCGTTTCTTTTTTAATAATAAGCTGTATTTAACATTGTTTTTGCTAAAATAAACAAAATTTAAAATGTATTTAATTGTATGTGATAAAAAAAGACCTAAAAATTACATATTTTTAAAAATTCATTGATTAATGTGTCAATTCCATTTCATTCCTCTGTTAATTAACAAAAATGAAGGCGAAACACGTTTAAAAAATTAATTTAAGGCAGACTGAAATGACGGTTATCCTTATGAAATCGTTATCAAAGTAACCCCAATTACCGTTATTGCTAAAGAGGAACAGTTAAAGCATTTGTTAAGTGATATTACGGAACTGCTTCTTTGGAAGCAGTAAAAGAAGTATAATGTTTTACTTGAGGCCACTTCTGATTGTGTTAAATCAAACGTATTAAATATTTAATTAAATGGAAGAAACTCCACTTCTTAATTGACAAGTCTTTAGGCATCAAATTTTTTTAATTTACTTTGTTTAATTATAAATGAATCTTTCAATTAATATCTTACAATTTGTTAATAGAAAACCATACTTTTAATAAGATAAACTTCCGCTTAAGTTGAAATAAACGTTAAATTGCTAGAAACTTAACAAAATGTTATCTAATTAAATGACAAACAGAACTGCTTTCTATATTTCCTCTTGTCTTCAAAATGCTATGAGTCTATTTATGAATTAACTAAGTATATTTGCCCCCTGTAGTTTTCATTTTTTTATCTAAAGAAATGTCTGCAGACATTTCCTGGTACTCCTCCCCCCCTACTTCACTAAACATAAAAAATATTTCACTTTCGGTGGTTGGTACTTTTGCCATGTAGTTGATGATAAATAAGTAGATAAGTTTGCTGTTGCTGCTGCTGCTTTTAGACCAAAGTTAAAGTACCTTTTCCTAGCTATCTTTTAATATGTTGTTATTGTAGAAGTGTCATATGTCATAAAAGCTTAGTCATATACCAAAACATTCTTAAACGTTTGCAGGTTTATTCTTTTAATATTATGCTGCTGCTGATGACGATGGTGACGATGACGTGACATGACACTATTAGCTTTATACGGGTTGGTTGGTTGGTTGGTTGTTTAACTTTTTCATCATATTCTCTCTTAGAGTTTCGATTATATTGTTCCCTAAACTATGAAGACAGACCAGAACAATGTTGACGTTTTTTATGACAACGCTTAAGAAGCAACACGTTGGTTTTTTTTATGATTTTTTATTTTTTGGTTAATTTTGTCTTGAAATGTCACATTTAGTTATTTTATGGCAATTTTTGCTTGAAATTATTATTAAGGAAGTTGTACTTAGTTAAATGGAGAGAAGCATGAGTTGGAAGGCAAGTTAACATGTTAAATAGGCTTGTTATTATTATAATATTTTTTGTGTGTTTTTATGATTAATTTTATTTAGTTTTTTGTTAAGGGTTACACCTTAAATGTCTAACCGTATGGCTGTACAGTGGGTATTTATACCCCTTTTGTAGGTAGGGTTTTACTTCCGTATTGTTTGGCAAATAAAGTGACATAAATTGAAATTAGTTCCTTCCTTTTAGGGTTAGTTAAGATAATTAGCATAAAATTTGGAGGGTGATTATAGAATTTCGATTATTTGGCTTTCAATAACAACAGCTGATACTCTCGATTCGCCACTTACTGATACTATCTATCACAAATAGTGTGAAGATAGCTATCTTAAGCTATCTTCACACTATTGGAGATTTCAACTTGATTTGTTCTTCAAAAGCTTAGACTTGTAATACTCTATATAATAAACGTACTATTATATAAACTTATAACTGGATACTTATACCATCTGAATAATATGTTTGTAAAATTCCCTGAACGCATAGCCTTAAGCTAGTTTTACACTCTTGGGGTTTTCATCTGTAATGAAATTTTCAAATTGATTATGTACTTTAGCTACATTTGATGGATTTACTATAAAAACTATGTAATTTGTGAAGTGTCTACTATTATGTCCCGATGCCATTTCGTTCCTCTCAATTAAAAACTGCAATATTTATTAGTCGATGATTTTGGATAACAAAAATGAATGCCAAATATTTATTTTTCTTAAAAAAAGGTTTCAATTCCATTTCGTTTCTTTTTAAATTTAAATTTCAAGGGAAACGAAATGGAATTAAAATAGATTTTTTTTAAATCCAAAATTTGCCTTAATTATTGTTATGAATTAGTTTTTCTTAACAATTATTTTTGTTTTCAGCAAGAGGAACGAAATGGAATGACACGCTATTTATTAAACTTAACAAATCAATTCAGTTTTAGGTCATTTCTAGCAACCAGTAGTAGGGAAATTATAAATTTTAAAGAATTTACTATAAATTTTAAGTGAAACGAAATGAAATTGAAACATTAATTTCTATATTTATTTGTTTCAATTCCATTTCGTTCCTCTCAATTAAAAAACGCAATATTTATTAACCAACGATTTGAGATAACCAAAATTAATATTTGGCATTAATTTTGGTTTGTTTTTCATAAAAAATGTTTCAATTCCATTTCGTTTCTTTTATAATAAAACAGCTATTTTACAAAATTTGGCTTGTCTTTATTATTGCTATGAATTAGTTTAGCTTAACAATTAATGTTTTTTTAGCAAGAGGAACGATATGGAATGAAACGCTATTTATTAAACTTGACAAATTAAATCAGTTTTAGGTCATTTCTATAAAACAAAAGAAGAGAAAATATAAATGTGATGGATTTTACTGTAACATGGTAAAAGAAACGAAATGGAATTGAAACATTTGTTCCTTGTTTCAATTCCATTTCGTTCCTCTCAATTAAAAACCCAATATTTATTTGCCAAGGACTTTAGATAACAAAAATTGATGCAAAATATTTGTTTTTCTTAAAAAATGTTTCAATTCCATTTCGTTTCTTTTGTAATAAACCAGCTTTTTTTAAAAATTTGTTGCTAAAATTAAGCAAATTGATTATTCAAAACTATATTTGATGGAATTAATATAAAAAATGTATGTATTTAAGAAAACAGACTTATGTTTCAATTCCATTTTGTTCCTATTGCGTTAACAAACAATTTTTATTAACCAAATATTTTACACAACTAAAATTAATGCCAAATATTTGATTTTGGAATAAAAATGTTTCAATTCCATTTCGTTTCTTTTGTTATAAATAAGCTATTTTTCAAAATTTGTTGCTAGAATCAAGCAAATTGATTATTCAAAACTATATTTGATGGAATTAATATAAATATTATCTGCATTTAAGAAAACAGAATTGTGATTCAATGTCATTTCGTTCCTTTTGCTTAAAGAAACAATATATATTAAACAAATATTTTTTACACAACAAAAATTAATGAAAAAAATTATTTTTTAGAATAAAAATGTTTCAATTCCATTTCGTTTCTTTTGTTATAAACAAGCTATTTTAAAAAATTGTTTGCTAAAATTAAGCAAATTTATTATTCAAAACTATATTTGATGGAATTAATATAAAAAATGTCTGTATTTAAGAAAACAGACTTGTGTTTCAATTCCGTTTCGTTCCTCTTGCTTACAGAAACACTTTTTATTAATCAAATATTTTACACAACAAAACTTAATGAAAAAAAATATTTTTTAGAATAAAAATGTTTCAATTCCATTTCGTTTCTTTTGTTATAAACAAGCTATTTTTCAAAATTTGTTGCTAAAATTTTTTAAATTTCTTGTTCAAAACTATATTTGATGGAATTAACATAAAAAATATGTAGTTTTAAGTTCACAGACTTGTGTTTCAATTCCATTTCGTTCCTATTGCTTTAACAAACAATTTTTATTAACCAAATATTTTACACAACTAAAATTAATGCCAAATATTTGTTTTTAGAAAAAAATGTTTCAATTTCATTTCGTTTCTTTTGTTATAAACAAGCTATTTTTGAAAATTTGTTGCTAAAATCAAGCAAATTGATTGATCAATACTTTATTTGATGGAATTCACATAAAAAATATGTAGTTTTAAGTTCGCAGACTTGTGTTTCACTTCCATTTCGTTCCTGTTGCTTGAAGAACCCATTTTTCTTAGTCAAATATTTTACACAACTAAAATTAATGCCAAATATTTGTTTTTAGAATAAAAATGTTTCAATTCCATTTCGTTTCTTTTGTTTGCTAAATTAAACCAAATTTTTTTATTAAATGCTTTCAACATTTCCTGTTTTTACCCACTGTATGATACCTAAATAACTTTTAGTCTTTCGTTTACAAAACTTCTTACACACTTCTTTTTTACTTGCCTAATATTTATACGCTAATTAATTGAAATTACCCAACTACAACTCCAAAAAAAAAAAAAAAAACCTTATAAAATATTCTTTTAAATTACTTTTAGCTTAAAGCATTTTTGTTAATTAGGAGTGTTTGAAATTCAAATCATTCACAAAACAAACAAAAAAAACTCTAATGCTAATTGTTAAATTTAATTAGATTTTCTTTGGTCTTTTGTTATTTAATTTCTTAGTTTAAGTTTTAGGGTTTGACTGTCTTTTGAACTATATTTAAACATAAATTAGGTTAATTAATTATGATTACTTTAGATTCTAACAATTTACAGCCGGTATATGAAAATATGACGCATTAATTAGCTCACCTTTTAACTATTAAAGCTGTTAAAATTTGTTTTAATATGATAATTGTTTTTATTTATAAATCCCGGGGGAATTAAAAGCCACTGGGGAGTCATTAAGTAATTAAAATAATCTAATAAAAAAGGCCTATATGATTCACTTTGCTTGTTTAAAAAGCCAAGGAATTTAAGTTTTATTTTAAGTTTGATTCCTCAATGTTCTTTAGATGATAACTTTGACACTAATAGAAAATGGAGAAATAAAAGGGGCAATATTTGTTATTTGCTGTTTCTTTAGCATCCTAATATGTATAAATAATTACGGTATGTACTGTTTTAAGTTTCCAGAATAGTGTTTCATATCCATTTCATTCCTTTTAATTAAAAAACCCATATTTATTAGCCCAAGAAATTGTAAAACCAAAATTAATTCAAAAACATAGTTTTTCTAAAGAAAATGTTTCAATTCCATTTCGTTTCTTTTGTATTAACAAGCTATTTTTATAAATGTTTGCTAAAATAAACCAAATTTATAATTCCATATGTTCATTTGATACAAAAAAGACCCTTAAATCATATACTTTCTAAATTTATTAAATAATGTTTCAATTCCATTTCGTTCCTCTGCCATAAAAATTGGAAAATTCGTTAAACATGGATATTAATCATAAAAATTAACGTAAAACAATTGTTTTTCAAAAAATATGTTTCAATTCCATAGCGTTTCTTTTGTAATAACAAGCTTTTTTAAAAATGTTTGCTCTCATTTTTTAGAAATTACTTAAAAATTAAAAGTGTTTCACTGCCATTTCGTTCCTCATGTTGGAAATATTATATTTTAGGCAAAAATTAACTAAAATGTATTGTTTTTTGCTTTATTTTTTAAGTTTTCTAAAAAATGGTCTCAATTTCATTTCATTACTTTTGCTAAAAAACAATTTTTATCCAACAAAACCAAAAATTTAAAAAAAAAATTATTGCAAAAACTGTTTCAATTCCATGTCGTTTCTTTTATTTTATAACCCAATTACCTCGAATTACCTCGAAAATGTTTAACCTTTTTGACCTCTTCTAAGTTATCTTCAACCTCTAAACAAATTTCTTTCCATTCCATATTATACCCATAACAAAAACTTGTTTTCAATTAAACTTTTGTTTAAGTTTCTTTTTATTGTCATTTTCATCACAATTGTTGACAAAGTTTCTTCAAAACTTAACCTCTCTTTCAGCACTTTACATTACATGCATTATTTTCACAGTTCATTCATTAAAATGTCTCAAATTAAAGTATGTTAGCATAAATTAGCGTAAGAGTGTAAGCAGTTTCATTGTAATAAAGTTTTTGTTTTAGAAAATTGAAGTAATTTTCTTGATTTGTTTTTTTAGCTTTGTTTAATTACTTACTTACAACATTTTGTTTTATGTAATTAACAATTGCAATTTTCTATCTACTCCAGGCTGTTGCTAAGAAAATTTAATTAAAATGCCATTAAAATCAAGTTGCAACACAAGTGATGGTGGTGGCATCAGCTCTCGATGTGTCTAGCCTTTTTGACGCGAATTACAATATTTTGCCTGCCGCCTGCCTGCATTGTCATACATATTTGTTTTGTTTTTTTTCATAATTATAATTCAAGTAGAATTGTGTGTGTAAAAAAACAATTGAATTTTTGTTTTAAATTGTATAAAGAATGCTAAAAGTTTCCCTATTCAAGATGTTGAAATCTAGGCCGTTTAGAGAAGAGTTATCGAGGGAGTGGAATGCAACGTTGTGGAGCGAAATAAAAACCAACGATGAAAAGTTTTTTAGCTGAAAATTTTGAGGTAAAATGTAAAAAAAAAGAAACGAGAGAGTAAGTATAGGGAAGGATGAACGGACGAACGGACGGAAGGATATAGAAACCTACAAAGGTCTGCCTGATTAGTCTAATAGACCAGAGGCTAATAGTACATAGTCTAATAGTCAAGTGTCTAATAGATCAGAGTCTAGTAGACCAAAGTCTAACAGACGAGAGTCTAATAGACGAGAGTCTAATAGACGAGAGTCTAATAGACGATCGTCTATTAGACGAGAGTCTAATAGACGAGAGTCTAATAGACGAGAGTCTAATAGACGAGAGTCTAATAGACGAGAGTATAATATACGAGAGTCTAATAGACGAGAGTCTAATAGACGAGAGTCTAATAGACGAGAGTCTAATAGACGAGAGTCTAATAGACGAGAGCCTAATAGACGAGAGTCTAATAGACGAGAGTCTAATAGACCAGAGTCCAAAGAACCAGAGTCCAACGAACCGGAGTCTAATAGACCAGAGTCTAATAGACCAAAGTCTAATAGACCAGAGTCTAATTGACCAGAGTCTAATTGACCAGAGTCTAATAGACTAGAGTCTAATAGACCGGAGTCTAATAGACCGGAGTCTAATACACCAGGGTCTAAAAGACCGGAGTCTAATAGACCAGAGTCCAAAGAACCAGAGTCCAAAGTCCAAAGAACTAGAGTCCAAAGAACCAGAGTTCAAAGAACTAGAGTTCAAAGAACCAGAGTCTAAAGAACCAGAGTCCAAAGAACCAGAGTCCAAAGAACCAGAGTCCAAAGAACCAGAGTCCAAAGAACCAGAGTCCAAAGAACCAGAGTCCAAAGAACCAGAGTCTAGTAGACCAGAGTCTAGTAGACCAGAGTCTAGTAGACCAGAGTCTAATTGACCAGAGTCTAATTGACCAGAGTCTAATAGACCGGAGTCTAATACACCAGGGTCTAAAAGATCGGAGTCTAATAGGCCAGAGTCCAAAAAACCAAAGTCCAAAGAACTAGAGTCCAAAGAACCAGAGTTCAAAGAACTAGAGTCCAAAGAACCAGAGTCCAAAGAACCAGAGTCCAAAGAACCAGAGTCCAAAGAACCAGAGTCCAAAGAACCAGAGTCCAAAGAACCAGAGTCCAAAGAAGCAGAGTCCAAAGAACCAGAGTCCAAAGAACCAGAGTCCAAAGAACCAGAGTCCAGTAGACCACAGTCTAATACACCAGAGTCTAATACACCAGAGTCTAATAGACCAGAGTATAATAGACCAGAGTATAATAGACCAGAGTCTAATAGACCAGAGTCTAATAGACCAGAGTCTAATAGACTAGAGTCTAATACACCAGAATCTAATAGACCAGAGTCTAATAGACCAGAGTCTAATAGACCAGAGTCTAATAGACCAGAGTCTAATAGACCAGAGTCTAATAGACCAGAGTTTAATAGACCAGAGTCTAATAGACCAGAGTCTAATAGACCAGAGTCTAATAGACTAGAGTCTAATAGACTAGAGTCTAATAGACCAGAGTCTTATAGACCAGAGTCTAATAGACCAGAGTCTAATTGTTGCATTCCTATCAATACAGCAAGGCCTACCAAACATTATTTACAATTTAAAGAATTTGTACAGAATTCTGAGATTTTTGTCAAATTAAAGATTGAATGGAATTGTATTCGTTAAACTGAATATGTCATAATATTGTTCGTAATGCCTTTATTCCAACAGATCCAGGAAAGCTTCTCCAACATTCTTTAGATTGTAGCACTGGAGTTTAAATGGAATTGAATTGATCAGACAGACAGTGTCCTAATTTTATTCATAACTTCTTTATTCCATTAGATCCAGGAAAGCTATTCCAACCTGATTTAGCATGTTATACTGAAGCACATATAGCAATCACTCTCTTCAAGGATATGTTGGTTAAACCAAAATCAAGTCACTTTTTCTGTTACTCTTGCACACTTCCCTTACTCTCTCGATTTTTTTTTTTTCATAAAAAATAATTATAGTTTTAAATGGAAACATTGACAACTTACCGGCTCTAACATGAACATCACGCGATATAATCGAACCAAATTGATTACGAGCTAAACAGGCATAAACTTGAGCATGGACTTCTTGGCGATAATCTTCGGCACGGAAGGGAGGGAACACTAGTTTGCCATCGGAAGAGATTTGACGTAAACCGGGAACATCACCCACAGCAGTGCCATCGCTACGAATCCAAATAATTTCAGGCATGGGATTACCGCTGGCTTTGCATTCAATTTCGGCACCGGTGGAGTTGGAGAAGTCTATGCGATTGGTGGGTTCCTTGAGGAAAACAGGTCCTTTCTGGTCGGCATCGGGGGGATTGGCAGCTAAGGCTGCTACAGAGGCTGTAAAGAGAACAAAAATAGTTATATAAGTATAAAGGTTTTACTTTGAAGTATTTATACGCTTTGTTTTACAGAACTTTGTTAATGTTTTTGTTTTGTTTTCATCATAACACCAAAAACGGATGTTGCATACTTGTGTTTCCATTATAAATACCAGCAATTTATAAATTTTCGTTTTTTGTTTTACCCTAAACACAAAGGAACACAACAAATCCATATGATGATATAATGTCGTCATTGGTTTTTATGGTTTATCATGCTTAAGCACACGGAGACAATAAGACTACTCTCTACACAGGCACACTAAAAATGTATTTTATTTATGGTTTATTTCATTTGTTATTCCCTCAAACAATTCTACTCAAATTCATGCCAATACAATCCAATACCATGCCATTTATACTCCCTAATAGACGCCCAACCAAGTCAGACCATGCCATCACACAGAAATTTTTCATTATACGAGTATGACTGCCATGGATCAGTGACTTTAAATGCATTTGTCATACATTTTGTTGTTTTTTGTTTCTATACCTTCTATATTTGTCAAAAATAAATAAAAAACAACAGAAATAAAGAGACAAAGACTTTTAGTTTTGCTGTTAAACTCCCTGTCTCCTCCTCCTTTTTGTTTGGTTTAAACATGTAAAAACTACAACTCCTGCGCTTTCAAAACACCCTGTTTTAAAGCAAGGCAAAGGGACAAAAAGGGAGGAATAGTGGAAATATAGGAATAGCAACAACAACTACAACAACATGGCTAGAAAATAAAAAAACAATGACGAAAAGGTGTCGATGACACTTAACAGTGTATCTATATACATATCTACCAAAGTCATTGGTGGCCCTACATCAGGCAAGAGTATTTTGAGGAGCAATTTTGATAATAAACCAGTGTCTAATAGATCAGAGTCTAACAGACCAGAGTCTAATAGACCAGAGTCTAATAGACCAGAGTCTAATAGACCAGAGTCTAATAGACCAGAGTCTAATAGACCAGAGTCTAATAGGACCAGAGTCCAATAGACCAGAGTCTAATAGATCAGAGTCTAATAGACCAGAGTCTAATATACCAGAGTCTAACAGACCAGAGTCTAATAGACCGGAGTCTAATAGACAAGAGTCCAAAGAACCAGAGTTCAAAGAACCAGAGTCCAAAGAACTAGAGTCTAGCAGACCAGAGTCTAATAGACCAGAGTCTAATAGACCAGAGTCTAATAGACCAGAGTCTAATAGACCAGAGTCTAATAGACCAGAGTCTAATAGACCAGAGTTTAATAGACCAGAGTCTAATAGACCAGAGTCTAATAGACCAGAGTCTAATAGACCGGAGTCTAAAAGACCAGAGTCTAATAGACTAGAGCCTAATAGACCAGAGTCTAATAGACTAGAGTCTAATAGACCAGAGTCTAATAGACCAGAGTCTAATAGACCAGAGTCTAATAGACCAGAGTCTAATAGACCAGAGTCTAATAGACCAGAGTCCAATAGACCAGAGTCCAATAGACCAGAGTCCAATAGACCAGAATCCAATAGACCAGAATCCAATAGACCAGAGTCCAATAGACCAGAGTCTAATAGACCAGAGTCCAATAAACCAGAGTCCAATAGACCAGAGTCTAATAGACCAGAGTCTAATAGACCAGAGTCTAATAGACCAGAGTCTAATAGACCAGAGTCTAATAGACCAGAGTCTAATAGACCAGAGTCTAATAGACCAGAGTCTAGTAGACCAGAGTCTAATAGACCAGAGTCTAATAGACCAGAGTCCAATAGACCAGAGTCTAATAGACCAGAGTCCAATAGACCGGAGTCCAATAAACCAGAGTCCAATAGACCAGAGTCCAATAGACCAGAGTCCAATAGACCAGAGTCCAATAGACCAGAGTCCAATAGACCAGAGTCTAATAGACCAGAGTCTAATAGACCAGAGTCTAATAGACCAGAGTCTAATAGACCAGAGTCTAATAGACCAGAGTCTAATAGACCAGAGTCTAATAGACCAGAGTCTAATAGACCAGAGTCTAATAGACCAGAGTCTAATAGACCAGAGTCTAATAGACCAGAGTCTAATAGACCAGAGTCTAATAGACCAGAGTCTAATAGACTAGAGTCTAATAGACAAGAGTCTAATAGACAAGAGTCTAATATACAAGAGTCTAATAGACAAGAGTCTAATAGACAAGAGTCTAATAGACCAGAGTCTAATAGACAAGAGTCTAATAGACCAGAGTCTAACAGACCAGAGTCTAATAGACCAGAGTCTAATAGACCAGAGTCTAATAGACCAGAGTCTAGTAGACCAGAGTCTAATAGACCAGAGTCTAATAGACCAGAGTCCAATAGACCAGAGTCTAATAGACCAGAGTCCAATAGACCGGAGTCCAATAAACCAGAGTCCAATAGACCAGAGTCCAATAGACCAGAGTCCAATAGACCACAGTCCAATAGACCAGAGTCCAATAGACCAGAGTCTAATAGACCAGAGTCTAATAGACCAGAGTCTAATAGACCAGAGTCTAATAGACTAGAGTCTAATAGACAAGAGTCTAATAGACAAGAGTCTAATAGACAAGAGTCTAATAGACCAGAGTCTAATATACCAGAGTCTAATAGACCAGAGTCTAATAGACCAGAGTCTAATAGACCAGAGTCTAATAGACCAGAGTCTAATAGACCAGAGTCTAATAGACCAGAGTCTAATAGACCAGAGTCTAATAGACCACAGTCAATTAGACCAGAGTCTATTAGACCAGAGACTATTAGACCAGAGTCCAATAGACCAGAGTCTAATAGATCAGAGTCTAATAGACCAGAGTCTAATATACCAGAGTCTAACAGACCAGAGTCTAATAGACCGGAGTCTAATAGACAAGAGTCCAAAGAACCAGAGTTCAAAGAACCAGAGTCCAAAGAACTAGAGTCTAGCAGACCAGAGTCTAATAGACCAGAGTCTAATAGACCAGAGTCTAATAGACCAGAGTCTAATAGACCAGAGTCTAATAGACCAGAGTCTAATAGACCAGAGTTTAATAGACCAGAGTCTAATAGACCAGAGTCTAATAGACCAGAGTCTAATAGACCGGAGTCTAAAAGACCAGAGTCTAATAGACTAGAGCCTAATAGACCAGAGTCTAATAGACTAGAGTCTAATAGACCAGAGTCTAATAGACCAGAGTCTAATAGACCAGAGTCTAATAGACCAGAGTCTAATAGACCAGAGTCTAATAGACCAGAGTCCAATAGACCAGAGTCCAATAGACCAGAGTCCAATAGACCAGAATCCAATAGACCAGAATCCAATAGACCAGAGTCCAATAGACCAGAGTCTAATAGACCAGAGTCCAATAAACCAGAGTCCAATAGACCAGAGTCTAATAGACCAGAGTCTAATAGACCAGAGTCTAATAGACCAGAGTCTAATAGACCAGAGTCTAATAGACCAGAGTCTAATAGACCAGAGTCTAATAGACCAGAGTCTAGTAGACCAGAGTCTAATAGACCAGAGTCTAATAGACCAGAGTCCAATAGACCAGAGTCTAATAGACCAGAGTCCAATAGACCGGAGTCCAATAAACCAGAGTCCAATAGACCAGAGTCCAATAGACCAGAGTCCAATAGACCAGAGTCCAATAGACCAGAGTCCAATAGACCAGAGTCTAATAGACCAGAGTCTAATAGACCAGAGTCTAATAGACCAGAGTCTAATAGACCAGAGTCTAATAGACCAGAGTCTAATAGACCAGAGTCTAATAGACCAGAGTCTAATAGACCAGAGTCTAATAGACCAGAGTCTAATAGACCAGAGTCTAATAGACCAGAGTCTAATAGACCAGAGTCTAATAGACCAGAGTCTAATAGACTAGAGTCTAATAGACAAGAGTCTAATAGACAAGAGTCTAATATACAAGAGTCTAATAGACAAGAGTCTAATAGACAAGAGTCTAATAGACCAGAGTCTAATAGACAAGAGTCTAATAGACCAGAGTCTAACAGACCAGAGTCTAATAGACCAGAGTCTAATAGACCAGAGTCTAATAGACCAGAGTCTAGTAGACCAGAGTCTAATAGACCAGAGTCTAATAGACCAGAGTCCAATAGACCAGAGTCTAATAGACCAGAGTCCAATAGACCGGAGTCCAATAAACCAGAGTCCAATAGACCAGAGTCCAATAGACCAGAGTCCAATAGACCACAGTCCAATAGACCAGAGTCCAATAGACCAGAGTCTAATAGACCAGAGTCTAATAGACCAGAGTCTAATAGACCAGAGTCTAATAGACTAGAGTCTAATAGACAAGAGTCTAATAGACAAGAGTCTAATAGACAAGAGTCTAATAGACCAGAGTCTAATATACCAGAGTCTAATAGACCAGAGTCTAATAGACCAGAGTCTAATAGACCAGAGTCTAATAGACTAGAGTCTAATATACAAGAGTCTAATAGACCAGAGTCTAATAGACAAGAGTCTAATAGACAAGAGTCTAATATACAAGAGTCTAATAGACCAGAGTCTAATAGACCAGAGTCTAATAGACCAGAGTCTAATAGACCAGAGTCTAATAGACCAGAGTCCAATAGACCAGAGTCCAATAGACCAGAGTCCAATAGACCAGAATCCAATAGACCAGAATCCAATAGACCAGAGTCCAATAGACCAGAGTCTAATAGACAAGAGTCTAATAGACAAGAGTCTAATAGACAAGAGTCTAATATACAAGAGTCTAATAGACCAGAGTCTAATAGACCAGAGTCTAATAGACCAGAGTCTAATAGACCAGAGTCTAATAGACCAGAGTCTAATAGACCAGAGTCCAATAGACCAGAGTCCAATAGACCAGAGTCCAATAGACCAGAATCCAATAGACCAGAATCCAATAGACCAGAGTCCAATAGACCAGAGTCTAATAGACCAGAGTCCAATAAACCAGAGTCCAATAGACCAGAGTCTAATAGACCAGAGTCTAATAGACCAGAGTCTAATAGACCAGAGTCTAATAGACCAGAGTCTAATAGACCAGAGTCTAATAGACCAGAGTCTAATAGACCAGAGTCTAGTAGACCAGAGTCTAATAGACCAGAGTCTAATAGACCAGAGTCCAATAGACCAGAGTCTAATAGACCAGAGTCCAATAGACCGGAGTCCAATAAACCAGAGTCCAATAGACCAGAGTCCAATAGACCAGAGTCCAATAGACCAGAGTCCAATAGACCAGAGTCCAATAGACCAGAGTCTAATAGACCAGAGTCTAATAGACCAGAGTCTAATAGACCAGAGTCTAATAGACCAGAGTCTAATAGACCAGAGTCTAATAGACCAGAGTCTAATAGACCAGAGTCTAATAGACCAGAGTCTAATAGACCAGAGTCTAATAGACCAGAGTCTAATAGACCAGAGTCTAATAGACCAGAGTCTAATAGACCAGAGTCTAATAGACTAGAGTCTAATAGACAAGAGTCTAATAGACAAGAGTCTAATATACAAGAGTCTAATAGACAAGAGTCTAATAGACAAGAGTCTAATAGACCAGAGTCTAATAGACAAGAGTCTAATAGACCAGAGTCTAACAGACCAGAGTCTAATAGACCAGAGTCTAATAGACCAGAGTCTAATAGACCAGAGTCTAATAGACCAGAGTCCAATAGACCAGAGTCCAATAGACCAGAGTCCAATAGACCAGAATCCAATAGACCAGAATCCAATAGACCAGAGTCCAATAGACCAGAGTCTAATAGACCAGAGTCCAATAAACCAGAGTCCAATAGACCAGAGTCTAATAGACCAGAGTCTAATAGACCAGAGTCTAATAGACCAGAGTCTAATAGACCAGAGTCTAATAGACCAGAGTCTAATAGACCAGAGTCTAATAGACCAGAGTCTAGTAGACCAGAGTCTAATAGACCAGAGTCTAATAGACCAGAGTCCAATAGACCAGAGTCTAATAGACCAGAGTCCAATAGACCGGAGTCCAATAAACCAGAGTCCAATAGACCAGAGTCCAATAGACCAGAGTCCAATAGACCAGAGTCCAATAGACCAGAGTCCAATAGACCAGAGTCTAATAGACCAGAGTCTAATAGACCAGAGTCTAATAGACCAGAGTCTAATAGACCAGAGTCTAATAGACCAGAGTCTAATAGACCAGAGTCTAATAGACCAGAGTCTAATAGACCAGAGTCTAATAGACCAGAGTCTAATAGACCAGAGTCTAATAGACCAGAGTCTAATAGACCAGAGTCTAATAGACCAGAGTCTAATAGACCAGAGTCTAATAGACCAGAGTCTAATAGACCAGAGTCTAATAGACCAGAGTCTAATAGACTAGAGTCTAATAGACAAGAGTCCAATAGACCAGAGTCTAATAGACCAGAGTCCAATAAACCAGAGTCCAATAGACCAGAGTCTAATAGACCAGAGTCTAATAGACCAGAGTCTAATAGACCAGAGTCTAATAGACCAGAGTCTAATAGACCAGAGTCCAATAGACCAGAGTCCAATAGACCAGAGTCCAATAGACCAGAATCCAATAGACCAGAATCCAATAGACCAGAGTCCAATAGACCAGAGTCTAATAGACCAGAGTCCAATAAACCAGAGTCCAATAGACCAGAGTCTAATAGACCAGAGTCTAATAGACCAGAGTCTAATAGACCAGAGTCTAATAGACCAGAGTCTAATAGACCAGAGTCTAATAGACCAGAGTCTAATAGACCAGAGTCTAGTAGACCAGAGTCTAATAGACCAGAGTCTAATAGACCAGAGTCCAATAGACCAGAGTCTAATAGACCAGAGTCCAATAGACCGGAGTCCAATAAACCAGAGTCCAATAGACCAGAGTCCAATAGACCAGAGTCCAATAGACCAGAGTCCAATAGACCAGAGTCCAATAGACCAGAGTCTAATAGACCAGAGTCTAATAGACCAGAGTCTAATAGACCAGAGTCTAATAGACCAGAGTCTAATAGACCAGAGTCTAATAGACCAGAGTCTAGTAGACCAGAGTCTAATAGACCAGAGTCTAATAGACCAGAGTCCAATAGACCAGAGTCTAAGATTGTCAAAGATTGTCAACTCAACAACAGCTACATTCATCAACTTCGTTAGATCCAATATTGAAGATACATATCTACTCCCTTTCAAAACTCAATCGGTAATTAAAGCGGACGTTGGCGGAAGTATTCGAAAATTTAGTACAAAATAAAGTCGGAATATCGATGTAACATCGTCATCCAAGAAGAGAGTAATTGAAAAATTCCAGGAGATTGGATAAATTGCTGAACACTCGGGTCGTCCAAAAACAAGACTTTCAGATGTCAATAACGAAACTGTGATTAAACATCTCGGAGAAATTCCTGGAACAATTCAATTCGGCATGGTTTCAAGAAACTGTCTACTCACTGAACATCAGTATATCCTTGCTTAAAAAGTTCAATTGACACTGGATAAAATGTCTAATAACCAAGGCCAAACAAGAGAGTTTGTTGAATAGATTGGACATCAACAATTTATTGCTGATTTTTAGAGGATAATTATTCTAAAGGATGAAGTACTTTGATTTCAGCTTGATGGCTTTGTAAATTTCAAAACCGGTGCATTTGGTCTTCAGAGAACTAACATGCTGGAGGCATCATTGAAGCCTTCTTCTTTGAGAATGAGTCGGGTCAAGAAGTGACTGTTACTGGTGGTGAATACTACGACATAACAACTGTAATTTCTTTATTTTAATAGATCCAGGAAAGTTTCTTCAACATTCTTAAGAATGTACCACTTATAGGTAGCACTCTCCTACTTTTAAAAGTTCCATAACCATAATTCAGTTGAGAAAACCAATCAAGCCTACTTGTAATAGTTTTAGAAGTGGCCTCCTAGGTCGTGTGATTTAATACCATTAGGTTTTATTTTATGAGGACATTTAAAGTCAAAGCTCTATGACAACAAGCCTACCGCCAACCATGCTTTGAGGAAATTCAACGGAATCAATTCTGGATACATTTTTTTATTTTTTAAAGTAAAAAGTTTATAATATTACAAAACTCTTATAAAAATCCATATGACCGAAAATTTCCAAGGAAGTGTGCCCTACATAAGACCATTTTAGTCATTTCTCATTACATTCTTGCTTTGTTTCGATTTTTTTTTATTTTCTTTTTTTTTATCATTTTAACGCATCGTTTCATACATGTTTCTTAACACTTTCCCTTCGATACTGCACTTCGCTCCTTCATCAACAAGCAATCTTACAACAACTCCTCCTTCCTATAAAGAAGTTATTACAGTGATGTCACCTACAGCTAGGAACACGTTTGCTTAGATTTTGTTTTGCTTTATGAATAGAATTTGCATCATGTGACGACCTCAGGGTAAATACACGTAAAAAGAAAAACAATAAGGCAAAGAAGAAAACTGAATTTAAAAGATGAAAAATAAAGGAGTTCGCTGACTAAAGGAGCAAGAAGAGAGCTGATTACAGTTGTATAAGCCTTGGGAAAGAGAATTTAATAATGTTATGAAGATTTTAAATGTTAAAGTTTGTTGCAGAGACAATTTTTAATTGGTTTAAGGGTGTGAAAATGTAAATTAAACAAAGACATTAATTAGCCTGGGAAGTAACTGTTTCTAGAAGTGAAAATATTTTATAAGTAGCGAGAAGTTTTCAGCATTTCTAGTAAAATGTTGAAATAAACAATTTTTGTTCATTTTCATATGTTTTAAAACAAATGTTTTTAGCTTTTTATGTTTCCCCGGGAATTGGGATTTTTTAAAAAGTTTTTGGGAATTTATTAAATTGCGATTTTTTATGGTAAAATGGTTTATTTTCGAATTTCTTATTTTTTAAATGTTTTTAATGATATTTAATAGTTTTATTAGTTTCCCCGGAATCTGGGAAATTTAAAAAAGTTTTTGGGAATTTATTAAATTACAATTTTTTTATAGAAAATGGTTTATTAATGAATTTTCTTGTTTTATAAATGTTTTAAAAGTTATTTGTGTAGTTTTCCTAGTTTCCCCGGGAATTGGAATTTTTTAAAAAGTTTTTGGGAATTTATTAAATTGTAATTTTTTTTATTTTAAAATGGTTTATTGTTGAATTTCTTTTTTTGTAAATGTTTTGCATGTTATTTATGTACTTTTCCTAGTTTCCCCGGGAATGGGGATTTTTTAAAAAAGTTTTTGGGAATTTATTAAATTACGATTTTTTTAAGTAAAATGGTTTATTAACGAATTTCTTCTTTTGTAAATGTTTTGAAAATTATTTGTGTAGATTTCCTAGGTTCCCCGGGAAAGGGAATTTTTGAAAAAGTTTTTGGGAATTTATTTAATTACCATTTTTTTAGAGTAAAATGGTTTATTGTTGAATTTCTTCTTTGGTAAATATTTGAACTTCATTGTTAAATTTTCCTAATATCCCCGGAAATGGGTATTTTGCAATTTTTGTTTGGGAATTTTATTTAAAGTAAAATAGTTTATTGTTGAATTTCATCTTCTGTAAATGTTTTGAACTTCATTGTTAAGTTTTCCTAGTTTTCCCAGGAATGGGGATTTTTTAAATAGTGTTTGGGAATTTATTACATTGCGATTTTTTTATTTTAAAATGGTTTATTGTTGAATTTCTTCTTTTTTAAATGTTTTGCAGCTTATTTGTGTGGTTTTCCTAGTTTCCCCAGAAATAGAGATTTTTAAAAAATTTTTGGGAATTTATTAAATTACGATTTTTCTATAGTAAAATGGTTTATTGTTAAATTTCTTCTTTTGTAAATGTTTTAAAATTATTTGCGAAGTTTTCCTAGTTTCCCCGGGAATGGGTATTTTGCAATTTTTGTTTGGGAATTAATTAAATTACGTTTTTTTAAAGTAAAATAGTTTATTGTTGAATTTCTTCTTCTGTAAATGTTTTGAACTTCATTGTTAAGTTTTCCTAGTTTCCCCGGGAATGAAGATTTTTTAAATAGTGTTTGGGAATTTATTAAATTACGATTTTTATAGTAAAATGGTTTATTAACGAATTTCTTCGTTTGTAAATGTTTTGAAACTTATTTGTGTAGATTTCCTGGTTTCCATGGAATCTGGGAATTTTAAAAAAAGTTTTTGGGAATTTATTAAATTGCAATTTTTTTATTTTTAAAAAATGGTTTATTGTTGAATTTCTTCTTTTGAAAATGTTTTGAATGTTATTTGTGTAGTTTTCCTAGTTTCCCCGGAAATGGGGATTTTAAAAAAAGTTTTTGGGAATTTATTAAATTTCCATTATTTTAGAGAAAAATTATTAAATTCGGTTTATATATAGTTTTAAATTTTATTTGTGTAGTTTTTCGAGTTTCCCCGGAATCTCGGATTTTAAAAAAGTTTTTGGGAATTTATTAAATTACGATTTTTTTATAGTAAAATGGTTTATTATGGAATTTCTTCATTTGTAAATGTTTTGAAACTAATTTGTGTAGTTTTCCTAGTTTCCCCGAGAAAGGGGATTTTTTAAAAAGTTTTGGGAATTTATAAAATTACGA
Organism: Calliphora vomitoria; assembly: GCA_942486065.2. Lineage (NCBI taxonomy): Eukaryota > Metazoa > Arthropoda > Insecta > Diptera > Calliphoridae > Calliphora > Calliphora vomitoria. The sequence goes on along the minus strand of OW818033.2, from coordinate 21,904,841 downwards.
TTTTTTACACTAAAATGATCTTTTATCGAATTTCTAATTTTTTAAATGTTTTGAAACTTATTTACGTAGATTTTCTAGTTTCCCCGGAAGCTGGGATTTTTAAAAAGTTTTTGGGAATTTATCAAATTAAAGTTTTTTTTAACAAAATGATTTATTATCTATATTCTAATTTTTTAAATGTTTTGAAACTTATTTATGTAGATTTCATAGTTTCCCCGGAAGCTGGGATTTTTAAAAAGTTTTTGGGAATTTATTAAATTAACAAATTTTTATAGTAAAATGGTTTATTTAATGTTTTGTTTACTTCATACTTATTTTTGCAAGTTTTAAATGTTTCCCCGGAATTTGGGATTTTCAAAAAGTTTTTGGGAATTAATAAAATTTAGGTTTTTTCTTTTCTACTAGTTTTAAATTTTATTAGCTTTGTTTTATGAAGCTTTTTGTTACTTTAATTTTAAAATTTATCTTTGTAGGGCATATTTTGGTCGTTCTAAATCGATCTCTTTCATTTCTTTATTTTCTTTTTTTTTCATCTGTTTTTAAAAACCGAAGAACACAGCGCGAATTTTGTGTTTGCCAACTACTGCTGTCGTTGTTGTTGGTCTTGTTGTCTTCTAAAACCCAACAAGATCAAATCAAATATTCAATGGTTGAATAGTAAGTAGAAAAAAAAACTTTATGCTGCTGCGTAAAACTCAGAAAAAAGACAGAGAGGAGGAATGAACATAAATTTATTTTGCAGCTGTTGAACATCTGCTGCTGCTGAAGTAGCTTTTGGAAACAGAAATATACGCTATATTAAAAGGGAAGGAAGGCAGGCATAAATTAAACTCAATAATGAAAATTGTAAACATTTTTGTAGTTTCACGAAAAAAACTTTAAATTAAATTTTGTTAAGAAATCTGTGTGAATTTTGGGATACCCTTTATTACTACAAAGTGATTGTCAGTTTAGTTAGTGCATCAAGTTTACTTGAGCAAGTCTTGAGTTTATAGAAGAGAGAGGAAGAAAAAGAGTAAAATCTTTCCAATCTCCTCTAATCTATCTTCTATAAACTCAAGACTTGCGCAAGTTAACTTGACTTGGGTAAATCAGCACTTACTACGGTGCGTTACGTTAACGGATCAGAGGACGATTGTTTTTGTCTTCCGGAAAGGATATAGCGACGTTTAAAGGTACGGGAAGAGAGTAAACTGCTCCCTCGCCTTAGGCAAAATCAGAACTACTTACAGCTCAAAGGAATTATTTTCAATTTAAAGAAATACTGGTTTTCTTCCAACAAATTTGACCTTTATTCCCCCCAAAACATACCTTTACTTTGTTGTGGTTTATTTAAAAATGTTTGTTTAAGTCCTTTATCTTTTTTTCTCTCTTTTATGTTTCTTTTTTAATTCTTGTTTTCACAAAAATCTTTAATGGGTTTTAGTTTTGTGGTATAATTAAGTGGCAGGTGTATTTTTTAGCCATATTATATGTGTGGTTGATGTTATTGTTATTATGAATGAAATACAGGTAGATAACATGATATATCTTGTTTTTTTTTTCTTTAACTGAATTCAAAATGTGGATTTGTATTATAAAAAGCGTTTCATGATGAAGTGGGATTGTTAAGTAAATTTCATGTTTTTATTGGGATGTTTGTTTTTACAAAATAAAAAAAACATGTCTGATAAATCAGTTGTATACGTGAGAATTTACAAAAATGGAATTTAAAAAAAATGGTTTTATTTTTTAAGATATTGCTACTGAATTTAGGAAATACGCAGCATAATTCAACAGGCCCTGCAGAACCCGAAGAAAAAGAATGTATGAAGAAGAACTAAGAATCTCCTCCGTGATTCTGAGCACTACTCCTTCACTCAACGTGAAGTAGAGAACATTTTCTCCAACACAAAATCCTCAAAAGATATTGGTCCTAAAGTGAATGCACTTAATTTGACTGCATACAGATGCTAGGTAATGCGAAACACAATTCTGCAGCAGCCTACTCGAAAGTGCTGTAGTACGAAGAATCTCCTTCGTGATTCTAAGCTCTACTCCTTTACTCCATGTGATGTTGAGAACATTTGCTCCAACTCAAAACCCTAAAAAGCTCTTGGTCCTGAAGTGAATGCCTTTAATTTGCAGCATACAGACTCTAGGAAATGCTCAACACAATTGCGCTGATTTTTAAACGATCTTGCTCGTACTGTAGGTTTAGAATAAACGTAACTATCTCCAAATATCTATGTTGTTGAATTCAGAGAACATAAATCTAAATATCGCAAGATAAAAATTGGCATACTACAAGGAAGAATATTCACATCGATGCTCTTCAATATATAGATATCATGCAAATCATCCTGCAACTCTCCAAGATGTCTCCGACTTTATACAGGAACGTAGATTGAGTTTATCAACTTCGAAATCCACAGTATCATTTCCCAGTACTCAGAACAAGGAAGTATGAACGGTATTACACAGATCGATCGAAAACAAAGATGTCTTCGACTTTATACAGGAATGTAAATTGAGTTTATCAACTTCAGTACTCAGAACAAGGAAGTATAAACGGTATTTACACAGATCGATCGAAGACAAAGATGTATCCAACTTTCTGCAGCAACGTATATTGAGTTTATCAACTTCGAATTACACAGTGACCCTTTTCGAAGACGTTATAAAACTACTCAGTCGAAGGCAAACTTATCCTCACGTTTCAAAATCCCTAAATTGTAGAATTCTCTTTACCAAAAGGTGAGAAAACGAAATAAGATTCTAAAAGTTCAAGCTGGCACCGACAAAACTAACAGATGCTGATGTAGAATACAATTACTCAACACATCCGGATGGACTTCCGACGCTAAAGTAATGAGAAGAGAACGACTAATTACGCAACTCGCAATGGCTTCGACATAGCAACCAAAAAGGTGAAAAACGAAAAAAATATTCTTAAATCTATTACTTCGGTTTCTCACAATTTGGTTGACGACCGACAGCATCCTGGTCTCCTCATACAGATGCTTCATGAGGTACCACATGGAGCTTGAACGAGGAGACACTTATGCTGGCCCAGTATGAACTTCATTCCTCCCAATGAAGATTTTTTCAAATCGCCCTGACAAGAAGACAACTGTGGAGCATCTTTATGAGGAGACCAGGATGCTGTCGATGAACGAAATTGGTGAGAAACAGAAATAAGGTCCCAAAAGCTGGCAACTATTGGGTGCACTCCGTATCGCAATCATTACCTGACAAGAAGACGACTGTAGAGCATCTTTATGAAGAGACCAAGATGCTGTCGAGGAAAGAAATTGGTGAGAAACCGAAATAAGGTCCCAAAACCTGACAGCTATTGGCTGCACTCCGTATCGCAATCGTAAGCGGACGAGAAGACGATGTGGATCATCTTTATTAGGAGACAAGGATTTGAACAATGAGACGATATAAGTTTCATAAAACATAAAAGCCAATTGGTCGCTCTCTTCTCAATTAAGCTACGCCAATATGGATATCATCCCTCATTCATTCGCATCACAACCGTCTGTAGCAAGTGTTCATGAGATCAGTGTTCATGAGATCAGTATCCTTCATGAGATCAGGATACTGCCGGTCACACAATATTATGTGTTCTTGGCCACACAATTCCTGTTGGCTAGTCACTTCAAACCATTAGATGCTGATGCAGATTACAATTACCCAACACATCCGGATGAACTTCCGACGCTAAAATTATGACATTCAGAACGTTATCCCATCCTATGTCGACCTATTGTCTTATAGAAATTGCTTAGAAAACTTTTATCTACAGAAACTTTGTTAAGAATGGCGTTTTTGGTTAAGAAAGCCATTAATGACTACAGATGTAACAGAGTCCTAAACGAACATCCGGCGCCGATATCGGATAGGAAGAGACAATAGGAATCCTATTGGTCAGGCAATATTGTTTGTTGTTGGCCAGACAGTTCCTGTTGGCTTGTCACCCCAATCGGATAGTGGAAGACAAGCAGGATCCTATCGGTCAGGCAGCATTATGTGTTGTTGACCAGACAGTTTATTTTGGCTTGTCACACGAACCATAAGATTTTGATGCAGAAACCAATTACCCAACACATCCGGATAGACTTCGTAATATAATAAAGGACGTCATCCCATTCTTCGTCGATCGATTGCTTAGAAAATGTTGCTTCAAAAATATTGCTTCAAAAATGTTGCTTAGAAAATGTTGCTTCAAAAATGTTGCTTCAAATGCGAATGCTTAGAAAATGTTGCTTCAAATGGCGGTTTGCTTCTAGTGCCCCCACGATACTGTACATCTATTCAAATGAAGCTGTAGGTCTACTGACTTGTCCCCATTGTGCCCATTTCCTATGGCTCCCGTTACCACGTAATGACCTAGACGCAAATAATTAACAATCATTGAACTCGACAACTATTGAACTGCCGTTTTACTCTAGATTAAGCTATTTTGAACAACCCAAAAGTCTCATTGCTATCAATCAATTAAACGCGTTAAAACGAGGCAAATCTTACAGTTTTACCAACTATTAAAGCAAAGTGAACCACATCAATATAGCAATAGTTCCTGCTTTAGAGCAATCATATACTATTTTATTTGTTAAACAGACTGTTGCATCGAATATTTACAAGCGTCTCCAAAGTAAAACTTCATTTTGATACCTGGAAGGAAAGGATCGTGATAGGGAATACTAAATCATTATCCCGTTCGCACGTAATGATTGCTTATCGAAAGCATTTAGTTGCACGAACAAAGTCATTAATACATTTCAAGTATATCTGCGACAGATCAGCTAGGTCGTGCAAAAAGATGTAATAAAATCTCCTATGGGCTAGGATCGGATGGAGATGTGTGCAACCATCTCCTCCTCTTTCTTATTCCAACAACTTCTACAAAACTCATGATATTGTAACATTTTTACCTTTTAACAACCTTAAAAATACACTGGTAATACCGTTGATGTTAACAATAACAGCACCTATGATACACTGATACACTTAGCAACTCGCTGTTACTATTTATATACACAGCGCCATCTTCCAGAAGTCTCATGATTAATCTATCGGAAGAAACACGAATGTTCTATTTCCACAATGATTAACTAGAGCTGTTAAAGCTGCTTCACAGTTAATGTTGTCATACTTATAATAATGTTAATAACAGCGTGCTATCAACATTGTTGATAAGTAGAAGTTTCTTCTGATGTAAATGTTTATAAACATGATGAATGTTGTAAGCAGCCGTTACAGACCGTTAAATTCAAATTGATAATGCAATTTGGTAACTATATGATAGATTTAACCACCACTACATACTAGTTTCCGCAGTTCAGCTAGAAGAATGTTAGAACAATTGATCGTTGACAATTATATATAGGCTATACCTATCCTTTCGTCTTACAATTAGTTTCTGGGGACCATTTCGATTGTACCTAGTCATAGAGTCTCTTTACACCATGATACCCCAACAAATCGATCAATTTCACATCTCAGAGTGAACTCTATATCTTTGGCAGAGTATCCGCGAAGTGTTCAGGTATGGAAGAGTTCAAGTATGGAATATCTCGCAATTTTCCTACAGACTATCTTAATGGTTTGTTTATAAACACCCTTATTATTAATTATAAACTCCCTTGAAACCCCTCATTAACCCCTTCCATTGAAAAAGTTTAATTACTCACTGTTATATTCAATTGCACAGTCAGCAATGAACAAAAACCTATAAAAACTGACATCATAAATAAAAAACTATACTTAGCATTATGTATTGTCTTTCAATTCAATCAGCAACTACTGTGAATGTTTAAATACAAAACAATCTGTCTGTCTCTCTGAAATATTATTTAACATTTCATGTTTGGCTTTCATAATTTAAATTAAAACTAATTGTTAACAATGTAAACTATAAAGCCTTTCAATCAAACACGACCAGCATTTTACATAGAAAATGCAACATAATGCAAATATTTTTGTCATACAAATTAATTATTAACTAAACAAGTGTATAAATTAATATTTCTTTTCCAATTATTTATGGACATGTGTGCATTTGTGCTCAAACGGAAATGTTCTAAATATTTTTGTTATACAATATTCTATGAATGCAAAAAGTAATTATGAGACAAGTAAGTGATTAATAAAAAATAAATAAAATTATGCGTTTTACCAAATATGGCAACTATGTCATTGTGAGTGAGTCAGTAAATGTTTAGAGGGGCAACTTTGTTGCAGGTTTTTGCAAACAAAAAATCAAGTTTAGCAAGATAGATAGACAAACTTTAAGGTTTCTATAAATGGTTTAACAACACTTAGGTTTGGATGACTAGAAAGAAATCATAGGAAATTTAGAGTTTAATGGGCATTAGGCCCAGAATCCCCGCATGGCCATATGTTCCCGATCTCCAACATACAGATGTGTGAAGCCTCGCTGCGCTGCTGGCAGAAGTGGCCATTATGTGAAGGTCTATTGGCACAAGGTGCAGTATAGTGTTCAGTGCCTCTGAAGCACTAGTTCTTAGTGCGCGAGTTATACCAATGCAGGCTGATATCTGGACTTTATATAGAGTCCATAACATGTTATTATAATCAATTTTCCACAATCTCTTTATGCCGACCACTGATTCAAACTAAAGCCATACAGTGGGAAAATTTAAGAAAAATGGGAATGTGTAAATATGAAATTTCTAAACGGATGCTCCAAATTTAATGAAACTTGAATGAATGTTTCTTTTCTGTCATCCTTCTATCCCACTGGAGCATAGGGCTTCAAATATTTTACTTTGTCAAACTCTGTTGTTGGCTTCTCTATAGATGTTGTGGCTTTTTGGGATCAACGACTTGGAGTTTGAATTTTACACAACCATAAGGGGCTTGGCCAAAAGGCCCTAAAGTGGAGCAACTTGCATAAATCCAATATTACACATTATGCGAATTTGATGATTGAAGCATACCTTCTATTTAAATCTGTAAAATAATGATTTTTAAAAAAATAGTATTTCTACTACTATTTTTAAAAAAAGTTGTATTTCTACTACTATTTTTAAAAAAATAGTATTTCAACTACTATTTTAAAAAAGTAGTATTTCTACTACTATTTTTAAGAACTACTACTATTTAAAAAAAGTAGTATTTCCACTACTATTTTGAAAAAAAAATGGAGTATTTCCACTACTATTTTTAAAAAAGGTAGTATTTCCACTACTATTTTAAAAAAGTAGTATTTCTACTACTATTTTTAAAAAAGTAGTTTTTCTACTAATATTTTTAAAAAAAGTAGTATTTCTACTACTATTTTGAAAAAAGTAGTATTTCTGCTACTATTTTAAAAAAGTAGTATTTCTACTACCACTTTAAAAAAAAATAGTATTTCTACTACTATTTTTAAAAAAAGTAGTATTTCTACTACTATTTTAAAAAAAAATACGACATAGCCTTGACAGCCTTCTACTATTTTTAAAAAAGTAGTATTTCTACTAATATTTTTAAGAAAAGTAGTATTTCTACTACTATTTTAAAAAAAGTAGTATTTCCACTACTATTTTTAAAGAAGGTAGTATTTCTACTACTATTTTAAAAAAGTAGTATTTCTACTACTATTTTTAAAAAAAGTAGTATTTCTACTACTATTTAAAAAAAAAATACGACATAGCCTTGACAGCCTTCTACTATTTTTAAAAAAGTAGTATTTCTACTAATATTTTTAAGAAAAGTAGTATTTCTACTACTATTTTAAAAAAAGTAGTATTTCCACTACTATTTTTAAAGAAGGTAGTATTTCTACTACTATTTTAAAAAAGTAGTATTTCTACTACTATTTTCAAAAAAAGTAGTATTTCTACTACTATTTTAAAAATGTAGTATTTCTACTACTTTTTTTAAAAAAGGTAGTATTTCTTCAACTTTTTTAGAAAAGTAGTATATCTACTACTATTTTTAAAAAAAGTAGTATTTCTACTACTATTTAAAAAAAATAGTATTTCTACTACTATTTTTAAAAAAAGTAGTATTTCTACTACTATTTTAAAAAAGTAGTATTTCTACTACTATTTTAAAAAAGTAGTATTTCTACTACTATTTTTAAGAAAAGTAGGGGTTTTGAAAGTTCGTTAATTTGCTTTCATTTCTAGTTCTATACAGCTGCTTAATTGCTTCTCTTTTTTTTTTTTTGAGAACAACATGTGGAAATCATGTATTAAGTCATATTTTGTTGGCTTATTTGTATTTCTATTACAATTGTATTTTGTATTGTATTTAATATTCTACATGAATTGAATTGGAACAGTCAATTATCTATATGTGAACGCAAAAAAATAGTATGAGAGAAGGCCGGTCTTTGATCTAGTTTGGATGGATATGAAAAATTGCTTTTAATTAATTTCAGCTTAAAAAGAGAGAACATTTTATATATTTTTATATTGTACAATATGCGGGAGGAATTTGTAAAATTACTATGTATTCGTATTTGAAATGTTGAAATTAAATTGTTGACACTAGCATTTTATCAGTTTAATTTTTTTTATTTCAAAAAAAATTAAATAAAATAAACAATTCTTTATTTAACTGTAGCAAATAAAATGAAAACAGTAGCTTGGTTGTTGTTTATTATGAAATGCGCGCCTTTTCAGTGTGTAACACATTGGATAATTATTTACTGGTATTCTGACTAATCACCCGAAACTGTATTAAGTGATTTTAAATGACTTCTTTTTTTATTATTATTATTAAGTATTTGTTGCTGTTATAGATAAATATGACATTTTATGATAAATATGTTTGTAAGTAGGGAACATACAAACAATATAATTAATGGTTTATTTGTGTATTTATTTATTTTGAAAAATATAAAACAATAAATATATTGTACTCATATTATGCTTTAGTTTTTTTTTTTTTAAATCTAACAATGGTTTTCTTTGTTTAATGTTAAAAAGAGGGGACAAAATATAAATTTAATATATTGAAAATAAACTGCAGCCAACTTCACTTTGTAAACTAAAAGTCACAAATGCCATTATTGAATCATATGACGAGGTAAATACTTAATATTTATGACAGCTATTGGCAAGAAGACAAAGTAACGAAAACTATTGACAAGAAGACTATGAAAAAGAAATTCTACTTCAATCACATATCTTTTAGTAGACCAATTGTTTATACTTTAGTAGCCGATCAAGGATCTTTTAGTATACGAATTTCAACTTCAATCATAGATCTTTTAGTAGTGCAATCGTTGATCATTTAGTAGACCAATCGTGGCGCATTTAGTACCCCAATCGCAGATCTTTTAGTAGACCAATCGTGGATCTTTTAGTAGAGAAATCGTGGCGCTTTTATTAGATCAATCGCAGATCGTGGATATTTTAGTAGACCAATCGAGGATCTTCTAGTAGACCAATCGAGGATCTTCTAGTAGACCAATCCTGAATCTTTCTGTAGACCAATCGTAAATCTTTTAGTAGACCAATCGAGGATCTTCTAGTAGACCAATCGCAGATCTTTTAGTAGACAAATCGTGGATTTTTTAGTAGACAAATCGTGGCTCTTTTAGTAGACCAATCGTGGATCTTTTAGTATACCAATCGAGGATTTTCTAGTAGACCAATCGAGGATCTTCTAGTAGACCAATCCTGAATCTTTCTGTAGACCAATCGTAGATCTTTTAGTAGACCAATCGAGGATCTTCTAGTAGACCAATCGCAGATCTTTTAGTAGACAAATCGTGGATCTTTTAGTAGACCAATCGTGGATCTTTTAGTAGACCAATCGAGGATCTTCTAGTAGACCAATCGAGGATCTTCTAGTAGACTAATCCTGAATCTTTCTGTAGACCAATCGTAGATCTTTTAGTAGACCAATCGAGGATCTTCTAGTAGACCAATCGCAGATCTTTTAGTAGATAAATCGTGGATCTTTTAGTAGACAAATCGTGGATCTTTTAGTAGACAAATCGAGGATCTTCTAGTAGACCAATCGCAGATCTTTTAGCAGACAAATCGTGGATCTTTTATTAGACCAATCGAGGATTTTTTAGTAGACAAATCGTGGATCTATTGGCAGCCAAATCGTGGATCTTTTAGTAGACCAATCGTGGTTGTTTTAGGAAAGCAATCGCGGATCTTTTATTAGAAAAATCAATACCAAATGTAGTTCTTTCTGTAGACAATTTCAATACAAATCGTGGATGCTTTACTAGATCATCAACACCACAATACAACACCCTTTGTTAGTCAGAAGTCTTTGAAGCAATAAGGAAATAGAATCATCAAATAGTGACTATTGGTGTTGAAATGACCAATCGTCACTATTTGAAGATTCCATTTCCGATCAGCAGACTTTTTGAGCACTCACTGTGTGTGGCAAATTTTCTGAAATTTGGCAACGTAGACACTCTTCTTTACCCAAAGAAAAAAACTTATGTTGTTAAAAGACAAAAGTCCTAGATTTTAAACATCACATTTTCCTCACACTTTTTTCCACCTATTTTCCCCTTTCTCCTCCTCCTACTCCTCTTTCTCTTTACCACAACTTTCATCTATTCTAATCATTTGTGCAATACATATTTTTTTATAAATAAAAAGAAAATGAACAAGAAAAGTTTTCACTTTTCTTGATTATTGTAATGAATATTACAACACAAACATGTACTACATAGTGTACTTTGCCCTAATAAAACAGAAACGCACATTTACAGCATAAAAATAAACAAAACGGCTCAAATAAACATAAAATACCATAAAAAAAAAAATAGGCAAATAATAAATAAACAAATAAAATGAAGAAAATTGTGCAAAAAAAAACAGGAGAATTAATGCCAAAGCACGTTCCACTGAGAACAAACACGCACTCTGCTTTCGCTTTGTTCTCCAACCAAGCAGATGTTTATGCAAAGAATGTATTCGTCTTCTATTTATACTCTTGCCTAACTGTCTATCCGACTGTCAGATGTCAAATTTGAATTTTTGGCGGGGCTGCTTGCTTTTGTAGCAAAAACTAAAGTGGTGCGAGGGTGATGTTTGAAGTTTAAATAAGATTGAAACTACTTTTTTATTATTTATTAAACTCTTCAATTAATTTTAATTAAATTCTTTCCCCCCGCGAAAATTGACAACATTGCAAAACTACATATCACTTACTTCCTAGTTATTTAGATAATCTAGTAACATTTCCAAGATAAGCTAATTTTTTTTTTTTATTAAAACTGCAAAATATTATTAAAAATAATAATTTGCTTTTTGTAATTTGCAATTTGTAAAGCTAAATTATTCATTAGTTTGTGACCTTATCACCCAATTTAATAGAAAGAAAAAAATTGTCTTATAAATATTCTCACAAGCTGCAAGTTATGTAAAATCATATAAAATATGTTTTAATACTTAAATAACTACCACACTATGTTATGATTTCATTTATATTAATTTAAATAAATTGAAAATAATATTCATAAATTCATGCTCACAAATGTTGTTAGTTACAAATGAATTTTTTTTTTTTTACTGGCCATACAAAAAATATACTTAAGTGTGTTCTTCTTTAGAAAACAATTTGATTGAAGAAGAGTATCTAACGTGTGTATTTTGAGGTCTGGTGTCCGTAATGTGAGCATGCTGAAAGATTATGTACAATTATTTATATAGTATAGAGTATGATAAAATTAATAAACAACTAAACAGTGTAAGACTACTATATGCATTCTTTTAAAGTGATTAATTCTTAGAATTTTTGAGTTTTTTGGTTCGAAGGGCCCATTTTTTAAGAAAATAAGAATCGTGGATCATTTGGTAGAGTAATTTCAACGTCAATCGTGGATATTTTAGTAGACCAATCGTGGATCTTTTAGAGGACAAAATTTAACTCCAATCGTGGATCTTTTAGTAGACCAATCGTGGATCTTTTGGTAGAACAATCGTGGATCTTTTGGTAGACCAATCGAGGATCTTTTGTTAGACCAATCGTGGATCTTTTGGTAGACCAATCGTGGATCTTTTAGAGGACAAAATTTAACTCCAATCGTGGATCTTTTAGAGGACAAAATTTAACTCCAATCGTGGATATTTTAGAGGACAATATTTAACTCTAATCGTGGATCCAATCGTGGATCTTTTGGTAGAACAATCGTGGATCTTTTGGTAGACCAATCGTGGATATTTTGGTAGACCAATCGTGGATATTTTAGAGGACAAAATTTAACTCCAATCGTGGATCTTTTGGTAGACCAATCGGGGATCTTTTGGTAGAACAATCGTGGATCTTTCGGTAGACCAATCGAGGATTTTTTGGTAGACCAATCGTGGATCTTTTGGTAGACCAATCGTGGATCTTTTGGTAGAACAATCGTCGATCTTTTGGTAGACCAATCGAGGATCTTTTGGTAGACCAATCGTGGATATTTTAGAGGACAAAATTTAAATCCAACAAATTTAACTCCAACTCCAACAAAACTAGAACAATCGTGGATCTTTTGGTAGACCAATCGTGGATCTTTTAGAGGACAAAATTTAACTCCAATCGTGGATCTTTTAGAGGACAAAATTTAACTCCAATCGTGGATATTTTAGAGGACAATATTTAACTCTAATCGTGGATCTTTTAGTAGACCAATCGTGGATCTTTTGGTAGAACAATCGTGGATCTTTTGGTAGACCAATCGAGGATCTTTTGGTAGACCAATCGTGGATATTTTGGTAGACCAATCGTGGATATTTTAGAGGACAAAATTTAACTCCAATCGTGGATCTTTTGGTAGACCAATCGGGGATCTTTTGGTAGAACAATCGTGGATCTTTTGGTAGACCAATCGAGGATTTTTTGGTAGACCAATCGTGGATCTTTTGGTAGACCAATCGTGGATCTTTTGGTAGAACAATCGTGGATCTTTTGGTAGACCAATCGAGGATCTCTTGGTAGACCAATCGTGGATCTTTTGGTAGACCAATCGTGGATATTTTAGAGGACAAAATTTAACTCCAATCGTGGATCTTTTGGTAGACAAATCGTGGATCTTTTGGTAGAACAATCGTGGATCTTTTGGTAGAACAATCGTGGATCTTTTAGAGGACAAAATTTAACTCCAATCGTGGGTCTGTTAGAGGACAATATTTAACTCTAATCGTGGATCTTTTAGTAGACCAATCATGGAACTTTTAGTAGACCAATCGTGGATCTTTTAGAGGACAAAATTTAACTCCAATCGTGGATCTTTAAGAGGACAAAATTTAACTCCAATCGTGGATCTTTTGGTAGACCAATCGAGGATCTCTTGGTTGACCAATCGTTGATCTTTAAGAGGACAAAATTTAACTCCAATCGTGAATCTTTTGGTAGACCAATCGTGGATCTTTTGGTAGACCAATCGTGGATCTTTTGGTAGAACAATCGTGGATCTTTTGGTAGACCAATCGAGGATCTTTTGGTAGACCAATCGTGGATCTTTTAGAGGACAAAATTTAACTCCAGTCGTGGATCTTTTGGTAGACCAATCGAGGATCTTTTGGTAGACCAATCGTGGATCTTTTAGAGGACAAAATTTAACTCCAGTCGTGGATCTTTTGGTAGACCAATCGTGGATCTTTTAGGGGACAAAATTTAACTCCAATCGTGGATCTTTTAGTAGACCAATCGTGGATCTTTTAGAGGACCAACTTTAACTCCAATCGTGGATCTATTAGAGGACCAATCGTCACAAGAGCGACAATGTTGCTTATCAATACCAATCATGGATCTTTTAGTAGACCAATCGTCACAAGAGCGACAATGTCGCTTATCTTGTCGGTAGGATCGTAACAAAGAATCTGATTCCTCCTTTATCGCCAACGATTCTATAGACGACAATATCAAGGAGGACAGCCTGCGAAAAATATCTTTGAGAATTTCAAGCTAATATCGTGAAAATCGTTTAGGACTTCGAGAGTAATAATATCGCTCATATAGAAGTTTATTTCCGATGTTTATATATTAACGACAATGTCATCAAATCAACTATTATATAGGCAATCATATTAAGATGGGTCTGAATGTGCAAATTGTCACCGACTTTTTCGTACAACTATCGCAAAAATCTTCTAAGACTACAATGGCGACAATATCAAGGAATTTCCTTATCATCCATTTTCTCGTCAGCGATGTGCAAATTGTCACTGACATGGTTGAACAAATAAATCTAAAATCTTGCAAGACTTTAATAACGACAATGTCTCTCATTTTGTCTTTGGCACAGTAACTATCGCTCATTTTGTCATCTGCTAATTTTACCACATGACAACATGCCGCTAATATTGCTCATATGGATTTTATAGATAACTAATTTTAGGCCTTTATAGCTGAACTTGTTATTAACAGAGCTTGAGGTAAGACAACTTTCAGAACATTGTTGCTCAACTGAGTTGATAGCAGGTAATTTAAACAAAATTTTCTTTGATTAAATTATATGATTATGTAAGATAGTAATTCATAAATTTAATTGTTTGTCACATTACTTAAATTTTGCAATTAATATTTTATAGATTATTAAAACTTCTTAAAAACTTAAATGTTCTTTTAATTCCTCACAAATAACTGATTTGTTTACATTTTTTGCATTAAAAAATGGCGAATAAGCGCTTTTGCTTTCTCGCTCTTTCTCTAGCTCATTTACAAAGAGCACATTTGCGTCATTATCTTTGGTGTAGTTTGTATGTAATTGTATTGAATATTGGAAAGATGAAGAAGCACAGTGAATGAATTAAACAAAAAAAAAAATCACAAACAAAACCAGAAAAACAAAAACAATTATACACGAAAATTAAAACATAAACAAAGACAGTAGTGATGCCAACTACCAATTGTATATTAAAATAAAACAAGTTATAATTAGTGAAACAAATATAATATAAACAAGTGTACTTGAAAATTAAAATATAAACAGTGATATCAGTGATGTGAACTCCATATTTTTTTTTTATATAAATGCACTAAAATGTGGCTTTAGACTTTTTACAATAATCTGCAAACAGAGTTTAGGTTGAAATCTTCTTGTGTTTACTAAGTAATTTCTAATTTTAATTTCAAATAACAATTTATAGGAAAAAGAGCAAAATATTAAATGAGAATAAAATAATAATTGAAATCAAGTGAGCGATTTCAAGTGCTCTTCGCTTCGATGATACTATGGCCCGAAGTAATGGTAAGTTCGCACCTATTCGAGATTTGTGGGAAATCGCTGGGAAGTTAATCTTGTATTAATCTTGTATTACAACTGTCACGAAAATGTGACTATTGATGACCTTTTCGAGGTCGTTGTTCTTTTAGGCAATATATGCCCTCAAAACCTGCGAAGTATGGCCTAAAATTTTGGCTGCCTGTCGATTTCAAATCAGGATATGTGTGGAAAATCCAACCATACCTTGAAAAATTAAAAATGAACAGCCTGAAAAAAATCAGGGGGAGCGTTTTAGATCCCACTCAAGGCTTGAAATATCAAAATATCACTGCTGATGGCTTTTTTTATATATATAAATAAATAATATTAGTTTCATTTGATTTCTTATATTTTCGAAAATTCGAATTTATGTTCGAACAATTTATTAAAACTTTTAAAATAATCTTAACATCCTGCACTGTTGACAATTCAATCTTTTTTAAAAAAATTCTAAATAAAATTGGATAATTCGATCATACATATGTTTGAAAATAATTTTCAAATAATAATTTCAGTTTAATTTGAGGAATTTATATTCGAACAATTTTTAAAATAATCTCTAGATCCTGTTTAAAACTGATGACAATTCAATATTTTTTTAGAAAATTTGAAATAAAACTGGAAAATTCGAACTTATTTTCGAAAATAATTTCAAACTTTTAAAATAATCTCTTAATCAATAGGATTCTTAAAAAAATAATTTCAACCGATTTCTTATATTTTCGAAATTTCGAATTTATGTTCGAAACAATTTTAACATTCTTAAAATAATCTTTAGATCCTGCTTTTCAAATTTTTTTTCGATAATTCTAAATAAAGTTTGAAAATTAGAACTTATGTTCGAAAATAATTTAAAACTTTAAAATAATCTCTTAATCATGAGAATTCTTAAAAAAAAATAATTTCAGTTTCATTTCAGGCCGATTTCTTATATTTTCGAAAATTCGAATTTATGTTCGAAAAAATTTTTAATACTGTTTAAATATTCTCTACGTCATTGACAATTCAATCTTTTTTAAAAAAATCGAACTTATGTTCGAAATGAATTAACAACTATTAAAATAATCTCTTAATTTTGAGGATTCTTAAAAAAATAATTTCCGATTTCTTATATTTTCGAAAATTCGAATTTATATTCAAAACAATTCTTAAAATAATCTCTACATCCTGCATACAAGTTCAATATTTTTTTTCGAAAATTTGAAATAAAACTGGAAAATTCGAACTTATGTTCGAATATAATTTAAAACTCTAAAAATGATCTCTTAATCAAGAGAATTCTTAAAAAAACTAATTTCAGTTTCACTTCAGGCCGATTTCTAATATTTTCGAAAATTCGAATTTATATTAGAACAATTTTTAAAATAATCACTAGATCCTGCTTAAACAATTCAATATTTTTTTTCGAAAACTCGAAATAAAATTGGAAAATTCGTAATTTTGTTCGAAAAAATTTATTAAACTTTTAATATAATCTCTTAATCATGAGGATTCTTAAAAAAACTAATTTCAGTTTCACTTCTGGACGATTTCATATATTTTCGAAAATTCGAATTTATGTTCGAAAATTTTTTAAAATAATCTTTATATCCTGCTTAAACCTGATGATAATTCAATATTTTTTTCGAAAATTCGAAATAAAATTGAAAAATTTGAACTTATGTTCGAAAATAATTTTAAACTTTTAATCATAAGGTTTCTTAAAAAAATAATTTCTGTTTCATATTCAAAAATTCGAAATTATATTCGAAAAAATTTTAACATCCTTAAAATAATTGAATTGATGACAATTCAATATTTTTTTCGAAAATTCGAAAAAGAACGATTTCATATACATATTTTGAAATTTCGAACTTAAAAATTTTGAAAACAAAATTCCAAATTTTCATGAATTTTTAAGTATTTTTCAATATTGTTTCAGAATATAAGCTTTTTAAAATATAATCGAAAATTTGAATTTAAATTCGAAATATTCAAGATAATCTAAACAAAAGAAATTAAATTAACATTAAAAAAAGATGTTTATTTAAGCTTTAATGCTCTAAAAAGAACTTTAAATTAAATCACATTAATATTTATTACATTTTATAATTTATATGATATAAAAGCTTGTCGCGACATGCCCAGAATCAGGAAAATATAGCGACCAGATTTTATATTATATAAATTTTAATTAAAAGTTTATTTTTTTTTTTTTTTTTGAGCATTAAAGCTTAAATAAAAACTTTTTTTGAAATGTTTTTGTTATTATTAATTTATTAACCACCAAATGGCTGGAAAAAACCTCTAAATTGTTATTACTTTTAAAACTACAATGTTTCGTCTGATTTAGTATTAATTTATTTATTTTTTTTTTATTATTTTTATCGTCTACTGGCTGGTTGTATGTCATGTTCGACTTCAATGACTTCATGGTTAAAAAGCAGATGCCATAAACCGGTCATTCATGTTTTGCTTTTGTTTTTTGAAATGTTTAATAATATTATGGTTTTTTGTTTTAAACAAATTCTTATTGTTAAAATGAAAACGAAATTGGTTATAAGTAGTAACGAAAACTTAAACAAAAATATTCTTAAAAACTTAAGGGTTTTAAATAAAAACTATTAAGGCCTTAACGGAAGTTATTAAAACAAACTTATAGAGTTCCTGTCTAAAGGGAATTATAAGTAGTTTGCGCTCCAACACCTTCTTGTTCAGGCATTAGAGAAGGTGTTAAAAACAAAAGCAGAAAGCCAGTAATTTTATTTATTGACAAAATATTTCAGAAAGCATCACGTGTCATACGAACATCATAATAAATAAATTCAAACACGCAAAGCCAAGAAATACAATACAAAAGTTTGTTTACAATTAAGTTGTTTATATTTGTATTTGTTTAAAACCTATAAATATATAATTTATAATTAATTGCTGTACTGTGGTCAATATCTAGGGAAATAGTTTATTGGTCATGGATGTATGCTGATGATTAGTTAGTTACCCTTCAACTAAAGGGGTGGATGGTTGTGGAAACGCACTAGCTGTAGGAAGGGCCGTAAAAAAAGGTGTTGGTTTTTATAAAACTTTGAAAGAAAAAGAACATGTCATTGATATTTAACTACCAGGGTGTTTTAATTAGAATTTTAACAAAAAAAATAAAAACTCATTAGAAAGTTGAATAATTTGGGAAAATAAATAATTAATGAGTTAATTAAAAGTTTGTATAGGAAAACAATAAACTTAAAATTGTTTAATATTTTGTTTAAAATTAATTTATTATAAAGTATTTGAATGAATATCATGTTTCCCACCATGATATTGAAATAAAATTGTAATTAATTTTAACATTAGGACAAAAAAATTGAAATATGGCAACATGGCATTTGTATATTTATTTGTAATATTTAAATCAAATTACATTTTTGTGGTTTTCAATGCAATTTTAAGTCAATTCAGGCGATTTTATATTAAAGCAATGTTGTCAAATTTCACATTCATTAGAAAATCTCATAAAAATGCGGAATTTTTTGAAATTTTTAGCTTTTACTTTGAAATATTTGTACAATATAAATGTATTCAAAGTATTGGCCAGATGAGCAGTTCAACTTTTGAGGCCGAGAATGCATTAAGCCATTTTCGGATACTTTGTTCTGGAAGTATAATAGCTTCTATATCTTAAAATATGCATGAGATTTTCTAATGAACATGAAATTTGGCAACATCGCTTTTTCATAACATTGCCAACATTTTCTTATAATTGTCTTAACAATTATACAATCATAATATGCATTAATTATCTTTAGATTTAGAAGCTTTTACAAAAGATTTAAATTTTGACAATGTTGCTGTTTTTACAAAATTTTGAGAACTTACTTCAAATTGCAAAACAATTTTTCCATTTTTATTACAAATTAAGTAAGAAACTATAAAAACTAAATATTTCCAATTCTAACGATCAATGTATAAACTTTTCTAAGAAAAATTAAATTTGGTTGAAATTTAGCAGCATTGCTTTTTATAAAATTGCCAAAATTCTCTTAAAATTGCATTAGAAACTATACAATTATAATTTTCTTTAATTACCTTTATGTATATGAGATATTCTTAATGCTATGAAATTTGGCAACATTGCATTTTTTTATAAAATTATCACAACTTATGCGAAAATAGATTAGAACCAAGACAAAAGTGGCAACGTAGCTTTATTTACTTAAAATTACTTTAGAAACTCTAATAACCTTATTCCTTATACGACCTAATGCCTTTCTTAGGGATATGCAATTTGTAAACATTGCTTTTTATAGAAAAGTATCAGAATTCTCTTTAAATTGCATTGGAAACTAAACAAACATAATTTCCTTTAAGTACTTTTAAGTATATTAGGTTTTCATAAGGATATGAAATTTGGCAACGTTGCTTTTTTATAAAAAAATTACACAATTCACTTTAAATTACATTGGAGACTAAACACACATCATTTCCTTTAAGTACTTTTAGATAGATGAGGTTTTCCTAAGGATGTGAAATTTGGCAACGTTGCTTTTTTATAGAAAATTTCCAGAATTCTCTTTAAATTACATTGAAAACTAAACAAACATCATTTCTTTTAAGTACTTTTAGCTATATGAGGTTTTCCTAAGGATATGAAATTTGGCAACGTTGCTTTTTTATAAAAAATAACACAATTCACTTTAAATTGCATTGGAAGCTACACAAATATAATTTTCTTTAAGTATATTTAGGCTTATTAGCTTTTCCCAAGGGTATGAAATTTGTCAACGTTGCTTTTTTAAAAAAAATGTCATTATTTACCAAAAACTGCATTAGAAACATTTGAAACATAATTTACTAAAGTACTTAGGTGTATCAGAGCTTTGCTAAGGGAAATGAAATTTGGCAATGTCGCTATTTTATAGAAAAGTTACAGAATTCACTTTAAATTGCATTGAAAACTATATAAATATAATTTTCTTGAAGTACTTTTAAGTATATGCGGTTTTCATAAGGATATGAAATTTGGCAACGTTGCTTTTTTTATAAAAAAAATTACACAATTCACTTTGAATTGCATTGGAAGCTATACAAATATAATTTTCCTTAAGTACCTTTAACCATATTTGCATTTTCCAAGAATATGAAATTTGGCAATGTTGCTTTTTTTATTTAAATGCCAGTATTTATCTAAAAAACCATTAGGAACCTTTAAAACTTAATTTTCTAAAGTACTTATATGTATCAGAGCTTTTCTTAGGGAAATGAAATTTGGCAACGTTGCTTTTTTATAGAAAATCTGAAGAATTTAGTTTATAATGCATTGAAAACTATTTAAATATAATTTTATTTTAGAACTTTTAGGTATATGAGGTTTTCATAAGGATATGAAATTTGGCAACGTTGCTTTTTTATAGAAAATTTACATGATTCACTTTAAATTGTATTGAAAGCTATACAAATATAATTGTCTTTAAGTATGTTTAGGCTTATTAGCTTTTCCCAAGGATATGAAATTTGGCAATGTTGCTTTTTAAAAAAATTTCATTATTTACCTAAAATTGCATTAGAAACCTTTGAAACATAATTTACTAAAGTACTTAGGTGTATCAGAGCTTATCTAAGAGAAATGAAATTTGGCAACGTCGCTTTTTATAGAAAAGTTCCAGAATTCACTTTAAATTGCATTGAAAACTATATAAATATAATTTTCTATAAGTACTTTTAGGGATATGAGGTTTTAATAAGGATATGAAATTTGGCAACGTTGTTTTTTTATAGAAAATTAACAGAATTCACTTTAATTTACATTGGAAGCTATACAAATATTTAGGCTTATTATATTTTCCAAAGGATATGAAATTTGGCAACGTTGCATTATTAAAAAAATTTCGTTATTTACCTTTTTTATAGAAAATCTCCAGAACTCAGTTTAAAATACATTGGAAACTATACAAATATAATTTTCTTTAAGTACCTTTAAGCATATTTGCATTTTCAAGGATATGATATTTGGCAACGTTGCTTTTTTAATTAAATGCCAGTATTTACCTAAAATAGCAATAGAAAACCTTAAAACATTATTTTCTAAAGTACTTATGTGTATCAGAGCTTTTCTTAGGGAAATTAAATTTGGCAACGTTGCTTTTTTATAGAAAATCTCCAGAATTCAGTTTAAAATGCTTTGAAAACTATTCAACTATAATTTTTTTTATAACTTTTAGCTATATGAGGTTTTCCTAGGGATATGAAATTTGGCAATGTTGCTTTCTTTATAAAAAAAATTTAAAGAATTAACTTATAATTGCATTGAAAACTATTTAAACTTTATCCCTTTTAAGAACTTTTAGATATATGAGGTTTTTCTTAAAAAAATTAAATTTGACAACGTTGCTTTTTTAAAAAAAGTCTAGTATTGTTATCAAAATAGCTTTAGAAACTATTAAACCGTAATGTTTTATAAGTACTTATGTGTATCAGAGATTTTCTTAGATATATGAAATTTGGCAACGTTGATTTTTACAAAAAAACCTACAATTTATTAATAAGTTGAAAGAGAAATTAATCAAAAATATTGTTTTTATGGAAAATTATTTCGATTTGTTTAAAAAAGCTCTACAAAATTGATATAAAAATATATTTTTTTAATTTTCTTAAAAATTATGAAATTTGGCAACAAAGCTTTTTTTTACAAAAAACTAAAGAATCTACTTAAAACTAGCTTAACACATATAAGACACTTATACTTTCCCTCAAATTATAAGCTTTTCTTAAAAACATGAAATTTGTCAACCTGGCTTTTTTGAAAACTTCTTTAAATTTATTTTAAATTAATAGAAAATTTTCCACAAAATCTGTCATAACTTTATTGATTTCTTTTTTTTAATAAATAAACTGTATTATTTATTATTCTTTCAATAAATCTAAGTGCCAGCAAACATCTTTGCCAGGCAAGGATAACCACGTTTGAAGGATTATCAAAATAAAAGTATGCTTTAAAAATGATTTCTAAACAATAAAAGGAAGTGGGTACTTGTATTAAAAGTATATGTATGTGTGTAAGTAATAATGTGTATGTGTGTGTGTTAGTAGTTGTATTTAATTATTAAGGGTAACAAAACACAATACATTAGAGAAAACACATAGATTTTCTTTCAGCCAAACAATGTTATAGAGAAAGAAGGGATTTTTCTGTAACCATTTTTATAAAGCCGAGGCAGGGGGGATTATAAATATGTATATATATATTGTTAGAGAGTTTCAGTTATAAAGAAAAGTGTATGTGTGTGTAAGAAAATGTCCCAGCTGTTCTGGGTGGCTGTCTCTAGTAGTGATTTTATCCAGCATTTCGGGTGACCACGTGATTAGACAATTACTTTCTACAAGAGATACATTGGCCACTTTTAAAACTGCTGGGATATAACAGGTCAGGCTGTATGTATGTGTAACTAATGTCTATGTGTACAATAAAAAGAATAATAAAATATTTTAAATAAAACACACACAAAAAGGGTGGTAGGTACTTTTCCTCATAGAGTAACATTTTCCTACTTTTTTTATTTTATTTTTGCCTGAACATTTTTCTTGTAGTGCATCAAAACAAGGTTTTGTTTGATGCTGTAATAAAATATGAGCGAGCAAGGAAAAAAAAAGGAATTGCGAGAGTAAATTTAAGTCATGTGTTAAATGCGAAAACCTGTACAATGTTGTCACATTTCCCAAAAAGAAGTAAGTAATTACAAGAAATCTTAGATGTATTAAAAGATTTCGAAAATTTTTTTTTAAATAATCTCTGCAAAATTAAGGTGTTTCTCATGACTCACTGGTGACACTTATTTAATATATTTTAGCAACAACAAATATTTCAACGTTTAACCCCTTTTTGGTTGAAATTTATGAAAAAACATAAAAAATTTCTTGAATTTTTTTTAAGTTACTTATTTAAAAAAGGAATTCTTTTGTAAATAAATTATAAACAAAAACTGTCATAAGAAGTAGTAGTCTTTGTTATTTGTTTTAAGAAAATAATAAAAAAAAACAATTTGGTCTTTAAGTAAATTTTATTTTAAGCCGAAAAAGAACAAACTTTTTTTTATGAGCAAGACTTAATTAAATAAAACAAACACGATTATATATTTACATAAAGTATTATTTGTTGTTGCTGGCGTTGTCGCTGTTACTTTAAAATCTAAGATATGCATATAAGGAATATCATTATTAAAAAATAAACAAAATTTTTAAAGTCATATATGCCAGGAAAATATAAAAAGGTAATTTAAAATTTTATAACACGCTACTTTAATAATAGAAAAATAAAATAAGTTTTTTGAAACAATTCAAACATAGGAAAAATAATTGCTCTTAAAATAGAAAATCATGAAATTAAAAAACATAATTTATTACACATTTAAAACTCGTTTAAAAGTAAAAAAAAAAGTTTTCTAAAAAATATGAAATTTGTCAACGTCGCATTTTTTATAAAATTTAATTTAAATTTCATAGGAACCTTTAAAACATTTAATATATATTAAAAAGTCGCTTTAAAAGCATAAAAACTTAATTGCTAAAGTACCCAAGAGATTTTTAAAAATATATGAAATTTGGCAACGTTGCATTTTTTTAAATAAAATTTACTTTAAATTTCCTAGGAAACTATAAGTAATTAATTTTCTTTAATTATGGTTAAGTATAAAAGCTGTTCGTAAAGATATGAAATTTGGCAACGTTGCTTTTTTTAAATCCACAGAATTCACTTAAAATTACATTTGAAATTTGCCAGAATTTACTTAAAATTGCATTGTAAACTATACATTTATTTAAAAACATTTAGTTATATAAACCTGTGCTAAAGATATGAAATTTGGCAACGTTGCATTTTGATTAAAAAATTGCCAAAATTTACCTAAAATTTCATTTTAAACTTTACAAACTCGTATTTCTTTAACTATACAAACATTATTTCTTTTAAGTAAAAGCTTCTCCTAAAGATATGAAATTTGGCAACGTTGCTTGTTTTATTAAATCGACAGAATTCACTTAAAATTGCATTAGAAACCTAAAAATTACCAGAATTTATTTCAAATTGTAATGCAAACTATACAAATATGATTTTCTTTAAGTAGTTTTAGATATATAAGCATTTGCTAAGAATTTGTGAAATTTTGCAACATTGGTTTTTTAGAAAATTTTAAAAATTTAGCTTAAATTGCATTAGACACTATATAACCATTATTTCCTTTAAGTATTTTTAAGTATAACTGCTTATCCTAAAAATATGAAATTTGGCAACGATGCATTTTTTAAGAAAATTTCCAGAATTGGCTTTATGTACTTAATTTTAGGTATAAAAGCTTTTTTTTCCTAAAAATATGAAATTTGGCAACATTGCTTTTAGAGAAAATTTTCAGAACTCCTTTAAGTACTTACTTTTAGGTATAAAAACATTTTTTCCCTAAAATATGAAATTTGGCAACATTGCTTTTTTAGAAAATTTCAAAAATGTTGCTTAAATTACATTAGTCCCTATATAACCATTATTTATTTCAAGTTCTTTTAGGTACAAAGCATTTTTCCTAAAAACATGAAATTTGGCAACATTGTTTTTTTAGAAAATTTCCAGAATTCTCTTTGAATTGCATAGGAAACTACAAAAACATAACTTTTTTTAAAGTATTTTTACTTATAAAAGCTTTTCCTAAGTATATGCAATTTGGCAACGTTGCCTTTTTAGAAAATTTTCACAATTCACTTTAAATTCCACGGGAATATATTGAAACCTAATGTTCTTTATCCACATATGAAAGCAAATAAGTTTTTCTATGAATATGAAATTTGGCAAAGTTGCTTTTTTTATAAAATTGACACAATTTACTTAAAATTGCTTTACAATCTAACCACACTAAATTAGCTTTAAGTACTTATATATATATGAACTTTTTCTTATAATAAGAAACTTGGCAAGGTTGTTTTTTTAAATTTCAATATCTTTAAATAAGTATACGAGTTTCTAATGAATATGGAATTTGCCAACGTTGTTTATTCCTAAAATTATCTGCCAATTATATTTGACGTTTTGATATCTGGATCCAACCTGTTAAATTGATGAAGAAAATACCGAATCACATTTATAGAATTATTAATAAATCTAATATCACCGAAGACCCGACAGAGGCTTAGTATCTCAATGTACATATCAGCTTCTGCTGGTACCTTTATAACTCAAACGCTTACTGCGTTCTTGTTAGATTGATTGGACAGCCGTCTTCTACTTGGGTCCAGCAATTACTTCCCGTTCTGATACCGTAAGCTAAGAATACTTCATACGTTAAAATGTTGTGCAACCAACCTTTCGAGTTAACAAAGGTGTGGATCATTCCTAAAGTGTTTCGTCCTCTTAGGTACTCAATGGCTATTTAAAAATTGGCCGGTATTAAGTTCAGTCAATTAACGTTTTCTTGGAATGAAATGTAGCCTCTGTATCATTAACTATTTATCCTACTGGAGAGGCAAACCTAAGCGGCAGCTGTCCTTAATGTGATCCACTGTGGTCAGAAATTTACCTTCAATATGCCCTTGTCTAGAAGAGACAGTCGGGACAATTCAGTAAATATGAGAATATTCCATGATTATGGCACATAACTTAGGATGAATTTGACCGATGCTAGGCTTTGAAGGACGCTGTGGTTTGTGGTTTATTCGCATAGACCCTCGACTTAAGAAAATCCCACAAGAGTCGCAAGATCTCGGTGGCCAATTCACATCACCTCCACGTGGCATGCCCTCAAATCCAATGTGGCATGAGCTGTGTGACAAGTAGCACCGTCCTGTAGAAACCACATGTTATTGGTGTCTATATCATCCAATTCTGGCAAAAAGAAGTTGGTAATCATCGATCTGTAGCGCATGCCGTTGACGGAAAATGTCAGGCCAACATCGCTCTCAAAGAAATATGAACCGAAATACACACCAAGCAGCTCTTGGATCTCATGTGAATTGGTATCGTCCCAAATTCGACAATTTTGTTTGTTGGCGTACCTATTCATCCATAAATGGGCCTAACAGTACAATGGGAACATTGCCCGAACAGAACACCCAGCTTATCAATTGCACGTGCTGTTGAATGCTATGTCCATCCATGGTGATTTGCCAAAACAAACTGAATAAATGACAGTCAATTCGACAAATGTAGCTTCAACAATATGGCCACTATCAACTGCCAAAGTTCGGAAGTCCCTATTGGAAGACTCTTTACATTGTTTGGATTAATTCCTAAGCTGTTGCAGCTTTTACGGATCCGTTATGTGTATTCAGATACAAATTTAGTTTACTATACAATATCATCCCCAAGTATTTGGCATTACAGAATAGCGGGAGAGTTAATTGATCTTTGGATCATTGATTCACTAAATTACGGAATCTTGTATGGCCTATTGCATAGTACCAGATGTGTTTTAGCTATATTTATATCAGTCGGCATCCTTTGAATCATTTTGATAATAGATTGATCACTGATTCCTAAACTTTCTTGTTACTTATTCATAAGTATGTATTTACCATCATAAAACTCAAAACTCACGTGACCACAAACAAATACCAACTAGACTTTAATCCAAACATTTCAAGTTTTTCCCATTTTAACTCAAAATTCCCTCCAATCAGAATATAAAACACACTTGACAATGCAAGTCACAGCCAGAATGTCTGTAGGACATCATGTCGTTGCCTGCTGACTATTAAACATTTGCCATTAGAATGTTGTTCTTTCATTAATTTTTTTTTCGTTTGTTTGTTTATTTATCTAATTTAAATTCTTAACAGTGTCACCTACATCTGCATAGACAGACGCAGCGCGCAAGAACCACATAGAGAGAGAGTTCATTTACCAAGCCTGCAATCACTTTGCACTTTATATTGTAAATATATGTAGGGGAAAGAACAAATTAGTTAAAGTTTATTTACAAATACGGTAAGACACCTCTTTAAATTTGTTTTTGTATTTAATGGTTGTTGTATTTAGATGTAATTGTTGTAGTTGTTGTTGTTATTGTAAAAGGAATACCTTTTACAAACCACAAATTTGTATTTGAATAAATATGTATGTATGTAAGTAGTTGTGTGTTTGTTATCTTTGGCCATAAGAGCATTACATCAAACTTCTACTTATTCCTCCTCTTCTTATTCCTTTTTTGTATACATGTTTACTTTTTTATTCTTCTTCTTCTACTTTGCCTTCACTTTATTTAATGTTTAGCTTGTTGTTGTTGTTGCTATTATATTTTTATTTGTTTTCTTGTAATTTTAACATTGTTTGTTGTTAGTTTATGAGGTTTTTGTGGATTCTCTCTTTACACACTCTCCTTTTCTGGTAATTCCCTCTTGTACAAAATGTTTATGTCTGTTTGTATGTCTGTCTGTCTGTTTGTCAACTCGAAGATTGTTTCTTTAGCTAACTACATGTGTGACATGTTGGTGTTGTTGACAGTCTTGCTGTCAGTTTGTAAGTGTCTGTTGTTAATGTTGTTTGTTTGCTGTTTCGTTTTTTACGTTTATTCTGACTGTCATTCAGTCAGTCAGTCTTTCATTCATTTAGTGTGGGTGAGATTTGTTGTCATATTTTATTAAAATGGATTTATTTTTAGTTAGTGTTACAAGGTAGGGGAGAGAGAGAGAGAGAGAGAGGGAGGAAGAGTGAGATTATGTGTGATAAGGTGCATAAATATTATATAAAGTCAGAGGTTTATTTTAGTTTAAAATGCAGGTAATTTGTGAGACAAATCATAAATGGTAATTCCTGGAAATAAAGCTACATTTATGTGTTGTACAAATATAAAGTAATAAGAAATTTATGAGAATTTTTAATTAAAAATTCTTTGGAAAGCCTAGATTATCATAGAGACACTTTATGACTGGGTATTGATGAAGTTGTCATCATAAATTAAAAATAACTAACAGTACTTGGAATCGAGAAGTACATATATTTTTATGAACTAATAACTTAAGAAAAGGTTTAATTTTCCTTTTAAAAATAACCTAAGAAAGCGATTTTTTTTAATACTCTATAGATAAGGGTAAAAATATAAGAAAAATTGATGACTCCCAACAGCCAGGAACTTAAATATTTAACACTTTGCCATAGAGTTATGAATTTGACCTTTGAACCCTATGATTTCATCCAAAATTAATTTAAAATTTTGCCATTTAAATGACCATAATTGGAACCACTAAAACCACCACTTGGAACCTCTTTTTTGTCCGTCATGTTCTTTATTTTCGACTGAGGACCTCGGTGACCTCTCTTTGCTTCTCAGAGAGATTTATTGGTATTTGTTTGTTATATCAACTTTTTTAGCCCCTAGCCAGCAAATGGCGCAAGTTGGAAACTTAAGGTCTTCTACACATTTATTGCCCTATCTATACTCTACTAATCATGTTTGGATCATATTTGATCTATCTTTTATTTAGGCGACTAAAAAGCTTAAAACCGAAATCCATCGTTACAACCAGATTTTTTGTTTTCACAACTTTAAGGGCTCCTAGGGGGCAAGTGGTGTAAGATAGGAACTTAACACCTTCTACACTTTTGTTTCATTATTTATTCTCTACAAATCGTATTTGGATGTATTTGTTACATCTCTTACCCAGGCAATTTTAGGAGGAGGAAACCCTCGTGATCAACTTAAAGGGCTCTTATGGGCACTTTTGTTGCCCTATATCTTTATGTTTATATCTTTATGTTTATGGGCAAGTGGAACAATATAGGAACTTAACGCCTTCCACAATATGTGTTCCAACTCTTACCTAGGCAATTATAAGAGCCAAAAACACAATGGGTAAAAATTTATTGGTTTCAATAGGATTTTTCTGCTTTATCCATTTGAAGGGCTCTTAGGAGAAGGTGGAACCAGATAGGAACTTAACGTCTACCACACTTTTGTTGCCCCATCTATTATTTATAAATCATATTTGGACATATTAGTTCAATATTAGTTCAATATTTTACCCTGGCAAATATAAAAGCCAAAAAACTGTGAAGAATATTTTTTTCTACTTTAACAATTTTAAGGGCCCCTATTGGTCAAGTGAGGCAATATAGATACTTATGACTTTCCGCACTTTTGTTGGTCTATCTATCCTCTACAAATCATAACTGAACATATTTGCTCCATCTCTTACCAAGGCAATTATAAGAGAGGAAAAACCCCGCGAGCAATAATTTTGGCCTGTAGGTTACTATGGTATTTTTTCAATTTTAAGAGCTCTTAGAGGGAAAGTGGGGAAAGATAGCAACTTAAAGCCTTCTACAATTTTGATGCCCCAAATGTTCTGTACAAGTCATATTTGGACATATTAGTTCCATCTTTTACCGGGCAATTATAAGAGTTAAAAACCCAGTCAGCAATCATTGTGATCTATGAGTTATAACGGGCTTTCTTATTCACTTTATGTGCTCCTAGGAGGAAAGTGAAACAAGATAGCAACATGAAGCCTTCTACACTTTAATTGTCCCATTTATCCTCTACAAATCATATTCAGACACATTTGTTCAATCTTTTAACCAGGCAATTGTAGGAGCCAAAAATGCAGTGGACTCATTTTTGAGTTATAACGAGAGTTTTTGGCTTTATCAGTTTTAAGGGGTCCTGGGGGTCCAGCGGCCCAAGATGAGAACTTAAGGTCTTCTACACTATTGTTGCCCTATCTATCTTCCACAAATCTTATTTGGACATATTTAATCCATCTCAGTCAGGAATCATTGTGATCTGTGAGTTATAACGGGCTTTCTTATTAACTTTAAGGGCTCCTAGGAGGCAAGTGAAGCAAGATAGCAACATGAAGCCTTCTACACTTTAATTGTCCCATCTATCCTCTACAAATCTCGTTCAGACAGTTTTATTCAATCTTTTAACCAGGCAATTCTAATGCCAAAAACACAGTGGACTATCATTTTTGAGTTATAACGAGATTTTTCGGCTTTATCAGTTTTAAGGGGTCCTGGGGGTCCAGCGGCCCAAGATGAGAACTTAAGGTCTTCTACACTATTGTTGCCCTATCTATCTTCCACAAATCTTATTTGGACATATTTCATCCATCTCTTACCGAGGCAATTTTAAGAGGCAAAAACTCAGTCAGCAATCATTGTGATCTATAACGGGCTTTCTTATTCACTTTAAGTGCTCCTAGGAGGCAAGTGAAGCAAGATAGCAACAAGAAGCCTTCTACACTTTAATTGTCCCATCTATCCTCTACAAATATCATTCAGACAGATTTATTCAATCTTTTAACCAGGCAATTGTAATAGCCAAAAACACAGTGGACAATCATTTTTGAGTTATAACGAGATTTTTCGGCTTTATCAGTTTTAAGGGCTCCTGGGGTCAAGCGGTGCAAGATAGAAACTTAAAGTCTTCTACACTTTTGTTCACCTATCTATCCTTCACAAATCTTATATGAACATATTTCATCCATCTCTTACCGAGGCAATTTTAAGAGGCAAAAACTCAGTCAGCAATCATTGGATTTCTTATCATATGTATGAGATCCTAGGATGCAAGTGGAGCAAGATAGGAACATGAGTCTTCTACACCCTAATTATCCCATCTATTTTATACAAATAATGTTTAGACAGATTTGTTCCATCTTTTAACCAGGCAATTGTAATAGACAAAAACACCGTTGATAATAATTTATGGGTTATAACAAGATTTTTCGGCTTTATCAGTTTAAAGGGCCCCTGGAGGTCAGGTGCCGCAAGATAGAAACTTAAGGTCTTCTACACTCTTGTTGCCCTATCTATCCTCCACAAATCTTGTATGGACTTATTAGTTCCATCTCTTACTTGGTCAATTATAAGAGCCAAAAACGCCGAACACAATAATTTTTGGGTTAAAATGAGTTTTTAGGCTTTAGCAATTTTATGGGCTGATGGAAGTGAAATGGCTTAGGTTAGGAACTTAAAACCTTCCACACCTTCGTTGCCCTAGCTGTCCTCTACAAATCATAGTTGGATATATTCGTTCCATCTCTTACGTGAACAATTATAAGAGGCAAAAACTGAGTAGGCAATTATTATGACATGTGAGTTGTATACATTTTGGGGCAAGATCGGCTAGATAGGACCTTAACATATTCTACACTTTTGTTGTCCCATTTGTTCCCTACAAATCATATTTGGGCAAATTTATTCCATCTCTTACCCAGACAATTATAAAAGCTTAAAACTATAATTTTGACCTGCGTATTAAAACTGAATTTTTACTAACTTTAAGGGCTTTTAGTGGGCAATTGATGCAAGTTAGAAAATTTAGGTCTTCTAAGCTTTTGTCTCCCCATCTATCATCTACATATCGTATTTGAACATATTTCATCCATTTCGAATCAGGACAATTTTAAGAGGAAAATACGCCATAGACATATTCACTTGCCTGTGGTTCCAAATGATCATAAAGCAAGCTGATATTACCAAATACAAATTGAATACTACTCTATACATATTTTGTTTCCCAAAATAAAAGTATTCTTCTTTCATCTAAGGCCCATTTCCGCAAGCAAAATTCCTGGCAAAAAACAAAATTAATTAGCCAAATTAATATGACTAAAAAATAAAACTTCATACGCCAACATATTCCCCGGAAAATGTATTCAAAAACAATATTTAATACAAATATTTAAAAGCAATTTCAAGTGTACTTTTACACATAAATAATTTACAATTTTCCACGCAAATTCATTGAGTTTAAACATGAATTTTCATATAATTCTTCTTTGTCTTTAGCATTCACTATATATTGGACGATTATTTTATTATTTCATTCTCCATACATTCGCACGCATTTAAATTGTTTATTTCCTGTTTAGTACAAAATGATTTGGTATGTGGTGGCAAGTTAACAACTCAAACATTTTTACATAGACAGACTGACTTTGCCACTGTGTGTCTGTCTCACTGTATAATTGTCTGAATATTTGTGTCTTTGTGTAGCAGCAGTTTTGCTACTGCTGCCGATCATTACCAAGTACCACACATTTTTTTATTTTTTTTGTACATGACCCCTCTTCCGATTACATGTAATTTTTTTCGTACACCTCCCCTTTTATTCGCGGGCCTGGAGAGAAACTGAAACTGTGGCAGACAGTAAGAACAGACCGACATAGATTGTAAATGATTGTGCAGTAATTTTGTAATGATGCATCGGACGTTTTTTATTTGTTGTAGTTTTTGTGTGTTTAATATACAACAAATGTCTGCACATTTAGTTCAATTAAATTCTGAAATTTTGATGAAAGTTTAAATGTTATATTTGGAAAAAAAAAGAAAGAAAAAGTTACAAGGGAGGGCAAAATAGTAGGGAAATAATACTATTTTTGGTAAAATTAAAATGTTGTATTTACCAATTTAAGAATACTATTTTCTGAAAATTAAGCAAAATAATGAAAATGTTCTTTTTTGGTACTTTTTTGGTACATTTGCCAGAAAAAAAACTTAAAATGTTTTATTTTCCAATTTTTTTATAACATTTTGTGAAAATTAAGCAAAATAATGAAAAAGTACTTTTTGGTACTTTTATTAAAAAGTGTAAAATTTAGTACACTAACTAAAAAATACTTAAAATATTTTATTATCCGGTTTTTTTAATGTTATTTTGTAAAAATTAAGCAAAATAATAAAAAGTACTTTATTTTGGTACTTTTATTTAAAGGGGTAAAATTTGGTACTTTGACTAAAAAAATACTTCAAAATTGTATTTTTTGATCTAAGAATACCATTTTGAGAAAACTAAGCAGAATAATGAAAAAGTACTATTTTGGTACTTTAATTAAAAAGGGTAAAATTTTGTTTAATAATAGTACCAAACTTTTATTAATAATGGAGTTCTAATATTTTTTATGAAAATTAAGCAAAATAATAAAAAAAACTTTTTGGTACTTTTTTTAAAAAAGGATAAAATTTGGTACTTTTACTAAAAAAAATACATCAAATTGCATTTTTCGATTTTGCAATAATATTTTGTAAAAATTAATCAAAAAAAAAAAAAATGAAAAAGTACTTTTTTAAAAAGAATATAATTTGCTACTTTTTTAAAAAGTAAAAAATTTGGTACTTTGACTAAAAAATGCTTCAAAATCGTATTTTCCGGGTTTTTCATAATATTTTATGAAAATAAATCCAAATAACGAAAAAGTACTTTTTGGTACTTTTATTAAAAAGCGCAATATTTGGTAATTAACTAAAAAATTACTTAAAAAGGTTAATTTTCCGTTTTTTTAATATTATTTTGAGAAAATTAAGCAAAATAA
The DNA here is from genome assembly GCA_942486065.2 of Calliphora vomitoria. NCBI lineage: Eukaryota > Metazoa > Arthropoda > Insecta > Diptera > Calliphoridae > Calliphora > Calliphora vomitoria. Next base: position 21,871,408 of record OW818033.2, on the reverse strand, counting down.
GGAAAAATTACGTTTTGGTATTTTTTTAAAAAAAGGATAAAATTTGGTACTTTGAATAAAAAATGCTTCAAAATTGTATTTTCCGGGTTTTTATGATATTTTTCGAAATTTGATCCAAATAACGAAAAAGTACTTTTTGGTATTTTTATTAAAAAGGCAAAAATTTTGCACATTTACTAAAAAATACTTAAAATGTTTTATTTAACTTTTTTTTGAAATATTACTTTGTGAAAATTAAGCAAAAATAGGAAAATGTACTTTTTGGTACTTAAATTTAAAAGGGTAAAATTTGGTGCATTTACATAAAAAAAATACATAATCTGTTGAACTTTGATATTATTTTGTTAAAATTTTGCAAAATAATGAAAAAGTACTTTTTTGGTACTTTTTTTAAAAAAGTGTAAAATTTGGTAATTTAACTAAAAAATACTACATAATTGTGATCTTCGATTTTAGAAAAATATTTTGAGAAAATAAAGCAAAAACATGAAAAAGTTATTTTTGGGTACTTTTATTAAAATAAGTATAAATTGGTGCTTTATCTCAAGAAAATACTTAAAATTGTTATTAAAAAGGTTATGGTTTGGTACTAAACAGTACTTAAAATGTTGTAATTGAAAAAGTACTTTTTCGATACTTTTGTTAAAAAGGGTAAAAATGGTAAATTAACTAAAAAAAATACTTAATATAGAGTATTTTCCGGGATTCAAAATAAAATAAATTTTATTTTCCGATCTTAGAATACCATTTTAGGAAAATTAAGCAGAATAATAAAAATGTACAATTTTGGTACTTTTATTAAAAAGGGTAAAATTTAGTACGTCAAATATGAAATTCTTATCTGTGTTTTTAAATAATTTTGTGAAAATTAGCAGAATATTTAAAAAGTACTTTTTTGGTACTAAAAAATATTTCAAAATTGCATTTTCCGATCTTAGAATAGCATTTTAAGAAAATTAAACAAAATAAAGAAAAGTACTATTTTGGTACTTTTATTGAAAATGATAAAATTTAGTACCTTTTGTGAAAATTAAGTAAAATAATGAAAAAGTACGTTTCGGTGCTACACGAAATACTTAAAATGTTTTATTTTCTGATGTTTTAAATAATTTTATGAAAATAAGCAGAATATTTAAAAAGTACTTTTTGGTACTTTTATTTAAAGTGGTGAAATTTTGTAAATTAACAAAAAAAAATACTTAAAAATTGTATTTTCCGATATTAGATAACGGTTTTGAGAAAATTAAGCAGAATAATAAAAAAGTACTATTTTGGTACTTTTATTAAAAAGGGTAAAATTTAGTACTTTTTGTGAAAATTAAGCAAAATAATGAAAAAGTACGTTTTGATTTGTTAAAAGACAATTGTTAAATTATTATTTTGAATATCTTGAGAAAAACTTGAAAAGTGTTAAATTTCAAACATGTCATGTGCATGTGCAAGACATTAAAATGTTAAGACTTATTATGGCGTAACATACATATGTGGTCTCATTTTGTTTCCATCATAAAAATGTCATATTTTTTTTTATAGCTTTATATTATTTATTAAAAACATATTTCAAATTTTTAAGTAAATGATGCTAAAGCTTAAATATGTCAAGAGAAATTTGTGACGCCCCAACTAGTTTTCAAAATATTTGGATTAAATTATATGACACAAAGTTTAGTTTAGTTTCATTTAAATTAAAATAATATTAATAAAAAAATATATGTAAAAAGTATGTTAAAAAGATTAAATCGAGCGAGTGTATTTAAATTTAAACTCATTTTAAATTGAAACACATACTATGTAGTATATCCAATACAAGTATTGAAAGATAAATATTCCTATTTCCAGTTGTAACACATTTCGCCTGAACTTTTGTCTGCAATCGTATATAAGCGAGTGCGAGTATGTAACACTGTGTAATAAATATTTTTTTTACACAGTATGACTGTCAGTCTATCTATGTGTCTGGAATTGAAGCTCATTAATGCTTCTGTTTTTTTTTTTTGTTGTTTTTGTTTGTATCACAAGCACGCATGTCACGCACTTTCGACCGTATAAGAAGAGTGTCAGTATGTTGAAAAATTTAAATATGTATACTGATACATACTACATACTTAGTTATGTATGTGTAAACTGTAGATGAAGGCAGGAAGTTAAGGGGGGAGGGGAGATGAAAGGAGGGTTTGTTATACAGATTATTTTATTCTAATATTTCCGTTTTATTTCTGCTTTAGTAATTTATTATTATACTTCATGCAATGGCATTTACACAAGACACGAAAATGTCACTCTAAAAACAATTCAATAAATTTGAGTTTCTCTTTAGAGTCTAAAGAGCTTTAGAACAAAGAACAAAACTGTCATTATTTAGAGTGCATTAAAATCTTCTAATGACTAAATGTGTTTTTTTTTTCTCACTTTCAAAACACACATCATCACTGGGAAAACTAAAATAATTTGTTCAAAGAACAAATTTTTTATATTGCTCATACTGGCAACATATGTATGTAAGTATGTATGTTTCATTTTCGTAATCCTCAAACTGTTGATGGAATATGAAAAATTAAATGATATTAACAAATGTAGCCTAAGAGAGAAAGATTTAATTGTCTAACCCCTTCACAAATATAAATCTTAGACATGTGTAATGTCTAAACATGATGTATGACAGAGATATTCCTTGAAATATATTTTTAATTTAAAATTTTTGGGAGAAAATACTTATATATTTTTTAGTTATAAATGTGGCTCCATAAATTAGGGACTGACTTTAGGTCTCTATAGAAATAGAGGAAGATAAATAAAAATGGCATAATGACAAATGTCACATATCAGCTGTCAGTTCAAAAGAAAAGGTAGAAACTAAATAAAATGATCTAAGAATAGTCTTGTCGTGCTGAAAAATAAGGCATCTGTGAAAATTATGAAAAAGTACATTTTTGGTACTTTTATTAAATCGGGTAACATTTGGTACTCAACCAAAAAATGCTTAAAAGTTAAAACTTTTCTATTTTAAAATACTATTTGATGAAAATTAAGCAAAATAACCAAAAAGTACATTTTTGGGTACTTTTATTTAAAATTATAAAATTTAGTACTTTAACGAAAAAATGCTTTTAGGGTACTTTTAAAAAAAAGTTTTAACTAAAAATAATTCAAAAATTTATTTTATGCCATATAATGAGAAAGTACTTTTTAGTACTTTTATAAAAAAGGGTAAAAATTGGTACTTTAACTAAAAAATTTTTCAAAAATATTAATTTTCTATTTTAAATTATTAGTTTGTGTTAATTATGCAATATAACGAAAAAGTACTTTTTTGGTACTTTTACAAAAGAGGGTAAAATTTGGTACTTTAACCAAAAAATACTTTAAAAAAAATGTAAAAAAGGCTTTAAATTGTTACTTAAACTTAAAAATACTTAAAAAATAGAATTTATCTATTTCATAATACAATTTAGGGAAAATTAAACAAAATATCGAAAAAGTACTTTTTTGGTACTTCTATTACAAAAGGTAAACTTTGGTATTTTACTAAAAAATGCTTTTAGGATACTTTTATTAAAAAGTTTTAACTAAAAATACTTTAACAATGTATTTTATGCCAAATAATGAGAAAGTACTTTTTTGGTACTTTTATAAAAAAGGTTAAAATTAGTACTTTAACTAAAACATACTTCAAAATAGAAATTATCTATTTAAATTACTATTTTGTGTAAATTATGCAATATAACGAAAAAGTACTTTTTGGTACTTTTACAAAAAAAATTGGTATTTTATCCAAAAAATACTTAAAAAATAAAATTGATCTTATTATATAATACAATTTGGTGAAAATTAAGCAAAATAAAGAAAAAGTACTTTTATTGAAGGCGTAAATTCCGGCCTTAAATTACTATTCAGTGAAAATTAAGCAATATAATAAAAAAGTACTTTTAGGGTACTTTTATTGAAAAGCAAAATAATGTGAAAGTACTTTTTACTACTTTAAAATACAATTTAGAGAAAATTAGGCAAATAACGAAAATGGGAATTCTTGGTGCTTTTAATAAAATGGCTAACATTTGGTACTTAATTTTTCAATCTTAAAATTCTATTTTGTGAAAATCAAGCAAAATAAAGAAAAAGTACTTTTTTGATACTTTTATTGAAAAACTTAAAATTTGGTACTTTAGGTAAAAAATATTAAAAATATATTAAACAAAATTTAATTTTCCTAATTTAAAATACTAAAATCATGGAAAATAACGAAAAAGTACTTTTTTAATACTTTTATCAAAAGGAGTAAAATTTGGTACTTTAACTACTTTTATCAAAAAAGCACATTAATATTATTAAAATACTTTTTATTTTATGAAAATTTAGACAAATAACCAAAAACTACTTTTTTGGTACATTTACTAAAATGGGTAAATTTTGGTACTTTACCTAAAAAATACATTAACAATTATATTTTTTTATTATAAACAATTTTTTGGAAAAATAAATCAATATAAAGAAAAAGTACTTTTTGGTACTATTATTACAAAGGGTAAAAATAGGTACTTTAATTGGAAAATGGTTAAATACTACATTTTCGGGTTTATAGATAAAAATAGTTCCTTTTTTGGTACTTTATTGAAGATAGAATTAAATTTTTTTATCTAGTGGAAAATCCATACTCTCTCACAATTCTAGCAATCTTTGCATATCAGATGATCGAGACTTCGAGCTGGGCTTTGTGACATCTCTGACCCTTTATAACTACCGACTATGGACTTCCATTCGAGACTTAGTTGTTGTGTTGAACAACTTCTGATTCTCCAATATAACAATTAATATAGTTAGACATTGTCAGGAAAATACTGTCATGATCCTGACAGTTACAACAAACGACCCCGTATTATATTTCAATTCATGGGCAGTACCATAATTTATCTTATGACACAGATTTTGTATAAATTTAACAAATATTAATAAAATTTCCTTCTTTTCATGAAAAATCTAAAAATAACCTATAAAATAATTTAACTTGCATGTAAGAAAAATTAGCCAACATTACTTTATTCAATGACATTTTGTATTGATTTATTTGGTGAATAAATAAAACAATGTAAAACTAAAATGAAAACGACCTCGACATTTGGCTTAAAAAGTAGAATATATAACAAATGAAACTATTTTTATCAGTAGTTACTTGACAAGCTCATTTTACATATAATAGAAAATTTTAAACTTTTTAATCAAGTCAACTACAAGAGATAATTTTACAGTATCAGACATGCTATTTATTTTTTTTTTTTTTTTAGGAGAAAACTAGAACGAAACAAACCACAGCAGGCATGTGAACACGACTAAATTTATGCCCCATGCAAGAACTGGATCGAGCTCGGTGGCAAAACAACAGGACCAGGGTGACCAATACAATAAGACAAAATCTGTTAGCAAAACACGTAAGATGTTGTCTGTGCAGCCTGTAGAACCCGAATTTGCGACAGTTACCAAAGGTCCACCAAACAGACATAGCCTGAGAGTAAGCGGTTGAATGGATTAAAATGGATTAAAATGAATTAAAATTAATTCGGACAGATGATTGATTTTGATGGAGAAGATCTTGCGAAAATAGTGGAAGTACTTTTTCCAAAAGTACTTTTTCCAAAAGTGTAGCCATATCAGGAGACGTTTGCAGATATCGAACTACCATAAATGAAGTGTCAGAGAAAGAAATATCGCAAATATGTTTAAGGATTGGCTACAGCAAGGCACCAGGCCTAGACGGAATACCAAACAGAGCACTAAAAATAGGAATAATAGATGAGACACAGGAGTTTGCAAATGTATTGAACAATTGTCTCAGAATGGGGAAATTTGCTGCACCATGGGAGTCACAGAAATTGCTTCTATTACTAAAACCGAACATAACACTCGGAAAGCCAATATCTTAAAGACCAATTTGTTTGTTAGATACTATAGGTTAATTTCTGGAGAGGGTTATATATAATAGATTACTGTCATCAGTAGAAAGAGCAAAAAGACTCTCGGTAAGACAGTATGGTTTTTGAAAAGCACGCTCCACAATAGACGCAATTAACACGGTGCGAAATATTGCAGAAGAAGCTATAAACGAAAAGGGAATTACAGAAACCTGGAGGTTACATAATAAGAATAATTGGTGAGTACTTGTCAAACATAACTCTCTGGTATGAAACCGATATAGGAATGAAACACTACAAAAAAATCTGCAGAAGTGTCCCAAGGATGAGTCTTAGGCCCACTACTGTGAAATATAATGTACAATGGATTGGAGCTTAGCATACCCGAATAGACTAGTATTATCGGATTTGCTGATGGTATAAGTAGCAATTGTGGTAAGGTCGCGATTCTTGGACGAAGTTGAAATGTACTCAAATGACACTATTCGGATCATAAAGGAGTAGTTCTTAAATTCAGGTTTAGAACTAGCTGACCACAAAACCAAAGCAGTACTCATAAGCAGTCGGTATTAAATCGAAAGCGACAATAAAATACCTGGGAATTATGATTGGTGAATGACTCAACATCAAGAAACACATGGAGTTCGCCTGCAAACAGGCAGCAGCAGTAAGCAGGCAGGATTATGCCGAATATTGAGGGTCCCAGACAAAGTCGAAGGATCCTTTTATCTAGAGTAACGATGTCTATATTACTATATAGTGCAACTACAAAGGCAAAATCAATTAGAAGCACATCTCGAAAAATTGTACTGTCTCTATTTCGGTAGAGCTGTCTTAGACATATTGCTTCATGGGAGGCAATATGTGTAACTGGCGGAATCTTTCCACTGACCTAGCAGCCGACAAGCTATAAAGAGTGTATGCTGCCAAGTAATAAAGAAATGGATTGATCGAAAATATGGCAGATTAACTATCACCTCACCAAGTTCTTTACAGGCTACGGGGGATATAGAGGCTATCTATCAATGTGGCCAAGGCGATTCTGCAAATTGTCCGACATACATGGAGACCGAAAACGCAGAGCATGTTGTTTTTAAATGCACTAGATTCGAGAATAGCAGCCGTTTTATTGAGACAGAGATAGGACATACAATTACTCCACACAACCAAATGGATGTCATGTTAGATTCAGACGGAAATTGTCATAGGGTAACATAGAGACGAGACGTAATTGTCAAAAACGTAAGTCAAAAATTTAACTCTTGCAACAACAAAATACATGCTAGTCAATGTATTTTTTTGTTGTATCAAACATATGATTTATTGTATTTTTGTTTTACAAATCGGAATGCCTCGTCTCTATGTACAATTCTGAATGGAAATTGCCTTTTAATTTCAAATCTTATAAGTGAAATAAATTCGTAGCTGTAAACTGAGGAAAAGAGACCCAAAGAGAAGTTGGAACAAATTTGGAGCTAGCTTAGATTCAGACCAACCCCGCTTGGTCAGTGACGCGAGGTGTGCGGTTGACGAATGGGAAGGCGGTTTATTGAGTAGGTGGCTCAGTAGCTGAATCTCACATAATGAATCCCGATTCATATCTATGAATATTCCGCACCCCTCTATGTTTATGTCTTAGCTCAAATAATTTCTTCAACAAATTATAATTTTAGGTTCTATAATGTTAAATATTTTTGTCTTTTTTATTGTCGTTTACCTATATTTTCTCTCAGTGTTTGAGCAAATTGCCCTGGCATGACTCACAGTTGAAATAAAACATTCATTCCATTCAAGTGTAATTTATTTATTTTTTTTTTTTTCAAAAATAATTGCACATATGTATGTACAAAACAATAACAAGATAAAAACCAATTGTAAAAATCCTAAGAAATTTGTGAATTTGTTTAAGATTTCTTTGCAAATCCAGAAATTTATTAAACTTGAACTTATAGAAGAGAAAAAAAACACTTGAATTTATTTAGATACTAAACCAAATTGTAATATTTTTGTATGATTAAAATAAAATAGTACTATTCTACTACTCTTACTATAGTTAATAAAATTTTGCTAAAGACATTAATCTATTTTGGTTTCATAAACAATTAATATAGAAAAAAAAACGTGTTAGGTTTCTTTATTTGCTTGGAATTGTTTTCAATTAAAATTCTGTTAATGTCTTCACTATTATCGTTAAAAAGAACACAAAATTGTTTGTTGAAAAAACAACTATATTAGTTTACACAATTTTTCTATTGTTTTTGCTTTTTTTCTTAAGTTTTTAACAAATAAAAGTTATGAAAAGAATTTTAATTATAAAAAAAATTCACTATAAATGGTTAATTTAAAGACAAGGAGGAAGTGGTTTTAAAATGGCATCGGGAACTTTATTTGTAAAAAGGGGGAGGGGGGATTATAAACAAGGACTGTTTGCCTTATAAAGAGGTAATAAGCGGGTATTGAAAAGAGTTTAATGACAGCAATTGAGCAAGCAAATGTCATAATTAAGTATTTAAACACAATTGATTTGAAAAAACAATTTAAAATTATTTTCCCAAAAACGAAATTAAAAGAAACAAATTATGGGTGTAAAGAGAAATGTTTCAATCTAAAACGCCCCCTTTCCATTTTCACCTGAGTTAAAAAACAATATTTTCATTACTTCAACAAAGTAACTACAGCATTTTCACACATATTTTAAACATATAATTTAGGTGGTTCAAAGAAAAGTAAACCACAATATCTACAAAAAATACCTACATGTGTTGACATTTAAATTGTATGCACTTGTTAAATAAAAACCTTTTTAAATACATTTTCTATTATGTTTGCCTTTACTTTAGGTTTTTTCTACTCTCTCTTAAACTTAAAAAACCAGTAAAAGAAAATAATTTCCTTAGAGATAAATTTTGTTAAGGCGGGATTTTGTTAATCTGGGAAAATCTACATACATTTTTGTAAACAATTTTCCTATTTAAAGTGTTTTTTTTTTTTTTTTTTTCTTATACAACTTAAATAAGCGCAAATATTTCATATAAAATATGGTCATTGTCAATTTAATTTGTAATGTCGGCTTGCCATCAAAACATATAGTTTGTATATAAGTACATAGAGATCTGTATAGCAGACGGACTATAAATCATAATAATTTAACTACAACTACATAGTGGATATACACAGTAGTAAATTATACGCTCCAAATCATTTATACATTTAATCAATTTTAATTGAATGATGACCCCACTCAATAAATGATAACACAAAAACAACATTATTAAACAATTTGCTTTATATATTGCTAAAATAATTTTGGAAAGTATTTTTAGAATTTTTATTGAATAAATATAAACGTTACTTTTTTAAGAGAAAAATAAACAAAATTTGCTGCTTCTTAAATGTATTGGTGTATGGGTTGGTCTGTGTCTTCACCTATGTCTATGTCTATATCTACATCTATGTCTTGGTCTATGTCTATGTCTATGTCTCTGTCTCTGTCTATGTCTATGTCTATGTCTATGTCTATGTCTCTGTCTCTGTCTCTGTCTATGTCTATGTCTATGTCTCTGTCTATGTCTATGTCTATGTCTATGTCTATGTCTATGTCTATGTCTCTGTCTCTGTCTCTGTCTATGTCTCTGTCTATGTCTATGTCTCTGTCTATGTCTATGTCTATGTCTATGTCTCTGTCTCTGTCTCTGTCTCTGTCTCTGTCTATGTCTATGTCTCTGTCTCTGTCTATGTCTCTGTCTCTGTCTCTGTCTATGTCTATGTCTATGTCTATGTCTATGTCTATGTCTCTGTCTCTGTCTCTGTCTATGTCTATGTCTCTGTCTCTGTCTATGTCTTGGTCTATGTCGTAGGCTATGTCTTGGTCTATGTTTTGGTCTATGTCTTACTCTATGTTTTAGTCTATGTTTTGGTCTATGTCTCTGTCAATGTCTTGGTCTATGTCGTTGGCTATGTCTTGGTCTATGTTTTGGTCTATGTCTTAGTCTAAGTTTTGGTCTATGTCTTAGTCTATGTCTTCACCTATGTCTACATCGGTGATCTATGACTTGGTCTATGTCTTAGTCTATGTCTTCACCTATGTCTACATCTATATCTTGGTCTATGTCTGTATATTGGTATTGGTATATGTCTTGGCCAATGTCTTAGCCTATGTCTTGGTTTATGTCTATGTCTTAGCCTATGTCTTGATCTATATCTCTGTATATGTATTCACCTATGTCTACATATACATCTATGTCTTGGTCTATGTCTGTGTATTGGTCTATATCTTGGTCTATGTCTACGTATTAGCCTATGTCTTGGTCTATGTCTTGGTTTATGTCTATCTCTTAGTCTATGTCTTAGTCTATGTCAGTCTATGTCTTAGTCTATGTCTTAGTCTATGTCTTAGTCTATGTCTTAGTCTATGTCTTAGTCTATGTCTTAGTCTATGTCTTAGTCTATGTCTTAGTCTATGTCTTAGTCTATGTCTTAGTCTATGTCTTAGTCTATGTCTTAGTCTATGTCTTAGTCTATGTCTTAGTCTATGTCTTAGTCTATGTCTTAGTCTATGTCTTAGTCTATGTCTTAGTCTATGTCTTAATCTATGTCTATGTCTTAGTCTATGTCTTAGTCTATGTCTTAGTCTATGTCTTAGTCTATGTCTTAGTCTATGTCTTAGTCTATGTCTTAGTCTATGTCTTAGTCTATGTCTTAGTCTATGTCTTAGTCTATGTCTTAGTCTATGTCTTAGTCTATGTCTTAGTCTATGTCTTAGTCTATGTCTTAGTCTATGTCTTAGTCTATGTCTTAGTCTATGTCTTAGTCTATGTCTTAGTCTATGTCTTAGTCTATGTCTTAGTCTATGTCTTAGTCTATGTCTTAGTCTATGTCTTAGTCTATGTCTTAGTCTATGTCGTAGTCTATGTCTTAGTCTATGTCTTAGTCTATGTCTTAGTCTATGTCTTAGTCTATGTCTTAGTCTATGTCTTAGTCTATGTCTTAGTCTATGTCTTAGTCTATGTCGTAGGCTATGTCTTAGTCTATGTCTTCACCTATGTCTACATCTACATCTATGACTTGGTCTATGTCTTGGTCTATGTTTTGCTCTATGTCTTGGTCTATGTCTTGGTCTATGTCTTGGTCTATGTCTTGATCTATGTCTTTGTATATGTCTTCACCTATGTCTACATCTACATCTATGTCTTGGTCTATGTCTGTGCATTGGTATATGTCTTGGTCTATGCCTTAGCCTATGTCTTGGTATTAGTCTATGTCTACGTCTTAGTCTATATCTTGGTCTATGTCTTAGTCTATGTCTTAGTCTATATCTTTGTCTATGTCTTAGTCTATGTCTTACTCTATGTCTTAGTCTATGTCTATGGCTTAGTGTATATATTAGTCTATGTCTTAGTCTGTGCCTTATTCTATGTCTTGGTATCTGTCCAATGTTTTTTAATATTTTTCTTGGTCTCTATCTTGTTCTCTGTCTTGGTCCTCCCCTATGTCTTCATATTCTTCATATAAATATGAATGCAAAAGATCACCAATCAACCCATTGTTTTCCCCTGACATTCATTCAACTTTGATTACACAATTCCCACTTGTCAATGACATTGACTATTAAAATCATACTATTCAATATCATTTAGCAACACTTTAATAAAATCACTTAGTTATCTAAGAACATTTTTGTTAATTATTTAATAAAATATTATAAAATACTCTGCTATAAAACATGTAATATAAATACAATATTTAAATAATAAATACTTACGAAAAGCTGTTACCACAGCCAACAATGTCAGCCATTTGATTATATTTGTAAATAGTCCCATCTTGGCTTGTATCATGCGCTGTTTGTTTTCGGCGGTTGAGGAGAACAAATTCAAAATTTTCAATTTGAAAACCACACTTGTTAATGGCACGAAGGTTGTGGAGATTTTTCTATTCGTTGGTGTTTGTTCGTTTTTTGTTGTATTCTGTTTACTACAGAATATAGTGTAATTTGATTTGAATGAATAGCACGTTAATTTAAATATTTAACAAGTTTTATACAATAATATCGATCGTTGTTTTTCGGTTCAGACTCAAAATTATGTATTTTGTTTAGTTTACACACAAAACCACCCTAAAAATTAAAGATTGAAAAGCGTTAAGCAAAAATTTAACATTGTCCAAACGCGTTAGAATAGCACTTTTATAAAATAGAATAGAAAAAAAAGCGACACCAGTGGAGTGCTAAAAAGAGAAGAGAAAAATAGAATAATAATAATGAAAATAAATTCAATTTGTTTTTCTGTTTAGTAATTAATTAAAAATAAAATGTAAATTAGTTTCAATTCAACGAAATGCCAACATAAAGGTCCTTTGTTTTACTAAAAAAAAATTAAATTGAAATTTCTAAAAACCGGAAATATTTCCGTTTTTATATGTCATAAACATTAGAATAATATTGTATTGTTTCATAATTTATGTTAACATACCAACATATTTCCCTCTATCAGTGGAACGGTAAACAAAAACTTTAATACACCCTCTTTGAAAGAAAAATATTCTATATTGTATGCCATATAATAAATTATACTACATATTTTTCATAACTGAATAAACAAAGATGATGGCTGTATGCATGCAGCTTTTATTTTAGACAAATTAAACCATAACAACCCCCAAATATGAAATATGACACAAATGGATTCGGTCATTCATAGTATTAAGCACTTAAACCCAGCCATAAGACATTTGTTTCCTAATTCGAACAATATATTCTAGATATTGTGCTACCAAAACAATAAATGTGGTATGTTAATATGTCATCAGTATCTTCCAAGACCAAGACTAAGAATTAGACCAAGACCTAGACCTAGACCAAGACCAAGACCAAGACCAAGACCAAGACCAAGACCAAGACCAAGACCAAGACCAAGACCAAGACCAAGACCAAGACCAAGACCAAGACCAAGACCAAGACCAAGACCAAGACCAAGACCAAGACCAAGACCAAGACCAAGACCAAGACCAAGACCAAGACCAAGACCAAGACCAAGACCAAGACCAAGACCAAGACCAAGACCAAGACCAAGACCAAGACCAAGACCAAGACCAAGACCAAGACCAAGACCAAGACCAAGACCAAGACCAAGACCAAGACCAAGACCAAGACCAAGACCAAGACCAAGACCAAGACCAAGACCAAGACCAAGACCAAGACCAAGACCAAGACCAAGACCAAGACCAAGACCAAGACCAAGACCAAGACCAAGACCAAGACCAAGACCAAGACCAAGACCAAGACCAAGACCAAGACCAAGACCAAGACCAAGACCAAGACCAAGACCAAGACCAAGACCAAGACCAAGACCAAGACCAAGACCAAGACCAAGACCAAGACCAAGACCAAGACCAAGACCAAGACCAAGACCAAGACCAAGACCAAGACCAAGACCAAGACCAAGACCAAGACCAAGACCAAGACCAAGACCAAGACCAAGACCAAGACCAAGACCAAGACCAAGACCAAGACCAAGACCAAGACCAAGACTAAGACTGAGACTAAGTCTAAGACTGAGACTAAGTCTAAGACTGAGACTAAGTCTAAGTTTAAGTTTAAGACTAAGAGGAAATATATCAGCTCTAGTAACTTCTCCATTCCTGATTAAAAAATAGTTGCCACACTTTTTCCAGAAGGAAAACCTCATACAGGAGAAATTTCCAGCAGTAACCCAACTGACCCTACACCAGTCACAGAAGAAGTGATACTAAAACAGTGCCCAAAGATTGGCCATAGAAAAGACCCAGAAGCTTATAATATCCCAAACAGAGCATTGAATATCGTGATAAAAACAACTCCTTGTCTGTTTGTAAAACTTTTCAATTGCCTGATTCCCAAATCAGGGAAAACTTTGGGAGAACCCAAATCGTATCGACCGACATGCCTACTAGATACATTTGGCAAGTGCCCACGGCTTCTTCTACTAAATTCTGTAGAAGAAGCCGTGGGTATCTCACAGATACAATTTGCAAGGTCAACAATTGATCTTGTAGTAGATATGGCGAAAAAAGCAATCCAAGATAAAGGTAGTGCAAGAAATTACTAAGCGATAGTTACATTGGACATCAAGAATACTTTTAACTCAGCTAGATGGAACAACATAATCAAAGCGCTCCAGCAAATAAACGTAGCGGAATATCAAGCAGAACCCTGTGGTCTCAATATATTACGGCGGGTGTTCCTCAAGGATCGGTCCTAGCTCCACTACTGTGGAATGTCATGTACCTTAGACTTAAAGTACCAGAGAAGGTAAAAATGTCGCTGTAGTCGTTCAATCCTGGACCATAGATGATGTACAGCTTTGACAAATATAGGAGGTCCAAGGCAAAGTCGCAGAATACTTCTATCGAGAGTGGCAAACACTATCCTGCTATATGGGTCACCCATCTGCATTGGTGCTCTAATACGTACCTCCAGGAAGGACATGATGTCAATATTCCGTAGAAATTGTCTTCAAGTCTGCTGCGGATATCGCACTATATCTCTCGATGCATCAAGTGTAGTCGCGGATATATAACCCAATAGAAATAACAGCACGAGAATTTTCAAAAATACACTACGAGAAATCTAAAAATCCACAGACGCAGTACAGGTATATTCGACAAACGGAAAGCAGAATGCCTATGCGAAATTGGCAGAGAAGATGGGAATATGGACATACAAATTGATGCCAAATATCGAGAGATGGGTAAATCGCAGACATGGAGAGGTCTGTTCTTAACAGAACATGGAGGAGTTATTTATAGCGTTTCAGACATGATGACTCATCAAGGTGTCCAGTCTGCATTGAGTCTGATGAAAACGCGGAACATGTCATATTCGTATGTCAAAGATTTAGAAAAGAACCAGGAAGGCTAGAAAGATAGCTAGGTAGCAGTTTAACACAGCAGAATATCGTAGATTTTATGTTGGCTTCAGAGGTAAACTGGTATCGTATAAAAGGATTTATTAGATACGCAATTGAAGCACTAAGGAAAGAAGAACAGCTTAAATCTGTACATTCACATGCCTAGTGAGAAAATGAAGAGCAGTCCCGTGGAGTTTGGTTTTGACAATGGAGGTGCTTTTAATCGGTATGAATCCGACATAACCTTCTGGGAGATATGTAAGACTAGACCTAGACATGTTACTTAAACAAACGTTACTTCTGCTCTTGCTAATATTTGCTTGAACAAAAACATTTATGAACTTCAACCACATTTAACAGAATAAAAAATCCTCTTAATTTGTAGAAATAAAAACCAAACTTCCACCCTTAACAACTTCGTGTAAAAAAAAAAAAAAAAAAAAAACCTCAACAAAAGGGTTTATTTTATTTTCTGCTGTCGTTGTTGTTTTCGGTCTGTCAACTGAAGATTGTTGTCACTTAAACTCAAATAAATCTATGCTAAATTTGCTTCGGCTTCCTTTTTACAAATATTTATGTATTTTGCTTAAAACAATAGAATAATATTGAGCAGGAAAGCACGATGTAAGAATAAAACTTATGTTTAAAACGGCATGATGTTGATGATGTTAAGGATATTCGAAACTCCAATAAAGTGGAAAATTAAGGGCATTTAAAAAAGAAATGAACAATAAATAAATGAATGAATAAACGACGACTGGCTGAGAGGTATTATAGGAGGAATGCACAAGAAATGTGATAGTTGAAATTTAGAAGACTTATAAATAAATGGCAACTTCCTTAAAGGGATTATGATTATGAGTTTTTAAGGGGAGGATAGGGTTAGAGAAACAAAAGAAATTTAGTTTTTAAGAAAGAATCATTGTTTTGCTTTTTATTAATGTATATTTTTTAAAGCATTTATTTTGGTAACAAAACCATTAACGTTTATTTAACACACCCGTCTATTTGGTGGTCTTTCCGCCATCATAACACACTCACAGCCATTCATTTATTCCCCTTGTTGTTCTTAATAATTTATGGTTATTTGATATTTTTCCCCAAACTATTTTTGGTAGCCCATAAAAATTTGTTACTTATGCGCCCACAGTTTTACAAAAATTGTGTAAGAATGAATTTTTGATGGAAATGCATTTCGTATTTAAGAAATATTTGTTATTTTATAAAATTAGATTTTTAATGTTCCATTTTCCCCACAATTTATAGAGCTGTTAAGTTGCTTTCGTTGGTTTCTTAAGAAGTCACGCCAAATTATCTAAAAGAATGTCAAAATATGGAAAACTGAAGGGGGAATCAACAAATAAATAATAAATGTTTATTCAAACATTTTAATTGGTCGTATGGGAACACCAGTGGGAGTATAAATATGTTTGAAGAAAAAAAAAAAGATCAATGATCTTTAAAACAAAAAGAAAACACCCCTTTTAAAATGTCGGTTTAAAAAAAGACGTTATAATTTGTTGAGTTTGAAACGCATTAAGGTTTATAATTAAAGTTAAATTTTAATTTTAACATTTTGAGGGTTGTTGTCATAAGATGACATTTGCACGTGACCAGGGTGGGTATTAATGATCTTTTACAGCTGTCTGTATAAAAAGGTATCTAGAGAAATTTCTAATTGAAATGAATTCTTGGTAAAAACAATTAGTAGAATAGTATTTGACAGTCCAATTATATTCATTGAAATCGTTTGCTGTCAAACGCTACTGAAAAATATGGTCCCACGAAGCAGCAGAAGTTTCTGGAATGAAGACGACTTTTCTCTAGAAAAAGACTCTGGAAAAGATATTGTTTTATTTCTAGAAAAAGTCTCTGCAAATTTCTCCCAAATGGAGACACATTTTCTATAGAAAATTTGTCCCAAAAAGAGACACATTTTCTATAGAAAATATGTCTCAAAAAGAGACACATTTTTTATAGAAAATATGTCTCAAAAAGAGACACATTTTCTATAGAAAATTTGTCCCAAAAAGAGACACATTTTCTATAGAAAATTTGTCCCAAAAAGAGACACATTTTCTATAGAAAATTTGTCCCAAAAAGAGACACATTTTCTATAGAAAATTTGTCCCAAAAAGAGACACATTTTCTATAGAAAATTTGTCCCAAAAAGAGACACATTTTCTATAGAAAATTTGTCCCAAAAAGAGACACATTTTCTATAGAAAATTTGTCCCAAAAAGAGACACATTTTCTATAGAAAAATTTGTCTCAAAAAGAGACACATTTTCTATAGAAAAATTTGTCTCAAAAAGAGACACATTTTCTATAGAAAAATTTGTCTCAAAAAGAGACACATTTTCTATAGAAAAATTTGTCTCAAAAAGAGACACATTTTCTATAGAAAAATTTGTCTCAAAAAGAGACACATTTTCTATAGAAAAATTTGTCTCAAAAAGAGACACATTTTCTATAGAAAAATTTGTCTCAAAAAGAGACACATTTTCTATAGAAAAATTTGTCTCAAAAAGAGACACATTTTCTATAGAAAAATTTGTCTCAAAAAGAGACACATTTTCTATAGAAAAATTTGTCTCAAAAAGAGACACATTTTCTATAGAAAAATTTGTCTCAAAAAGAGACACATTTTCTATAGAAAAATTTGTCTCAAAAAGAGACACATTTTCTATAGAAAAATTTGTCTCAAAAAGAGACACATTTTCTATAGAAAAATTTGTCTCAAAAAGAGACACATTTTCTATAGAAAAATTTGTCTCAAAAAGAGACACATTTTCTATAGAAAATTTGGCCCAAAAAGAGACATTTTTTTTAGAAAATTTGTCCCAAAAAGAGACACATTTTCTATAGAAATATTCTCCCCAAAAGAGACACATTTTCTATAGAAAAATTTGTCTCAAAAAGAGACACATTTTCTATAGAAAAATTTGTCTCAAAAAGAGACACATTTTCTATAGGTAATTTCTCCCAAATAAAAACACATTTCCTGTAAAAAATTTTACACCAAATAAAGCTACATTTTCTTTAAAAAAAGTTGACTCCAAAACTTTCCCAAGGACACAATTTTTACCCTTATATTTATGCATGCTATTTGGTGAGAAACTTAACCCCTTAATTTATGCAGTTTTTTTTTTTAAGGAATTGATAAAGATCATTTACAAAATTCCTTAAAATAAACAGTTTAAATTCGATTTTCTAAAAGTAGTGCTTTAAACATTTCTCACATACATTTTATATATTCATTTATTATAAAAAATTCTTTTGAATTTATTCAGCAACATTATTTGTTGTTCCTCTGTCTGCATTCTCCCCCTTTTTATTAAATTTTTACACAAAAATTTCAATAAAATAAAACGAAACAGCTACGACCAAACAACAAACAAATGTATCAAGTGATGATTGACCGTTAAAATGGCTGCAGCTATTTGGGCTGAGTATTTTTGGGAAGCATTTTAAAAGTTAAAAAAAAAATAAATTTAATTAAAAGCTGCTAGTAGGTAATTTGGGTAAGACATATAGAGTTTCTACATTTTTTTTAGTAATATTTACTAAATTGTTTACCCATTGAGCAAAACTATGTTTAATTTAAAAGTATCGATTTATTTTCGTTTAACCCCAAAAACAATTTTGCACTTGGCAACAAATGAAAAGAAAAAAAGTTTTTAGTTTTAAAACATTTGGAAATGTCATGAATGTCAACAACAATGTGCTTGGAAATGGGAATCAACAAAAAAAAAGTACATTCTCTCAAAAAAAAAAAAGAATAAAAAAAACACATCCTCTTAAAAAAAAAGAATAAATAATAAATCTTAAATATGTACAGTGAGCAGCAAAACGACAAGAGCAGCAAAGAGAAAAGCCAGTTATGTTCTAGTTCTGTTCTAGTTCTAGTTCTGTTCTAGTTCTGTTCTAGTTCTGTTCTAGTTCTGTTCTAGTTCTGTTCTAGTTCTGTTCTAGTTCTGTTCTAGTTCTGTTCTAGTTCTGTTCTAGTTCTGTTCTAGTTCTGTTCTAGTTCTGTTCTAGTTCTGTTCTAGTTCTGTTCTAGTTCTGTTCTAGTTCTGTTCTAGTTCTGTTCTAGTTCTGTTCTAGTTCTGTTCTAGTTCTGTTCTAGTTCTGTTCTAGTTCTGTTCTAGTTCTGTTCTAGTTCTGTTCTAGTTCTGTTCTAGTTCTGTTCTAGTTCTGTTCTAGTTCTGTTCTAGTTCTGTTCTGTTCTGTTCTAGTTCTGTTCTAGTTCTGTTCTAGTTCTGTTCTAGTTCTAAATTAGTAATTTTAAAACATTTTGTAATGTGTAGAATACATTTTTTAAGTTATTGTGATGTCATTTGGGAATTTGGGGAATAAAACCTGACATTAGGGAATAAATCTAAGAAAACTATTTCTATATAAACATAATTTAGTCCTCAACTGTATTCCTACAGCATTCTAAAGGAAACATTACTCTAAAAGAGAATTTAATATCAACACATGATGAGCATTATAAACATCTGTAGCAACAAAACACGCTATAATACCAACAACCTTAAAAAATAGCAACAACTAAACTAAAAACTATAACAACAACCAAATAGTAATTTTTATATAAGTTGAAATACATATTATAGCGAGAGGTTAATATCCTAATATAAAATACACAATATTCAAGAAGAGAGGGAGAGCAAGAACGAAGGATAATAAGAGAAACAACAATAAATACACAGCCTGCAATGTCCTGAGTTTTGTAAAATAGAACAAGAAATTCAGCAACAACAACGACATACAATACAATACAGCAAACATGTTTAAACAAGAAAAAAAACCATTAAAATAAGACACGATGATGTCGAAACACCCCAAAGGAATACAACTTAATAAGGATGCTGTTACAAAAAAAAGCAAAAAATAAATAAAAAGAAAAGAAGGAAGTAACAGATAAGAACGAAGAAAACCCACATGTTTAAAAAAAATCAACAGGACACGTTCATCACAAATGCCCCGTGAACATTCTTAAGAATTTTAATAAACTGTTCAGTAAAACAAGGAACCTACTTAAAAACTCATCACAAAGCTAAAGCACTATTTATGAGCCTTTAATTTGATCCTTTAAAAATTCCTAGAATCTTTCAAATATAGTTACAAGTGTGTGTATAAGTGTTTAACTAAGATATATAGAATATAGTGTATGCTGCTGGCTCAATGAAAAGTGAGTGGTAATTTGAAATGTAATAAAGAAGGACAACTAAAGCATTAGAAAATAACACATCATTATTATTTCTACCTCTGCTACTGCTTCTTCGTTGCCACAATCATCATGTTCTTCTCAGTTTGACAGTTGTTACAATAACATTTGACAGTTCAGTGACATGCGCATTAAATAATTGATACATTAAAAAAAAGGAAGAGGAAAAACAAACAACAACAACTAGAAATATATACTCGTATACAAAAAAAATAAAAGAATTGAAAAGAAATTCCTTTAATAAGGATGTTGAATATTAAAATGTTGGCAAAAAATTTAATGAAATCTTATTTAATTTGCAGAGGTTTGCTTCAAAATTGTAAATTCTTTTAAAAGTTTGGGTTTTTAATGCAAAAAGGTTTAGCTTTTTCATGCAAAGATCAATGACCACTACCCATTATTGTTTAATGAAAAACTTTTGTTTGTGTATTTAAACGAGATACAATTTTGAGAACAGCAATATCGGTGACTTAAATGAAATGTTAAATGTGGTCAATTTGCTTATGAAGAACAGAACTAGAACAGAACTAGAACAGAAGTAGAACAGAACTAGAACAGAACTAGAACAGAACTAGAACAGAACTAGAACAGAACTAGAACAGAACTAGAACAGAACTAGAACAGAACTAGAACAGAACTAGAACAGAACTAGAACAGAACTAGAACAGAACTAGAACAGAACTAGAACAGAACTAGAACAGAACTAGAACAGAACTAGAACAGAACTAGAACAGAACTAGAACAGAACTAGAACAGAACTAGAACAGAACTAGAACAGAACTAGAACAGAACTAGAACAGAACTAGAACAGAACTAGAACAGAACTAGAACAGAACTAGAACAGAACTAGAACAGAACTAGAACAGAACTAGAACAGAACTAGAACAGAACTAGAACAGAACTAGAACAGAACTAGAACAGAACTAGCACTGAACTAGAACTGAACTAGAACTGAACTAGAACTGAACTAGAACAGAACTAGAACAGAACTAGAACAGAACTAGAACAGAACTAGAACTAGCACTGAACTAGAACTGAACTAGAACTGAACTAGAACTGAACTAGAACAGAACTAGAACAGAACTAGAACAGAACTAGAACAGAACTAGAACAGAACTAGAACAGAACTAGAACAGAACTAGAACAGAACTAGAACAGAACTAGAACAGAACTAGAACAGAACTAGAACAGAACAGAACAGAACAGAACAGAACAGAACAGAACAGAACAGAACAGAACAGAACAGAACAGAACAGAACAGAACAGAACTAGAACAGAACTAGAACAGAACTAGAACAGAACTAGAACAGAACTAGAACAGAACTAGAACAGAACTAGAACAGAACTAGAACAGAACTAGAACAGAACAGAACAGAACAGAACAGAACAGAACAGAACAGAACAGAACAGAACAGAACAGAACTAGAACAGAACTAGAACAGAACTAGAACAGAACTAGAACAGAACTAGAACAGAACTAGAACAGAACTAGAACAGAACTAGAACTAGAACAGAACTAGAATAGAACTAGAACAGAACTAGAACAGAACTAGAACAGAACTAGAACAGAACTAGAACAGAAATAGAACAGAACTAGAACAGAACTAGAACAGAACTAGAACTAGCACTGAACTAGAACTGAACTAGAACTGAACTAGAACTGAACTAGAACAGAACTAGAACAGAACTAGAACAGAACTAGAACAGAACTAGAACTAGCACTGAACTAGAACTGAACTAGAACTGAACTAGAACTGAACTAGAACAGAACTAGAACAGAACTAGAACAGAACTAGAACAGAACTAGAACAGAACTAGAACAGAACTAGAACAGAACTAGAACAGAACTAGAACAGAACTAGAACAGAACTAGAACAGAACAGAACAGAACAGAACAGAACAGAACAGAACAGAACAGAACAGAACAGAACAGAACAGAACAGAACAGAACAGAACAGAACTAGAACAGAACTAGAACAGAACTAGAACAGAACTAGAACAGAACTAGAACAGAACTAGAACAGAACTAGAACAGAACAGAACAGAACAGAACAGAACAGAACAGAACAGAACAGAACAGAACAGAACAGAACAGAACAGAACTAGAACAGAACTAGAACAGAACTAGAACAGAACTAGAACAGAACTAGAACAGAACTAGAACAGAACTAGAACAGAACTAGAACAGAACTAGAACTAGAACAGAACTAGAATAGAACTAGAACAGAACTAGAACAGAACTAGAACAGAACTAGAACAGAACTAGAACAGAAATAGAACAGAACTAGAACAGAACTAGAACAGAACTAGAACTAGCACTGAACTAGAACTGAACTAGAACTGAACTAGAACTGAACTAGAACAGAACTAGAACAGAACTAGAACAGAACTAGAACAGAACTAGAACAGAACTAGAACTAGAACAGAACTAGAACAGAACTAGAACAGAACTAGAACAGAACTAGAACAGAACTAGAACTAGAACAGAACTAGAACAGAACTAGAACAGAACTAGAACAGAACTAGAACAGAACTAGAACAGAACAGAACTAGAACAGAATAGAACAGAACAGAACTAGAACAGAACTAGAACAGAACTAGAACAGAACTAGAACAGAACTAGAACAGAACTAGAACAGAACTAGAACAGAACTAGAACAGAACTAGAACAGAACTAGAACAGAACTAGAACAGAACTAGAACAGAACTAGAACAGAACTAGAACTAGAACAGAACTAGAACTAGCACTGAACTAGAACTGAACTAGAACTGAACTAGAACTGAACTAGAACAGAACTAGAACAGAACTAGAACAGAACTAGAACTAGCACTGAACTAGAACTGAACTAGAACTGAACTAGAACTGAACTAGAACTGAACTAGAACAGAACTAGAACAGAACTAGAACTAGAACAGAACAGAACTAGAACAGAACTAGAACAGAACTAGAACAGAACTAGAACAGAACTAGAACAGAACTAGAACAGAACTAGAACAGAACTAGAACAGAACTAGAACAGAACTAGAACAGAACTAGAACAGAACTAGAACAGAACTAGAACAGAACAGAACTAGAACAGAACAGAACAGAACAGAACAGAACAGAACAGAACAGAACAGAACAGAACAGAACTAGAACAGAACTAGAACTAGAACAGAACTAGAACAGAACTAGAACAGAACTAGAACAGAACTAGAACAGAACTAGAACAGAACTAGAACTAGAACAGAACTAGAATAGAACTAGAACAGAACAGAACAGAACAGAACTAGAACTAGAACAGAACATAGTTCTCGATAATTTTCAGCAGCTTCAAAGAAGAGGGAGGTCTAACAGACGTTATTGAATTCATGCGATAGATCCAACGACACAAACGAGTGCTACCGAATGCTACCCGAATGAACAAATGAATACTCTGCTAAAAGAATAACATACTTATAAATTTTTAGCAAAATAAAAATGAAATAAATAAATTAAAATAAATACATACACATTCATAAGTAGTTTCCCACAGAAGTCTCTAATGCCTAATTTCAATTCATCAAAATGTGCTGCTCATCACAGTGAGTTTATCAGTGAGCCAGCCAGCCACATGGACATGAATCATACAGAAATAAATTTTACAGTTTCCTTGTTTCAATAAAACGAGTGTAATAAATGTATACAACAACTACAACAACATTAGCAACAACTAACTACATCAAAACAACAACGTGTAGTAGTGAATACGGTTGGCTCTCGCGCACTTTACTAACAACAAAAAAAAAACAAATTCACCCAGTACACACCCTTTTGCACAGGGGGGTGGGTTTATACATATTTACACACACACACACTCTCGCATACACGCATTTAAACAAACCCAAACGCAAATTTATATAGAGAAGAAGCTACAACAACAACAAAAGAAACACCACAGAAAAGTATGAAAAATATGGAAAAATCAATAAATATAACAAGATTTTAAGGAAAATGTGGCTTTATGGTAAAGGAAATTGTATTTTAATTAAATTTAAGGAGTATTTTTAACAAAAATTAAAGGATAATTAAAGAGAAAAGGAATGCAAATCTATTTACTAACACATACATAGACAGCTACAATAAAACACAATAGTTAAAAAACAATACAAAGTAATGAACAACAACAAAAATAATAGTTTAATAGAGAAACAAAAACTAACGGAAAAACACCACCCTAAAAATGAGTTGTTGTTGAATGAAATTTTAATGCATACAATTTTGTGAGAGACCAAAAAAAAGGGAGTAGAAATGGTACTTTTTTTAAAGATTTTATGGGGAAAATTAAGGATTTTGAGGAAATATAATAATTTTAAAAGAAAATAAGGAATTT
Source organism: Calliphora vomitoria (assembly GCA_942486065.2). Lineage (NCBI taxonomy): Eukaryota > Metazoa > Arthropoda > Insecta > Diptera > Calliphoridae > Calliphora > Calliphora vomitoria. The sequence goes on along the minus strand of OW818033.2, from coordinate 21,847,035 downwards.
AATTAAAAATTAGATTATATTTTATAGCAGAAGGGACAAATAAGGCCAACTATGGCTAAAGAAATTAATAAAAACCTTTTTATCAATTCTGAGTTATTGAAATCTGAATAGATCATCACAGGGAACCGGTACCGAACGCAACAATTTCGTTTGAAGCTAGCATTGGCCGAAAACGCCCAGAAGATGCGGCCGACGAAACAGTAATATTCCATCATGACAACGCTTGGCCACATTTTGCAATATCTGTTGAAATCTATTTAGAATTAAGTGGTTGGGAAGTTTTGCTTCAAAAAAAGGCCAACTATGGCTAAAGAAATTAATAAAAACCTTTTTATCTATTCTGAGCTATTGAAATCTGGCCAGACCATGACAAGGGACCGGTACCGTACGCAGCTTCGTTTGAAGCGAGTATTAGCCGAAAAACGTCCAGAAGATGCGGTCGATGAAACCGTAATATTCCATTATGACAACGCTCGGCTACATGTTGTAATATCTATTTAGAATTTAGCGGTTGGGAAGTTATGCCTCACCCGCATTGCCCCCGTCCGACTACTATTTGTTTCGATCTATGCAGAACTCTCTTTCTCTCTCTCTCTGGCTTAAACTTCAGAGTATCCAATATTGGCTTGATTCGTTATAGGCCTTAAAAGATGAGCAGTTCTTCTGGCGTGGAATCCATATGTTGCCAGAAAGATGGAAAAAGGCTAGCAATGGCCAATACTTTGAGTTGTATTGTACGAATGTTTATATAAAAGCTACGAAAATCTCCTTGCAACAATACGATGCCCTTTTTTCAACCATGTTTGCCTTTTTTTGGCATAGGAAAGAGCTCAAAGCAGAATATCAAAAAAAAAAAAATCATGAAAAACAGAAAACTTGCCTTTTGTTTAGACATTACAATTTGTTAGTACAAAAAAAAAAAACCATGATTTTAAGTCATGACTTAAAGTCATAATGTAAGAAATTCTCGAGAATGAAAATTTTAAAGATTTGGTCGACATTCGCCCTTTGTTTTAAAATCATGTCTTTTTTTGTTTCTCTTTTGAAACCGCTACGAAAATCTCCTTGCATTTATACGATGCCTTTTTTTTGCAACCATGCTTGCCTTTTTTTGGTTTATAATCGTATCAACAACCAATCAGAAAAGAGCTCAAAGCAGAAAATCAAAAAAAGTCATTAAAAACAGAAAACTTGCCTTTTGTTTAGACATCACAATTTGCTAGTACAAAAAAAAACGCATGATTTTAAGTCATGACTTAAAGTCATAATTTAAATGCCCCCTTGTTATGTTTCTAATGAATAATAAAAAAACTAATTTTGAAAAAATAAATTTTAATACAATTTTTATGCAGTTGAATAAAATGCTACTAAAAATTATACTATTTTTACAAAATCTGCTGCATAGTACACGTTTTTGAGTGGACGGGTAACAGTTAAATTTATTTATTAAAGTTTTATGAAGAAATTTTAAAAACTCGATGGGATAAACTTAGAAAATTCACTATTTATATAAACATTAAAAAAAAATAAGTCTCATATTTGTCAACACTGTTCATTTCTATTAGTTGTTCTAATTTAATAATATTTTTAGTATTTTCTTTCTTAATAAATATATCAAAAATTTCTCTTCCTTGATATTTTTCAATATTTTTTCCAAAGTTAAACGGCCTAAAATAAAAAAAACCCACATATGTTTGACATCAGCAACAAAAACCTTGTAAAATAATTTAAATTAATAACAATCTTTTATTTTTTACTTTAAATACCCATTTCATTTATTATAAATACCTATTCCTTTCATAAATCCCCAATAAAATCTCTTTTACTACAAAAAAGTACTTTTTTTTTGCACAAATGTTACTAAATCCGCAATAATTCATCCCTGCCACCCTTAAATGAAGTTTAGTTATACAAAAGCACAACAACAACAACACCACCACTAACAACAACAGTAGCAAAAAGAAATGATGTTGTAAGAAGAAGAAAAAGACGAAGCAAGGAATGAGAAAAAAAAATCTCAACAAATTACAACAAACATGATGAATTTTAAACTGTCTGGCTTACCTTCTTTTTTTCCTATTAATTTAACAAGCAGCAGCAGAACTTTAATAAATTTATAATTTTCTTTTAAAAAACATAAATTATTTGCAATAATTTGAAACACACACACTTTAAATTTTGCAAAATATTAAGAAAAACTGCCACTAATCCTGGGGGGTGGCTAGATTTTTCTATAATTATTTTGCAAAATTTCTTGGCTTCTTTTTTTTTCTTTCTTTTAATAAATATATATCACCTTTTATAAATACTTTATTTTTATTTTGTACTAAAGTCTGCTTAACTGCAGCTTTAGTTTTATATTTTTTATAATTCACGAAGAGATGAATTAATTAAAACACTTGTTTTTTTATTTTTTGATGAATTTTTTTAGCACCCACGTTTAACCGACCGGTTTTCTTTGGTTTAACTATGGCAATTATATTTTTTACACACTTTTGCTTAACGCTTACACTAGTGACGTGAATTCGCTTTCAGTAAAAAGCAAACGTACCGCACAACGTCTAAACGATGACTGTCTACTAGCGTCGCATTAAATCTTTAACAGACCTAAAATTACCCCGTGTGTGGTTGTTGTTTGGTAGTTAGGGGAAATTTGGGATATTTTGGGCATTGTTGAGTGTTTTGTTTTGATTACGGTAATTTAGTGTTAGTTTTGTTTTGTTTATGCTCATTTTAGTTGTGGAGGGGAGAGGATTTAAATGTAGTAGCAGGCAAAAACACCTGTTGCTTTTTGTGCTGCAGAAAAAGGAATTTAAAACATATTGGAATTATGTATTAAGTAGTTAGAATTTATTTGTTAGAGCATGAACTTTAGCAATTTTACAAAAGGGAATTTGCAAAATAGTGAAAGTGTTGTTATGAATAAATTAAATAGTTTTTGTTATATGCTAGGTATGTGTAATATTAATAGTTTTATTATAAATGTCTAGTATAAACTGGGAAAAGAACAATAAGTCTTCTTAACTATCTAGTGTTCCTAAAATATCTGTTCATTCCCGGGAATCTTTGAATACTAAATTAAGACAAAAAGCCATTAAATTCTGTCATATAATCATAATTTATTAATTTATACACTTTTCTTAAAGTTAAATCTGGAAATATGTGTAATTCTTTTCGAAAAAGAACTTTTGCAATTCAAAATGTGTTAAAACAAATTAAGACCAGTATTATTACCTGGTCTTGAGGTCAATTACCACCCGTATATGTTAAAATAACTAGTTATATAGCTGAGTAAGGTAATTGACTCTATGTAACTATGTACAAGGTGGCGCAAAAGTAAACTTCCGATGTTTTTTGGCTGTAATTAAAAAAAAAAAATGAAAAACTTTGATTCTTCTTGTGGATAATTTTTATTTGGTCTTTTAATTTTTTTACATCAAGTCGAGAATATGATGTCATGTAAATGGCCGCCGCCACAGTTGATTGTCATTTGAGCCCTTTATATGGCATTTTCCATCACTTTGGACAAAACTTCCGGCGATAGGTCCTCACATTCTTGACGGATATTGTCTTTAAGAGCTGCAAGAGTCTGAGGCTTGTTGACATAAACCCGCGACTTCAAAAAGCCCCACAAAAAGAAGTCTGTAGCGGTAAAATCAGGCGATCTTGCTGGCCAGTGCAAATCGCCAAAACGGGAAATTAGGCGCCCGGGAAATGCATCCTTCAGCATATCGGTTGTAGCACGTGCAGTGTGTGCCGTTGCACCGTCCTGTTGGAACCACATGTTTTCCAATCCCAGTTCATCAAGTTGCGACAAAAATAACTCGTTGATCATTGCTCTGTAGCGCTCATCATTCACAATAACCGTTTGGCCCGCGACGTCTTCGAAGAAAAAAAGGTCCGATGACTCCTCCAGCGAAAACAGCACACCATACAGTGACTTTTGCTTATTTACGTACCCGCTAAGATGGAAATGGGCCTCACCACTCATGATTATTATTGATGAAAAATCATCTTCCTCTTGGTGGTGATTAAGGATGGCTTGAGCGTTTGTTAGACGCGATTGGCGGTCAGCAGCTAACAGCTGATGCACCGTCTGGACTTTGTACGGAAACATCTTCAAATCTAGTACCAAAATTCGCTGTAAAGACCGTCGACTGATACCCATTTGCGTGGCACGTCGTCTGGTCGATGTCGACGGCGCTTCCATGACATCCTCGGCTACAGCAGCAATATTCTCTGCAGAACGGCTACTCCGGGGTCTGCCACGCATCTCGTGTTGTGCCAGTCTCTTCGAGGCGAGCGGCTAAACGTCGCAGTGTTTCAGCAGTAGGCGTTGGACGGCCAGGAAATCTGCGACGAAATTCACGTTGTGCCAAAGTCGCCGACCGATTATTGGTCAAATAAATAGTCTGCAATATTCCGCGTTCTGGAGCAGTGTAGGGTAACATTGTTTATTAGCGTGTATTTCGCATGTGTTTACTACACAAATGTCAAAACAGAACTGACATTAGGGTCCAATTACTTTTGCGCCACCTTGTATTTTGAACCAGCTATCAGACAGACTCATTGTAATCAAAAATACTTAATTTACTCCCTGCTTAGGATGTGCACGTGTTTAAATAATTAGTCACTACTTACGCAACTAGTTGTCATCTTAAGTGATAGATAAACTCACTATTTCGGGGCAGTCATCAAGAATTGCTGGGTAGTTTACAAAGTTTTTGTTTATGATGTGAAATATATGTATATGGGTTTGTTATTTTAAGCCGTCTAACAAAGTGTGTGAGAGATACCATCGACATTTTTTATTCATTTGAAGTGCCGGCCTATCGATGTCATTATGTATGGAATATCACATCAAGCAAATTTCCGGGGCATCTTCGCTGATTGGCGCGCATCCAAAAGATGAAATTTTCCATGACTCTGGCGCATAATCATATGTCATTGGTGTCTATATAATCAAATTCAGGCCAAAAGAAGTTGGTAATCATCGACCTATAGCTCTCACCGTTGACGGTGATGGCCTGGCCAATGTCGCACAATGGCGCCTGTAGAACAAGTAAGGTAAGTGAATAAATATATTTTACTAGAAATTGTCCAAGGATTTTAAATATACAACTCTTATTACAATCAGATTTTATCTTCAGAAGATATAGCCCTTTCAAATTTGACTAATTTTCAGTGTTCAAAAAACAGATAATTTTTAAGTAATTTTGTACGCTTTCAGATACAGTATCATGAACGTCATTATTTTTGATTCTATTGATAGATCAATTTATTAAGAAAGAAATATAAAAAATTGTACTGTTTGCTTTGCCAACTATCCATTTTTCAATATTTCTCAACTTTGATGGAAAATAAAAAAACTATAAATTTCTATATTTGCCATATTTCAAAATAAGTTCTTTGATTATACCTTTACCTAATGCAAAAATGTCTAGCTGCCCGTCCATGCCCCATTTTTTGCTATAGGTAAAATTTTGAAAAAAGACATGGTTCCAAAAATGTGTTGCATGCATTTTTGGTTAAATTATGATACATAACCGAGAAAACCCATTAGATATACCTTATTTTACGGATTGTGAACAATATTTTACAAAAAAATAAATTAAAAAACGAATTTTTTAAATCTTTTTTTGGAATAATAGGTCTGTTCATTTACTTTCCCAGTAAATACTTGCAACCAGAGAATAAAAACAAAATTTCCAAATTAATCTCTTAAATTCTCAAAAATAGTAAAAAGTAAATGAACGCTTTTCCAGTAACAATTGTTTGTAAAGCTACGTACACACGGTTGTCATATTCTTACAATGTTGTCAGAAAATGTTCAATAAATGGTTAACAATCATATGTTTCAACATAAGTTCTCATGGTTGTGTTAACCATTTTCTGAGCATGTTTCTAACAATCTGACAACCGTGTGTACGTAGCTTAACTATTACGAGTTCAAAAAGAACTTGTAATAGTTTGCAACGAGAGAACACTCTCTAAAATTTATATGCTCTTGATTTTTTCTCTACTTGCAAGTTTTTTGAGTTAACGAACGCTTTTCCAGTAACAATTGTTACTAACTAGTAACAACTTTTAGTTATTGAACAGAGCTAATTTTAAATCAAAAGCCTTCAAAAAAATCAAAAATTTTAAAAAATATTTTATTTTACTTCCCATAAAATTGATTTTTCCACAAATTTCAACTTTGCCAAGCCATAAGTAGGCACCTAAAAGGCGTAGAACCCTTTTCAAACACTAATTTCATAGGATGATCAATTACATGTCATATGCCTTTAACATTTTTTGATTATCTCACTTAGTTCAAAAGTTATGATTTTTGCAACGAAAAAACACTGTGCATACATTGGACGCTCTTGGATCTCATGTGGATTGGTATCGTCTCAAATTCGACAATTTTGTTTGAAGACGTACCAATTCATGATTTAAAATAGGCGAAGCACGCTAAATGTTGCCCGAACAGAACCCCCATTTACAGGGAGCCGAAATAACTGTTATAAAAAAGAAATCTTTCTCCGTCTATTTAAAAATGCAAGAATTGATTACTTATAATGATTATGGAATACATAAAAACAATAAAAAAATTTCATAATGTTTACAGAAGACCAAAAACAGATATATCTTTTATAATGATTATGGAAGACCAAAAAAAACAAAAAATTTATTATGTTTAGGTTAGGTTTCCAGGCAGCCGCGTAGTTGGAAAGTAGAAGAACAGCTCACGTGGGTCCAAGAAATGATCCCTTTGTGTTACCTGAAATTAGAAGTTAGAAAGAAAGAGGGGCAGATAGAAATGAAAAGAAAGAAGTGGAAGATTGAGTAGTTAAGAAGAAGGAAGAGAGAAGGAGATTCACAACAGTTGCATATCAATAAGATAGCGGTTATTAGGTTACACTCGAGAGGTTCCCATATCTTGTCCTATTAACCTGTTACTACTCCTTATAAAGGCGTTGATGCCCTCAAGCCTCATATTCGAGAGCTCAGAAAGACTATTTATGGAACCGTAAGCGTAGATCACCTAATGGTTTCATCCTCCTCCTCGTTTAGACAACTTCTACAGAAGTCGTTGTAGAGCACGCCAAGTCTCCTCGCATGGTTGCCAAAAGTGTAGTGTCCGGTAATGACCGCCACTACGCCACGCAATTGTGAGCGTGACAAGCCAAGAAGATATATTGTTCGCCCACGATTCAGTCGGGGCCATATCATTCTAGTTATAAAATGGTTATCAAAGATCAAAACAATATTGGTTATTTGTAACAGTTATTCAGATACCATTTTTTTAATAATTCTTGATAAACAATTACTTCAGGATTTCGAATACTAGTGCCCATTTTTGATAAAACTATTTTATCATTTGCACGTGTTGCTGAATGCTATATCCGTCCATGGTGATTTGGCAAAACAAACTAAATAAATGACAAATTTCGGAAGAGCCTATTGGAAGACCCTTTATAAACTGAACAATGCTGAATTTCTTTTAAAAAAACTTTTTGACGATTTCTGAATGGAAATATAATTGATCTTTACCCCCTGTCTATACTTGACAAATATTTATCATAACAATTAATGATGTTTGTTGTCAAGACAAACTTGTCTGAACAAAAGCACTAACAATTTTGTCACAACGAAGCAATAATACTAATAAATGAAGACTATACCTGATAATTTTTTTATCTTTACAACCATCATGATAAAAATTTATCAGGTATAGACAGGGGGTTAACAGTAGCTTATAAACAAATCTATCGGAGGAAAATCTAAGCAAGCTTTACAATATTTCACAAAATACCGGCAACATTTGGCATTGAAAACAAATACCTACTCACATGTTTACCGATCCAATGGTTCAGTATTAAACGATATCATATAATAATGACTTACCTGTAGTTAATAGAAGAACGTTTAAAATGTATACAAAACCAATTTGTAGTTAAATATTCGGTTTTGATCAAAAATTGGATTTCAGTAAGTATTTTGATCACCAAAATCGAAATATTTATAAAGAAAAACAAAGATTAGGGAGAATTTCAAGTAAGAAACAATTCATAATCTGAATGAAGCTCTGAATTATATAAAAATTGATAGTTCCTTGAATAATGGGGAACCTAACTTCAGTTGCCATTCATAATCGTGTCATAAGTTTCGGTTTTTTTAATTTTCGAATATTAGGTTCGGTTAGGTTTCGATCGTACTCGCCTAATTTTCCAATTTCAATTATACCTGATTAAGTCATGATTTTGAAAATATTAGGCCCCATTTTTTATCCCTTATGCAGCTTTTAAGTAAAACTTCAGTTGTTATTGCTTAAATATGTATTTTATTTAATATATTGATATATTTGTTGTTTTTTGATTTCTCTATAACATTGATTATATAAAATTGTATTTATTATTCATTATTTATTTAAGTATGTATGTTTGTTTGTATGGATTTAGTATGTGTGAGGAGATTTCGAAATCGTATGTAGAATTTGGCAATAAAAAAATGGAAAATTTAAAAAAAAATAAAACAAATAAATTAAATCAACTGCTATAAGAAACCAAAAAAGGAAATTTTAAAAGCCGAGTAAATTATATAACTGAATTACCCACACATAGATTGGAAACTCTCCTGTCAAAGACCTAACTCAGTTGTCAAAAACCTAACAAGCATACCTAAATTGGAGCGGAAGGCGTTTTTTACTTGTCAAAAATTCTCATGCCCATACAATTTGTATGCAGCATACAAGTAACGCGGCGGCAACGCTTTGCAATTGGAAAATCCGATTTTGGGTTGTTATATTTATTTTTTTGATAACCTTGTTTTTATTGTTTCACGTAGCGTTGCCGCTTTTATTTAGGTATGACATTTCAGCGTTAAGGCTAAGCGGAAAAACGTTCCGCCTTACGCTTTTATTTAGGCCAGTAAGTGGTGCCCTTTAAGTCCAATTTAGAACAGAAATACGATTTGTTTAGAAAACATAATGGAGAAATAATGTTCTATATTTGTAGTTTTTGCTATGAATCCTGATGCTTGCTGATTTTAGCTATAAAGAACTATAAAGAACAGACTACAGAGGAATCAGATCAGTGAAATATTCTCTTACTAGTATCTGGATTTTTAATAAGCAAGAAAAATCCTTAAAAGTCAGAATTCCGGGCATCCCTAAATGGGATGGCGATTCATTTAATAGTTGTACTCATATGGGTACGTGGAGACAGCGATATTGAGGGCAATTGTAATTGCTGATAATTTGGCGCAAAAGAGGCGCATTGATGTGTGAAGGTGAGCTAAACTCCCTATGTGGCATTCCATGGTCCACTTGCTCAGACACGAAGGGTGAATGAATCTACTTGTGCTATCACAAGAATGATATGACTTGCGCTGGACTATAAGCTCACTTCTTATTAACTTAGAATGCAACGACTACAACTCTGCAACATAATGGCGGTGATCACCGGACATTGCACTTTTGGCACCCATACTGGAAGTCTTGGGCTTCCTCACTGCCGGAGTTGTCACTTCTTATGTAATTGCCCAGTCAGCCTGTCGCCTTTTCTGTTGAAGACTCTTGAGCGACTGATAGATCTTTATCTTAGGAGCACTATAGATACCAACCTCATTAGCAACGCTCAGCTCGCCTACCTCAAGGGTAAGTCTGTGGATAGTGCGCGGTATGAGGTTGTGTGTTGCATTGAGCACGGCTTAGAGCATAGGGAATATACTTTAGCTGCGTTTTTGAATATAGAGGGAGCCTTTAATAACATTAGAATAGAGGCAATAAGTGAGTCATTAGTTGAACTAGGGGTTAAGGACTTCCTGGTGAGTTGGATAGTTTCAATGCTTGGTGGCGGGATTATCAAAAACTCAAGCCTAGGGAATGACATGATTAGAAGACGAATTACAAGGGCGTACACCACCCTGTTATGGTTACTGTCCCTCTGTTGTGGTTACTAGCGGTGAACTCTATTCTCAAGGTTTTTGAATCTACCCATAGATAGGAAGGAAAGTGAACGACTTTGTAATTTTGATCAGCGAAATCTTGCATTCGGCGCTAGGCGACTTCTCAACCTGGGCCAAGACAAAGGGGCTGGGTGTAAACCCAACGAAAACAGAGTTAGCACTCTTTACCAGGAAATATAGGGTAGGAAGTTTTAATTTGCCGGAAATAGATGACGTTGTGGAGGGAGCCAAGTATTTATGGATCTTCCTTGATAACAAATTATCATAGGCATTGAGACCCCTTTTAAGGAAAGGCCTAAAAGGGTCTCTATCCCTACTACACCTGCAGGAACTCTATTGGTAAGGCATAATAAACTGGTTTTACACATCGGTTGTAAGTCGCATTATTACCTATGGTTGCACGGTTTGATGGGAGGCAATGAGAAAAAGTAATTATAGGGAGATACTTAGTAAAGTTCAGCACATCTCAGGCAGCATTGGATATAACTCTTAACTTACTGGCAGTTGAGGACTATGTGGCAAGTGTGGCGGCTAGGAACTTGCTTAGATTATTTAAGTCTTCTCTGATAAGATCAAAGCGGGTAGGTCACACAAAAATTTTGTACGAGGTATGGCTATTTGGCCAGGCTAGTATCCCTAGATTTCGGTATTTCTAAGGATCTAAACAGCTGTTTGAAGGGGGTGTAGTTTTCACTGATGGGTCCAAAATGGAATCTGGTATGGTAGCCAGAGTTTATGTAGTAGATGAGGACATAAAGGTGTCATACAGACTGCCAGACGAATGCAGCGTCTTCCAGGCAGAGATCCTATCGATTTGTAAAGCCACATACTTGATAAGGGCACACGTCACAGAGGGGTCTGTAGTGACAATTTATGTAGATAGTCAGGCATTACGGAGGGCTTTGATATGGTACACTCGAGCATAGTGCTGAACTGTAAGAGGGTTCTAGAAGCATTAATGGAACTATACACAATCAGATTGTGTTGAGTACTAGGGCACTGTAACATACAGGGGAATGAGATAGAAGATGAACTGGTCGGACAGGGTTCGGGTCTGGACTATATTAGTAGGGACGGGGAAGTTAAATCTCCTATATGCCACTATTATAGATTGATCTTTGAAAGATTCTGGCAATCTATGAACCAATCCTGGTGTAGTATGACAGATTGCAGGACGTTCAGGGCTATTTGGCCAAATTTGTATGCAAAGGCAACCAGAATACTAATTGGGTTGGATAGGAAAAGTCTCAGGTCTTTAGTAGGAGTGATAACCGGGCACTGCTCAATTGGAGCCTTCATTGGTAAATGGGATATGGGCGCACAGGACTTCTGTAGGAACTAGAAACAGTGGAATATATTATGTGTAACTATCCTAGACTACAGGGTCTCAAGCCAAAAAGGGCTAGGGGAAATATTCCATGATGAACTGGGGGATATAGCTAGATATGATCTAGGAAATCTATTAGGCTTTATCAAGGGAATAGGCTGGCTATTTTTTTGGTAACAAGACTCTGTGAATCTATACTTATATCCTGTCCTTCTTATTTTTTATTATTTTTCTTTGGATGCACCTGAATTCTTTCTTTTTTTGGCTCTTCAATTTAATTTATTTATTTTCATATTTTTAAAGGGTATCACAATGGATGCTATGGGTCTTCGAGTGGAAGTGTACTTTTATAGTATATACCCCTTCAAATCTACCTACCTATCTATCTAGCATTAGTTTGTGTTTTTTAAACAATTTGTATACCCTTCAGCTTCGTGAGAAGGGTATATATAAGTTTGTCATTCCGTTTGTAATTTCCACAATATAATTTTCCGGCCCTATAAAGTATATATATTCTGGATCCTTATAGATATCCGAGTCGATTTAGCCATGTCCGTCTGTCTGTCTGTTGAAATCAATTTTCTGAAGACCCCAGATATCTTCGGGATCCAAATCCTCAATAATTCTGTCAGACATGCTTTCGAGAAGTTTGCTATTTAAAATCAGCAAAATCCGTCCATAAATAACGGAGATATGAGCAAAAATCCGAGACAACCTCTATTTTTGGCCTATTTTTTTATCTATATCTCGATTACTAAGTCATAAATATAGACAATATGGATATCAAATGATAGATATTTCAAAGTCCATTGCAACGATGTATATAAGGCTATACAAAGTTGGACCTACAATGGGTCAAAATCGGTAAAATATTTTTTAACCCGATTTTTTTTTTCACAAAAAACATTCTTTTGTCATAAATTTTTTTCACTAATAAATTAAAAAAAAAAAAATTTGAAAAATTGGAAAAAACTTTAAACAAAATTTTTTAAAAAATTTAAAAAAAAAATAAAAACTATTTTTTTTTTTTAATTTTATTTTAAAGTATAATTTGGTGAAGGGTATATAAGATTCGGCACAGCCGAATATAGCTCTCTTACTTGTTTTCTCTCCAATTAAATTTATTTTCTTCACATTAAGTTCATATTTTTAAAGGGTATCACAATGGATCCTATGGGCCTCCGAGTGGCAGTGTACTTTAATAGTACACACCCCTTCAAATCTATCTATCTAGCATTAGTTTGTGTTTTTTAAACGATTTTCTTTTTAATAAAGTTAAAGATAATAAAACATCTATATATGTTGCTTTGTTTAAAAATACTTGGTGGTTAGGGCTCCTATAACAGATAAATTGATGTATCAATCATGTATTAAAGTTATTTGGGGGCTATCTATAGGGATCCAGAATACACATTATCGGGTAGCAAATTCAAAATGTGGGTGAAGGGTATAAAAAATCAAAATCATATAAAAATAATTAATATAATAAAACAAAATTAATACAAAATGTTTATTAAACACAAAAACTTAAAAAATATGTACTTATTACACATTATAGAAAAAAAAAAAAAACTAAGAGCCTGGCCTGATGCAGAAACAAATTTTTTGGTATGAAAATCACTCAGTTATCAAATAAGTTTTGAGTGGTTTGTTTCCAAATCAGGCTTCAATACGACAAATAATACAAAATTAAGAAATTAATACATCTTTTTAGCTTGAAAAAATACTACAGTTTTTTAAGTAAATACATTGGAAAAGAAAGAAATACAAAAGTAACAAAAAAATAAAAGTAAAAAATTCATAAAACAAATGAGTATTAAACATGAAAATAAAATAGAGTATATTCCAGGTTACAAATACAAATATTTAAGATATATATATAAGAGATCGTGAATTAAAGCAGATATAAAAAGGTTTATATATTGTATAATATATATAAGATTACTTAGTAAAACTTTTGAGGTTATAAAAATAAAGCTGTTAGAAATAGAAAATAGCATAAAATGGAAGTTATTAGGAGAGATAATTTTTGTTTACTTAAAGTTAAGATGTTTTTAAAAAAAGAAATAAGGTTTTTACAGCCTAACTTAGGTTGTATTTAGGAATTTAAATTGGGATTTGTTAAGAAATTATTGTATGTATTTAAATTAATTTCTGTATTGTTTAATATTTCCTTTTCCTTCTTTTGTTTAGTTAATATTTTCTTTTAGTTTTTTTTTAATATAAATGCCTTTTTTTACTGTTGATAATCTAGCTCTAATGTTCAGAGTTGCTTTTTTAAATTTAAAATTATTTGTTAAAACTTAATTATAAAATTATACAAACAATATTTAAAACTTAATTTAATTAATTTCATTTTTGTCTTACGTTTTAAATTATTAATTAAAACATTTAGTTAAAATAAAAATACAAAATACATACATTTATACTAAATGTAATTTAATACAAACATAAAAGAAATAACTTAAAATGTTAATAGGAATTTCAAACGAAAACAAGTATGAAAAATACCAAACCAATATAAACGAACACTGAAAAAGAAAGAAAAAAAATAGAGGTTAGAAAATTTATTTAATAATTAGGCTGATTGTGTAAGGTGTTGGCATTTTAACAACATGGCCAGTTTTGTCCAATTGTATTTCAGAAGTATCCAATTGTTAGGTGTATAACTTAAAAATGCAGAATTCACATCAGAATGCTTATCTTTTGAACACCTTTTTTGTGTTTAATAACTAATATGTCTTTTTGAAGGGCACATATCTGTCATATATTAGTTAGTTATTGAACATTATAGTGTAAACAACAAGGTTTTTTTTTTTTGCTTCGGAAATGCGGAATTTTGTGCCAACAAAGCGTCATATGCGGGAAGTTTTGCTTTACTTCTTTAATTTGAACGAAAGTGCCGATGAAACACAGCGATTACTCACCAAAGCTTATGGTAAATGATTACCAACGATTTCAACATGCGAGAGAACATGAACACCAAGAATTGGAGGCATTACTCCATGAATAGTGTTGTCAAACTCATCAAGAGCTTATAAAATCATTGGGAGCTACTTAAGCAGCAATTACAGAACGTTTGCGAACAGCAAAATTCATCCAAAAACGGGAAAGTTAAAAAAGAAATCCCGCATTTTGATGTTATACATCAAATATTTGGTGAAAAAAAGTTTGATGCAAAATAATTCAAAAAAAAAAAAAAAAAATTTAAAAAAAAAATTTAGTGGAAAAAAATTTAGGAGTGAAAATTTTTTTTTTTTTTTTAAATGTGGGTGAAAAAATCGAAGTAATTGTTGGTCTATAGCGTGAAAGTTATTTTGGTGCTTCGAAAAGTTGATTAGAACAGAAAGACGGACATGGTTATATCTACTCCGCTATCTATAACGATCAGGAATATATATACTTTATGGGATCGCAAATGAAAAATGTAGAATTGCCACTCATAGTGAAGAGTACAAAAAGGTTTAAAAAATTAAATTTTGTTATGGAAATCTTCTTTATAAATTAAAGCTTAATTTTACCAAAAAAAAAGTTGTATCTTTATGATTTTTAAATATTTCGGGTATTCACACGGCCTGCTATCAAGTGATATTGTCATAAAGTACTAAAGATTTACAATATTTAAAAAAAAAATTGTTATTGTACTTGAAAGAAAAAAGTCCTAAAATAATAAGACCTTTCATGCTGTGTTTTTGTTTTGTCATAACTAAACAGTGTAAATCTAAGTCGAAAGGGAAAAAGTCGGACCTAAAATGGGTCCAAATCGGTAAAATTATTTTTTAACCCGAACTTTTTTTCAGCAAAAATATTTTTTTATCATAAATTTTTTTCATTGAATTTTGCATCAAAATTTCACAAAAAATTAATTTTTTTTTTTTTAAATTTTGAAATGAAAAAAAAAAATTTTCTTAAATTTTGTTTACCTAAAAATATTTAAAATTTGTATTCAAAAGTATAATTTGGTGAAGAGTACATAAGATTGGGCACATTTTTATTAAAAATTTTTATAATTGTTTGTTGACTCAAATTTGAAATAGCATACTAAACTAACTTATGAGTGTTGCTCAGTCATATTTTTTCGTGTTATTATTTTATGACTACCGTGTGAATACCCTAATTATATTTATTCCAGCTTCAGTTTCAAATATAAACCGCAAAATTAGGCCGCCTTTAAAGGAAGAAATATTATTCACTAAGTCACATATTTTCGGATGGAAACAACTGTACTAAATATGTAATTATAATATTTTAAACTTTCTATTCCTATTTTAAGGACCAATTAGTATTACTATGTACCCCAATTTACAACTAAAAATGTTCGAATTTGCATGCTAAATACATTGTACATTGAAAGTATTTGCTTTCGAATCATATTATTAATCATATTAACAGCAAAAATCAGTGTCTCGTAAATCCAGTAAATTTCTTTTGTCTCACTGATGCAGTGATTTGTAAACTATTTGCATTTGAAAATAAAGTGTTGAGCAGGTTGCAAAAATGTGTGTCAATACTGAGCTCTATTTTTACTAAACTACATTTGACCTAAAGCCATGATAGCAAAATTGTCCATCACTAATGTTTTGTTAAGCTGCCGTGAAGCGATATTACTAAATTTACAAATAAAAGCCATTTTACTTTGGAAACTATTCAGATTTTTTCCCCTAACTTGTCTTTTGACATCAAGATATTGTTAATTAATTGCTTTGACTAAAACAAACCAAAATAATAAAAAATAAATAAAAAAAATTAAAAAAAAAAAAAAAAAAATAAAAACTGAAACAAAAAATTTACATAATTTAAGTTATTAGTTTTGTAAAATATAAGTTTTTTTTATCTTAATTGCTAATACAGAATTAAAAATAAATGATTTCTAAAATCAGCCCAATTATGACAAAAAATTTTCCGATTCTGTATAACCGTTTGTTATATAAAAAATTGTCCGTATAAGAGTTTTTCTATAGAAAACTTTCTGTATTACAGTTTGCTACATTAAAAATTGTCTGCATAAACAGTTTTTCTGTTCAAAATTGTCTGTATAACAGTTTTTCTGTTCAAAATTGTCTGTATAACAGTTTTTCTATAGAAACATTTTTGTATAACAGTTTGTTGTATAAAAAATTGTATGTATAACAGTTTTTTTTTTAGAAAATTGTCTGTGTAACAGTTTTTCTATAGAAAATTTCCCATTTTTCCTATTCAAATTCAATGTTAAAAATAAGAAAAGGGAAAAAACTCCCTGGGATTTTTTTTCATAATTGGGCTGAATATGTTTTCAAGAGACTGGACAAATATTTGCAGCAGTATTCTTTAAACTAATATTTTCCAATAATATTTATAAACAGCAAAGCCATTTTAAGGAATTAGCAGTAAATATTATTAGAGAAAAACTTGTAATTCCCGACAAACTTTTAATACTAATTTAAACAAAAAATCAATAACATTTTTGAAATAATCGGTCAAAATGCAATAATGCATTTATATAAGCTTATTGAAAGATTTAATAGAAACACGACCGGAAAACAGTTTTAAAATTTTTATTTGAAAAACGCTCAGTTTCCAATTGTATAATAGGTTTTCTATAGAAAATTGTCTGTATAACAGTTTGTTATATTAAAAACTGTCTGTATAAACAATTTTTCTGTTCAAAATTGTCTGTATAACAGTTTTTCTATAGAAAGTTGTCATTATAACAGTTTTTTCTATAGAAAATTGTCTGTATAACAGTTTGTTATATTAAAAATTGTCCGTATAAATACTTTTTCTGTTCAAAATTGTCTGTATAACAGTTTTTTCAATAGAAAATTGTCGTGTAACAGTTTTTCTATAGAAAATTGTCTGTATAACAGTTTGTTGTATTAAAAATTGTCCGTATAAATACTTTTTCTGTTCAAAATTGTCTGTATAACAGTTTTTTCTATAGAAAATTGTCTTTATAACAGTTTTTCTATAGAAAATTGGCTTTATAACAGTTTGTTATATAAAAAATTGTCTGTATAAATACTTTTTCTGTTCAAAATTGTCTGTAGAAGAATTTTTTCTATAGAAAATTGTCTGTATAACAGTTTTTTCTATAGAAAATTGTCCGTATAACAGATTTTTCTATAGAAAATATTCTGTATAACAGTTTGTTATATTAAAAATTGTCCGTATAACAGTTTTTCAATAGAAAATTGTCGGTATAACAGTTTGTTATATAAAAAATTGTCTGTATAAATACTTTTTCTGTTCAAAATTGTCTGTATAAGAGTTTTTTCTATAAAAACTTGCTTGTATAACAGTTTTTTATATAGAAAATTGTCCGTATAACAGTTTTGTATAACAGTTTGTTATATATAAAATTGTCTGTATAAGAGTTTTTTATATAGAAAATTGTCGGTATAACAGTTGTTTCTATTGAAAATTGTGTGTATAACAGTTGTTTACATAGAAAAAATTTTTGGAATATAAAATTGTCTGTATAACAGTTTTAATATAGCAAATAATCTGTGTAAAAGTTTTTCTATAGAAAATTGTATGTATACCAGTTTTTCTATAAGAAATTATTTGTATAAAAGTTTTTTCCATAGAGAATTTTCTGTATAATAGTTTTTTCTATAAAAAATTTTCTGTATAACAGTTTGTTATATAAAAAATTTTCTGTATAACAGTTTTTTTCTATAGAAAATTGTCTTTATAACAGTTTTTTACATAGAAAACTGTCTGTATATCAGATTTTTCTATTGAAAATTGTCTGTATAACAGTTTTTTACATAGAAAACTGTCTGTATAACAGTTTGTTGTATAGAAAATTGTCTGTATAACAGTTTCTATACAAAATAATCTGTGTAAAAGTTTTTCTATAGAAAATTGTCTGTATAACAGTTTTTCTATAGAAAATTGTTTGTATAACAGTTTTTCTATAGAACATTTTCTGAATAACAGTTTGTTATGTAGAAAATGTTCTGTATACAATTTTGTTTCTATAGAAAATTGTCTGTATAAGTGTTTTTTGTATAGAAAATTGTCTAAGTAACAGTTTTTAAATAGAAAATTATTTGTATAAAAGTTTCTTCTATAGAAAATTGTCTGTTAAACAATTTTTTTATAAAAAATTGTCTGGGTTATAGTTTTTTCTATGGAAAATTGTCTGTATAAGATTTTTTCTATACAAAATTGTCTGTATTACAATTGTAAATTGTCCGTATAACAGTTTTTCTATGGAAAATTGTCCGTATAACAGTTTTTCTATAGAAATTTGTCTTTATAACAGTTTTTTCTATAGAAAATTTTCTGTATAACAGTTATTTCTATAGAAAATGTTTATGTAGTAGTTTTTCCTGTAGAAAATTGTCTGTATAACGGTTTTTTGTATAGAAAATTGTTTAAGTAACAGTTTTTATATAGAAAATTGTTTGTAAAGAAAAGTTTGTGTATTAGAGTTTATTCTATTAAAGATTTTGTGTATAAAAGTTTTTCTCATTTAAACCTTTGCCCCAAAAATTTGTCCTTAACCTCAAACAAAATATTCCAAAAACCAAAAAATCTTCTTGCATTATAAGTATCAAAAAAAAAAAAAAAAAATCAGAATTAATAAAAATTTACCCTTTTAATTTTTCCTTGAATTATCCTGTATGATAATTTTATTCTTCTGTCTGGTTACTTTTGTATTTGGCGCGTTAGTAGATAACTTTTTAAGATTCTCTTGAGGTATGACCGCCAACATTTGATCTTTGTCTTTGCCACGCTTACCGCTGCCACCCCCGGTAAATGCCAAACCACTCGCCAATTGTGCTGAGGTGGAGGAGCTTGAAGGCGGTCCAGAGGTATCGTCTGCATGATTATGATGATTGTGATGACTGGCTGCGTAGCGTGTCAAAACTTGAAATTTAGCAAAAAGTTTATTTTTAGTTTCGCGTTCTTTGTCTTTAAATTTGTCCAAAGGTTTGTATTTGGTCAACGAAGTGGGATCGTTTATGGGGCACATTTCCATATCGTTGAGTTTGTTGGTAGAGGGCTTAAGCATTTTGCCGCTGTGAACATTGTGATGGGGTGAGGCCCATTCGTATTCAGAGTCGGTGAAACAAGTTGAAGTTGAATTGGTGGTCTGTAAAGCCAATTGGTGGGGTGAGGGTTTGTAGAAACGGGGAGCATTAGGATTTAGGGATTGTTCACTAAAGGAGGCAGAACTATTGGAGGTTTCATCGGCTAAATGTCTGAGCATTAAAGTTAATTTCATTTCATGTTGTCTCTGCAGCAAAACAGCATTGCGTTCGCCCTCTAGCCGGGCCTGGCGCACAGCGTTTGATAATACACGCTCCTTCCATTCCCAGGCATCTTTTTCTCTTTCCAATTGCATTAGTTGGATTTCCAGCTTACGCGAGGAGTCTCTCAAATCGATAACTTTGGTAAAGTATTTATATAATAAAGTGCGCATTTCCTCAGTGGACAATTTATTAAGGCGCGCCATTAACATCTGCTCGCCCTTTTCTCTTTGCAGGCGTTCACTGGTGTCTATGGACTTGTGGCCACAAATTAGCTCATTTTTAAATTCTATAGCCGCATCTATGGCCTCGATGGCTTCATCACATTCCAGCAATTTACGCTCTTCTTTGTGGCTCAACATTTTGTCTCGTTTTAATTTGCGATCCAGCGAACATCTTTGATCCAACAAATGATCTCTGGTTCTGCGTAGATTACGTATTTCGTGTCTTAAACCTTCACGTTGCTCATCGTCACGATACAAATCCAAATTGTCGGATTTCTCTTTTAACACATGATCCAAGTGGGAGATACGAGCCTGCACTTCTTTTAAATGTTTGCCTTTTTCCTCCGCCAAGGGTTCTATTTTAACCAAAGCCTTGGAGTTTTCTTTTTCTTTTAAAGCTTTCAATTCATTCTCTAAGGCCTCCTTGAGTTTGCGCTCCTTTTTGATTTTCTTTTGTAAATCATCTATGAGCTTTTTAGATTCATGTAGGGATTGTTGAAGTTTCTTGACTTTCTGGCCACTTTCTCCGGCTATATGTTTAATGGAGGTCAAGTCATTGAGTCTTTGCTCGAGGTGTGTAATAATGGCTTTAAGGCGTTCCAATTCCTGTTTGTCTTTATGCTGCAGCATTGCCTTGGCTAATGATTTCTTGGTCTTTTCATATTCCGCCTCCAATTTGGCTCTTTTCTTGTGGAATCTTTGTTTGGCTGTAGTGCGCGTGTCACTGTTCTTTATGAGTTCTGTTATGATATTTTGTTTCAATTGCATGGTTTCCTCCACCTCCTTGATTTGTCTAAGGCGTGCTTCTATATCTGTGTCCAATTTGCGTAGTTTCTTTTGTATCATGTCCATGGGTGTGTTGATATTTTGTCTCAGGTTATTGGCCATGTCCGTGGATGAGTCTAGGAAGTCTTCATTTTGTGTTTGCAATTGTTGCTGATGCTGCTGCTGGTGTTGTTGTTGCTGCTTAACGCCCGCCACTCTGTTTAGCATAGCTATTTCAGCACTTGAGAGTGTGGCGCCAGGTTGTATGGATCTTCTACGTCCCCCCGTACCCACAGATTGTCTTCGTTCCTCCAACTCTTTGTCATCCTCTTTGCGATCATTTTTCTTTTGCTGGAAACTTTCTTGCGATTCCATAACCGCTTTTGGGTGATTCTCCATAAACTCCTGATATTTAGTATTGACCAGATTATCGGTTTTTATGGTTAGATCTTCCATGAGTAATTCAATTTTTTCCTCCAAGTCGGGTCTTTGAGATTCTGAGTCTGATTCATTGTCGGAATTTTGTTGACATGAAGTTTCTGGCTCACTGTTGGTTTCTTCGGGTTCTTCGGCTTCTTGTATGGGACCCAATTGTTTTTGACTGCGTATGGCCTCATTGGAGCTCAGGCACTCCTCGCACTCCTGTTTGAGAAACAGCCATTCCTCGATTTGTTCCTTTTCGGCCTCATTTATGGCATTGGATGAAATGAGTCTAAAGAAAATGTAGATTTTTTATTATAGGAATTCTTTTTTGTTTTATAATTATATCCTATTTTACTTACTTCGAAAACAAACCCTCTGCATTGGATACCAATTTAAACCACTGACTCGCCGCAAACTGTAAACCAAAATGTGTATCAGGCACTGGCGGTGATAGACCAGCAGTTGTAACTCCTCCGCCACCCAATTCCGGCAAAATACCTTCAGGCGACAAGGGAGTATTGTCATCGGAAAATGTATTCATTACCACATAATTTCTTACACATTGCACTTTAAATGCAAACTGTAGATTGCACAGAGTCTCATTAATGTCACGTTCCAAGGGAGAAACACACAATATGACCAGAGTTTGAGCACGACCACCAAAAGAATCTTTTAGCAGGGTAGTAAGAGTCGTTTGATTATAAGGTATATTACCATTGGCATTATACATAACAGCAGGATCAGTTAAAGTATTGACCACATGTTCCAGCGATTGTAAACCCAAATCTTTGGGTAAACTAGAAGGTTGATCAAGTGAGTTCAACATAAACAAACGTTCGGTGGCACAAAGGTCGCTAAATGAAGCGGTAGACAGGCGATGTTGTATAAGGCCTTCTTTGGAAACCCATTGTTGTTCCAGAGTTAAAGTAAACAAAGTATGGGCCATTTCCATTTTTGAATTCGCCAGCGATTGCAAACCCACTTGTAACCAATGGAAAACATCCGCGAAATTCATGCAATGTACATTGCCCACACCCAATAGATCTCGTATAACTTCACCACATATCTCCACCCAACCAATATTGACCGCATAAGTGCGTTCTGGATGGTTGGTCATGTGCGTGAAAATCTCTCTTACACAACGTTGCACTACACCCTGATCCGCTTCACCATAGGAGCAGTCAAAACCATAGCCATACAAAGTATACGTCTTACCACTGCCCTTCTGGCCATAAGAAACCACTGAGGCATCAAAGCCTTCCATAAATAAACTTATCAAAGGAAAAACTGTTTGATGATACACTTGATTTTGAGCACAATTCAGAGGTAGAGCGTGTGTTACGGGAAATGAGTGGGGACCCACTTGTATAAGACCAGCCGCTATACCAACACCATTATCCAACATACCAACCCCAGTTGTCATACCATTATTGGCCATATAACCCGGTTGGGTAGCTGCCAATGGTATAGTTTGTATACAACACTTGCTATCCTTTTCATCTTCATCCTCATTGTCAGTACACTTAATATTACCATTATCATCCTGTCTATCGTCCTTTTTCGTGTAATCTAATGTTTCCAAATTTGTTGCAGCTTGTTGTTTTTGCAAACCCTTGGGGCATATACGCACAGCAACTTGTATTGGTATTTCCATTTTTCTTTACTTAATTATACCATAATAAGTTAATTTAATACTATTATTTGAGTATTTTTTTCACATTAAATCCATTTTTTTGGTTTTTTTATTTATGTTTTAATTGTTTATTTATATTTAATTGATTTGCTAATTTTTCCTCTGCTTGCTCTCGCGAAAACAATAATTTTTTAGGTGTATTGAACAGAGTTGTTATTATTGGTACTATTTCTCTACAATACCCCTAAAAAGGGAGCAAATTTAAATTACAGTAGGGTCTTGATAACGGTTATTTCATTAATTGAATAGAAATTATTGTGTTGAATTTTGTTGTAATTGGTATATAAGTATTGAACTAACAAGATATTTCTATATAGAAAATAGTAAAGTGTTCCGGATTTCTCTAACTACGATTGTAAAATTGTAATTCATAAATCAAATTGAGTCTTCTCTTAAAGATGAAATCTTACTCCCATTGTTGCCATATAATAAAAACAAAACTTAAAAAAAAAACTGTTTAATATTCGTTCTTAACTAATTCTATAGCATACAACCTAGTTGCAATAAAAAAATCATGAAAGTAATAAATATTTAATTTACAATACATTTTATTATTTGGTGTTTATAACAAAAAAGTACTTTCCCCAAATTCCCTAGCATACACTTTATAATCAACTGTGGCTACTAAATTAATCACCACTGTTTTAGAACCATTATTTTACTTTATTTCAGAAGCGCCTGTAAATCGCGTGCAAAATTAACGCGTGTTTTTTTATAAGTTTCTCGGTTTAAATTGTAGAAAAAGTGTTGAAAAGTTAGACAATTTTAAGAAAATATTGATATTTTATAGAAAACCCCGCTCAAATATATAAAAAACATGTCGAAAAGGCGCATTGAAGTTGGGGAAACCTACACAAACAAAATGAAAAAGTAAGTAGATGAACGACAAAAAAGGCCGAAAAGAAACGATAAAAAATTATATTATAAACATGGCCGTCTTAAGAAATACCTTTATTTTTACAGAGATGAAACAGCTACAACCTCGTCCGGTGCAGCAGCGGCGTTAGCTGCATGTGGCCAGCCAGGCAGTTTGGTAGGTTCTCTGTCAAAGCCACCGGGCGCCATGAATCCCTTTAATATGAAGCCTTATACGGCACGTTTTCAACAATTGTATAAGAAACGTATAACTTTGCCGGTATTCGAGTATCAAACCGATTTTATGCGCTTGTTGAATAACCACCAGTGTATTGTGTTGGTGGGTGAAACCGGTTCTGGCAAAACCACACAAATACCCCAATGGTGTGTAGAGTATGCAGTGTCCAAGGGTAAGAAAGGGGTATCCTGTACCCAACCACGTCGAGTGGCTGCCATGTCAGTGGCCCAACGTGTCTCCGAGGAAATGGATGTTACTTTGGGCGAAGAGGTGGGCTACTCTATACGTTTTGAAGACTGCTCGTCGGCCAAAACTTTGCTGAAATACATGACAGACGGTATGTTGTTGCGTGAGGCCATGTCAGATCCCATGTTGGAACAATATCAAGTGATTTTATTGGATGAGGCTCACGAAAGGACATTGGCTACTGATATTTTAATGGGTGTCTTAAAAGAGGTTATAAGACAAAGAAACGACTTGAAGTTGGTGGTGATGTCTGCCACTTTGGATGCTGGCAAATTCCAGCAGTACTTTGATAATGCTCCCCTCATGAATGTACCCGGCCGAACACATCCCGTTGAGATTTTCTATACACCGGAGCCGGAACGTGATTACTTAGAGGCTGCCATACGTACTGTCATACAGATACACATGTGCGAAGATATCGAGGGTGATGTATTGATGTTCCTGACGGGTCAGGAGGAAATTGAAGAGGCTTGTAAACGTATTAAACGTGAAATAGATAATTTGGGTTCAGAGATAGGCGAACTCAAGTGTATACCATTGTACTCCACCTTGCCGCCAGCGTTGCAGCAGCGTATTTTCGAACCAGCACCACCTCGCAGTGCCACCGGCGCTATTGGACGCAAAGTGGTTGTGTCCACAAATATTGCGGAAACTTCATTGACCATTGATGGTGTTGTTTTCGTAATTGATCCCGGTTTTGCCAAACAAAAAGTGTATAATCCTCGTATTCGCGTGGAAAGTTTATTGGTCTCACCGATTTCAAAGGCTTCTGCTCAGCAGAGAGCTGGTCGTGCCGGTCGTACTCGCCCCGGAAAGTGTTTCCGTTTGTATACCGAAAAGGCCTATAAGAATGAGATGCAGGACAATACATATCCGGAAATTTTAAGATCTAATTTGGGTAAGTAATTCGAGTGGGAATTGAGGGATAGGGAGGATAATTGTTTGTAATTATAGCCGCAAGATTTTTGTTTATTTTCGAAATTTTAAAAATGTAGACATGACATTCAAAAAAATTCAAAATTCAATTTTTTAGATTTTATTTTTGGAATTTTCGCATTTGTTTGGAACATGTTCGAATTTGTATGTACATATAACACAATGTAATTCCAGAGAGGTTTCTTTCAAATCCATTTCCAAACTCGAATTTAAGATATTTTAAAGTTCAAATAAGCTTTGTCGAACATTGTTGAATTGCTTTTGAAATATATTAAAAATAATAAAAATTTTGGTTATTCAAACTTTAATTCGAATATTATATAAAATGAAAATATTCGAATGCTAAACACAAATTACTTAATTGTAAATTTTTTCTTTGGAATTGAATTGCGGAGTTAACTTTAGGTTTCTAATTCGAATTATTGGAATTTTTAAAATAGTGTAGAAAAAATAGAAATAGAAATTAAAAATCATAGGGGTTCGAATTAAAATAATTCAAATATTGTTAAAACATTTTCAAATTTGAATAACAGTTCAGGTCGAAATGACGATATATGTAAATTCAAAGTTGTTTTTTTTAGATTTTCGAATATTACGTAATTTCCATATTTTTATATTTTCGTCCGAATATAGCAATGTAAAACTGTAGAAATGACTTGATATTCTTAAATTCAATGTTGTATTTTTTAGATTTTCCAATATTACAGAATTTACTCTGTTGTAGAAAATTTGTTCTTTGAAATTTTCGTAATCGTTTCAAAAATCTTCGAATTGGTATGCTAATTATAAAGTATATTTTCCATGTCGTATTACGGATTTCATTATCAACTTTACAAATTCGAATTTTAAGATTTTCGAGCATTTACTTCTGATAAGAAATATTCGAAGATTTGTTTTTACACTTTCCAAATCCCTATGGTTTTAATTTCTTATTATGGTCCTAAGAATTTTAAGATGGTGTTGCTAGCCATTCCCTATAATTGAATTACATACATCCAAATTGGTTTTAAAACGGTCTTATACAGGATAACTTTGTATTCAAGGCTAAATTTTGAGTGATCACTGATTAACCAATAAATGCTACAGACTTTTAGCTTTATGTGAAGTCTCTTGGTTTCTGTCGCCAAGTATACCGTGTAGATGAATACCAAGGTATGATACATAATCAGACTGCGGTATATTAACATTGTTGATTGTGACTTTCCTTAGAGCGAACATGCTTACCTTTTAACTCATTAGTCAGTTTTTTAACTAGACTGATGCTATGAGTTCGTAGGTCTTTGTATACTTCCCTGTTGAACTCTAATATTGTATTCTCTCCACACATAATCATTGTTCTTAACTCTGAGAAGTCAATTCGATAGATAATTTGTCAGTACATATTGGCAGTAAACATTTGATTTTATATACTAGACCTTTACGCCATATATTGCCAAAAGCCTGAGCAACGTCTTAAAATACAGCAGAACAATATTTATTTAATGCAAAAGATTTTCTAATCTCTCCAGTTTGAGAAATTTTCGAATTTTTAGAATCGCATTAAACAATTAGCACATTTATTGCCACATTTGTCCCGGTAACTTTTTCAAGTTTAACTTTTTTGTAATAACTCTATTAACATCATCTAAAGTAATAGCGAATTGGGCTACATAAGCCATTGTTGAAACTGGTAATTCTTCGAACTCAAACTCATTTGCCCGTGGAATTAGGTTGAAATACTTTACTTAAATGTTCATGTAGAATTTCATGTCCAGGTAACGTCAGCTTTTTTTATAGCGCTTTTTGTCTCTACCGGTGACTTAATGTTCATCGATACCATAGATGACAACTAGATAGGTAACTGAGAGCCAAAAACCTAATTCATGAGAATGTAATTTTTTCCACTGATATTTCTCTCTCCTTCCGTTCTATGCATTTATTCTATGCTCGATGCCTTCAAAAGAGAGATATTTGTATTATTTGTACTTGTCCTTTTTTAAATGAAGGGCTCTTCAGTTTCCGTACTGCTCTGGACAGTCTCTGCTTTGCAGCAGGTGAACTATTATGTTATCCTCTGAGTCTTTTCTTTTCGAAAATAAACGTATTAGGTTTTGGAGGGATTTGGCACCTAGAACCGAAATTATCAATAACATGAAGTCATTGACATTTTTATCCAAATCTTCCTCACATTGTAAATTCGGATTCGTGTGGATATATGCTAAAAAGTATGTATGTAATTCGAAATTATATTCTTTCGAACTGAACTACGAATTAAATCCCAGGTTTCCAAATGCGAGTTTTAAGAATATTAAAAGAAACCTATTTTTTGTAACTGCTTTAGATTTTTAATTAAAATAATTCGAATATTGTTGAAAATGTTCGAATCGGAGTAATCCTTCAGTTTCCAATTAGAATTTTAGAAATGTTGCTAGTAGAATATATTTTTGTCTATGATTTTCGAATAGGAATATGATTCTTTAGTGTTTTATAATCGAAAATTTTTAATATTTGAAATATTTTTTTTTTTTTATTTCAGATTTTCGAATTAAAATAATTTGAATATTCACAGAAAAAAGTTTTAACATAAATAGTATGATTTGATTTCATTGATTTAAATTCATAACATTTATAAATAATTTCTTCAATAGTATGATTTTGTTCATATTTTTTGTTTTTAAATAAAATCTAGGAGGCTTGAAAAAAATATTTCAATTTTCATTTATATTTTTATGTTGTTTGAAAATGTTTGAAATTTTCCTTGGAAAATTTTCATGTTTTTTATGATTTTCATTTTGAATAGCAAATATGCGCGAAATTGACTGCATTTTTTTGAAGCAGATGAAATGCTTTAATATTAATGGATGCTAAATGATGTTTAATGATATTTTTTTACGTTTCAGACTTTTTTGATTCATTTTGAATAATTGGTAATATAGGGCTATTTTACAAACATATTTGAACTAAGCCATTAGGTAATGCAATTGTAATGCAATTTATTATCAAATATCTAGAAATTTATGCAAAAAGCAAAAAATTCCATCACGTACACTTTTATAATATTTATGAACATGTTCTTATTCTGAATGAAAAAAGTTTGGGAAAAAAAGTCATGTTCGATTAATAATATCTATTACAAAATTCATTCCAATTATGAATTTCTTTTTTCTGTGTTGTTGAATGTTTGAAAAATTCAATTAATTATTAGGAATTTTGAAATTATTTTAAATCTAAATATTTTGAATTTTGTAATAATAATGTTCGAAATAATTAATTTAAATTAAAATTTTACTTTTTTCAGGCACTGTTGTCTTGCAACTGAAAAAATTAGGCATAGACGATTTGGTACATTTTGATTTTATGGATCCTCCGGCACCCGAAACGCTTATGCGTGCTTTGGAACTTTTAAATTATTTGGCTGCCCTAGACGATGATGGTAATCTAACAGATTTGGGTGCTGTGATGTCAGAATTTCCTTTGGATCCACAATTGGCCAAAATGTTAATAGCCAGTTGTCAGCATAATTGTTCCAATGAAATCTTATCAATTACTGCAATGCTGTCGGGTGAGATTATCTTTATTAACACTAAAATTTTAAAGTCTTATTTACTTTATTCCAATGATTGATTAAGTAGGGTTAATATGAGGGGATTTCAGAAAAGTGAGATTAGCAGAAAGTCAAAAGTAATTTCTGAAATATGTTTATTAGTCTTAAAGAATTTGGCTCTAAATTTATAAAATATTTCTTAGAGAAATGAAAACATTTTTTTTTAAATTTTTGCTATTATAGAAAAAGTTAAATAATGCAAATTAACTTGAATCTCTTAGGTACATTCTCTCTGAAAACTTTTAACAATACAATCTATGGGAATATTCTCTCCGTTATGCTAGACAATTTATGTTTGTTTAAAATCTGAAGTTTAGATTTAAAAATTTCTTTAACCAAATACCTTGAAATTTCCGATTTTTCCGTTTACAAACCACTCTTTAATTTCTTTAGTAAAATATAGCCAGTCGCCTTTACGTTAACATTTAGTTTTAGTTAAAATGCAAAAGAAAAATCTCAGTTTATTTTAGAATAAAACATTTGTCTTTTGCATTCACCACTGAACCTTCAGTTTCAATAGCGTTTAGTTAAACACACAAGTAACACTTTCAAATTTTCTTATATTGTATTTAGTAAACTATTTGTTTAAATGTTTGAATTTTACATTTTTATTGTTAAAAATTTGTTACTTGTGGTACACTAACGAAAAAAGAAAGAAAACGTTCTTGAAACTTTTTGCTGAAAACAAAACCTTTACAACACCTCTTCCTTTTATTGAAAATTTAGTTGACTTTAGAAGTGTTTATTCTATTGTTTATCATCTGTATTTATAAAAGACTAAAAAAAAAACACTTAAGTTTAAACAATGAAAAAACTCTTAAACAAAAAACAACTTGTGTCAACGGGTAAATGGTAAAATATTTTTGGTTTGTTTAATAAAAAAAAAAAAACAACCAACAAACAAACAAAACCAAATACCCCCAAACACAAAATGCTCTTCTTTTGTTTTTATCTCGAAAAATCTTAAAAATAAAATGAAAAAATCATTGTGGTGACCATAATAATGATGATACGGATGGCTGCCTAAACTTTAGTACCACAATGTTTTGTTAGACCCAACGAGGCCAAAAAAGCAGCCGATGAGGCCAAAATGAGATTTGCCCACATTGATGGTGATCATTTAACTTTACTTAATGTCTATCATGCCTTTAAACAGAGTAAGTATTTCTTAGTATAAATAATAAAAGAAACATTTATATCTATTTCTTTAAATCATTTACAACATAGGCAGTGAGGACCCCAATTGGTGTTATGAGAATTTCATTAATTTCCGTTCTTTAAAATCCGCCGATAATGTGCGCCAACAACTGGCCCGCATAATGGATCGTTTCAATTTGAAACGCAGCAGCACAGAATTCACTTCCAAGGATTATTATGTCAATATACGCAAAGCTTTAGTCCAAGGCTTCTTTATGCAAGTGGCGCATTTAGAACGCACTGGTCACTATCTCACCATCAAGGATAATCAAATTGTACAGTTGCATCCCTCAACATGTTTAGATCACAAACCCGACTGGGTTATCTACAATGAATTTGTGCTCACCACTAAAAATTATATACGTACTGTGACAGATGTTAAACGTAAGTTTACCTTTATCAAATTATGTAATAAAACATTTAATAACCTTCTATTTTTAACAACAGCTGAATGGCTTTTAACCCTGTCTCCTCAATACTATGATATGAACAACTTCCCTCAGTGTGAGGCCAAGCGTCAATTGGAAATGTTACAGCAGCGCCTGGAATCTAAACAATATCAAACAGGCTTTTAAACGCACTTTTACTTTTAAAAAATAATATTTTTTTTTATAAAATATTATTTTTTTATACGTTTTACGTAATTATACTTATAGTATAGTTTTATTATTACATACGTTTTTGATGGACTCATTATTATAAAACCCCACTAATTGATGAAAAAAAACGCTAAATTCCTTTAGAGATGTTTAAATAGCCATTAAAAAATGTTCCATTACAGTGAAAAGAAATTACAATACAAAAACCCGACCGATGTAAGAAATTTATTCAATATGTTATTTAAATTAATTAAAAAACAAACTCTTAAGAATTTTAAAAAAGTGTGTGAAAAAGTGTTATAAAAAAAATCATAAAATAAATAATAATGCTATACGTAAATGGAATCTCGTTTTGTTCTCAATAAAGTTGCAATCAAACGTCATCAATAATTTAATGAATTTGTTTCTATAAACTGGGAACGAATTACCGTCTTCGTGATCGATGTAAATTACTTGTTCGATATCGTATGCCTTGTTATCCAAAATTATTAGGACCACGTATGCGGTACCTGTAATTTGACGTGTTTGCTGCAGTCTACTCAACTTGTATTGCTGAGGTATAATACTCAGCAATACAAGTTGAGAAGACTGCAGCAAAAGGCTTTTAATTGTATAATGATAAATGTGTACCTGGGAAGTAGTTTTTCACTATCCGATATAGCAGGGGGTTGTTAGTTAATGATTATGTTGCATATATAGCCATTAATAGCTTTGGAGACAGCGTTGCCACTCATGAAATATTTTTCCTACCAAATTGGTGTTGGATAACTACCAAAACCTACCAAATTTGAAATATTTGAAAAATTCTATATTAATCCGTTCCTATTGGGATTTAAAAATGTATATTTAGTGCCAAATTGATGTCTAAAACTTAGCAAAGTGGGACTAATAGTTACAAATAACTTGTTCAGAACATAAATTGGATTTTTATCCATTTTTTGAGTTTGTTTTATATAATTTCTTAAAAAGTAGTGGTATTTCATTTTAAGAAATGTATCTTAATCAAAGTACTGCAGTACTTTTGAAATCTGATTAGTGCTGAAAAAATACACTTGGTGAATTTATCATCCCTAGTATGTATCTGGAAAAAGTTTTTTATATACATAGCTTCAACACGTAATAAAAATGGCACAATTGGCCACAAATCATTAAATAATTTAACAAGACTACACACAATTTTCATAAAATTAATTATAATTTTGAAAGAATTAAAATATGTAAATTAAATGTATATGTTAATAGCTTAAATGAAACTAAAGAAATATTTTACTATTCTGGCATGACAGAATTCTTCATGGTCTTCATTATTTTGCCCTCAAAAACACTTATATATTCAGAATTATCGTAGACTACCAAAATCCGTCAAACAACGGAACAAACCAACCAAACTACCAAAAGTCAGTTTGTTAACTTGAAACTACCAAATTTTTTATACATTTGAAAGGCCTATCGGTGCGATTATGTATGGAATATGCAACCATGCAAATATCCGCTACAGCTTCGCTGGGTTGCGCGCTTCCGAAATGTCCAATTTTCTATGGCTCTGGCGCATAAATCAGACTGAATTTGACCCATGTCATCGGTTATGTTTGCTTTGAGGGCCGCTGTGGTCCTCACAAGAAAAAGTCTAGCGGGTTCAAGTTGCAAGATCTCGTTGGCCAGATCATTTCCACGTGAGATGATCTTGCCCTCAAATCGCTCGAGCTGAATGTCCAATGTGGCACGTAGCACCTGGCCAACGTCGTTCTTAAAGAAGTATGGACCGAAGACGCCGCCAGCCCAAAATTCACATCAAACAGTGACTTTTTTGGGATACATTGGACGCTCTTGTGTTTCATGAGGATTGGTATCGTCCCAAATTCGACATTTTTGTTTGTTGACGTACGTTGCCCGAACAGAACACACATTTTGATAAAATAATTTTATCTTGAAGTTTGAATTTTTAAAATACTCCATTTTTGTGATAAATATATCTTTCAAACGATTCAAATCTATGTTCATATTTTAATGGGACGATTATGAATGGCAACCGAACTTCAGTTGTGTTGTCAGTTGCCTAAATGGTCTGTTGTAAAATTAGCAACCAGAAATTTATGGTTGCCCTCTGGCAACGCAACTCGGTTGCCATCCATAATCGACCCATAAAAAAGTACCAAACTTTACCCGGATTTGTCCGATTCTTGGTATAAAATATGAGTGATCACAGATTGACCATTTTTCCTCTAAAGTAGCAGTATTTACGAAGTTATTCGGGTTTGTCATAGAATTCAATCATTTTCGGAATCGGTTTTGAAAACGACAAAAAACGTACATTTGACCTAAGAAATCCACTTACATTTTTGTTTAATCGATAAAGAATTTAATACTAGATCGAATATAAAAACGATAACTTTCGATTTACCGAGATCAATGAACTTTTTCTGTCGTTTTCAAAACCGATTCCGACAACGATTGGATTCTATGAAAACCACGATTAACGATTTAAGATATTTGAGTTTGTTTTACTAAAAAATTATTTTTGGTATAAAGTATGAGTGAACGTAGATTGCGCTTATTTTCACTTACGTTATTCTTTTATATATAGAGATCGATTAAATACAAATTGATTTTTTGGAAAAAAAACTTTAATAAAAACATGACTTAAACCATTTTTGTGTTCTTATCAGCATCTTAATTCTTTATTTATTTTATCTTTACTATTAATTCTTAACTAAAAGCCTTTAAATTGACATGAAGTACACTTTTTTATCCTGGATATAGCAATCAAATTAACAGATTTTAGCCATTACTTTTTTGAAATTGTATTAAAATAACCAAATAGGTGGCGATAGCTGAAGCTAACTGTAAAGAAATAAATTAAAATTATTATTTGATTGATTCCTTGGAGTACTAGGGAGGAATATTGTGTAATTCGAACACCTGTAAAAGTCATTACAATTTTGGGATTCCCTTACTTACCGATGTTAAAAGCTGTCGATTCACTTGACATAAACCACAGGCTGAGAAACCACTTTCACAAACCAATAACTGTTGCCAAAACTTTTTAACCTAAAAGAAAATTCAAGGAAAATTCGGAATCTCTGTAATACAATACATATTTCTTAACATCTTTACCTCTTCCGCTAAAATCGGATCATGTACTACACGTTCTATTTCACATACGATATGTATAGTTTTTGTAGATTCTCGTGTAACCCGATGACACGGTTCCACCACCAATAACAGACGGCATGAATGGAATAATATCCATAAAACTTGTAGCCAAACATAACCATTATCCTTTTTACTCAGTAGTTCAATAAATAGAAAATACGAGGTGGCCACCAAGTGCAGGAAACAGGAGATGAGAATGAATAGAACTGCCATGCCATAGGCACTGAAAAGGGGTAAAGAAATGTTAGTGGAAAGTTTTTACTATTTTGTTATTAAGATGGAAAAATGAAAAAAATATTTTATACTACAAATTACGAGGGCGGGTCAATAAGTGTGTGACTTTTTTTAACATAGTCTGCATTAAGCTCTATACACTTTGTGCAACGTTTCTCCTATTTATTAATTACTTCCAAAAAATAAAACTTGTCGAGGTCATCAAATTAGGTCAAATCTCTTTCCGCCGGGACATTTCTTCAGGTTTGCAAACAAGAAATAGTCACTGGGCGCTACATCCGCAGATGTGGCCTAATTCTTGGATTTTAGCCATGGAAACTGCTCATGTTTGCACCCTTGCATTGTCCTGGTGAAAAATAAATTTTTTCTTGTCCAAATGCGGTCGTATTTTGTTTTTCGTTTCCTCGCTATTGATTGTTTTAACCTGTTGAAGGTAGTCAATATGGATTATAACGCGGGTATTCCAAAAAACAGTCGGCATGACCTTATTGGTTGACAAACCCTTCTTTGCCGCCGATTCACCCCGATAAACCCACTGTTTTGTATCTGGTGTGTTGTGTTGGATCCACGGTTACGAGACGGTGTAAAATATCGTTTATATAACGTTTAAACAATGCCAAACAATCCTGCGAAGTTGTCACACGATTGCTTCTGTGGTCTATTGCGAGCATACGGGGCACACATTTTTATCATTGATATTGATGGGATTGGGAACTCTGTCCCATAGTTATTATCAAGCTTAGCCTTGGTTTGAGTGGTGGTTTTTCTCCGCAAAAAATAATGCTTAATGAGAACACGAAATTCACTTTTTTCCAATTTATCGTCAAGTCACGAATAACTAAATAAGCTCTTAATTCTACCTATGAAATGATGAACATGGAATTCTCTAGGATGAACATACAGGGTTTTCCAACAAGAGGTGTTACTTTGGTATTCAAAGAAAAATAGCATATTTTGAGATAAATGATCGGATGTTTATTTCATAATAAAGAGGAAGGTATGTCGTTAATAATGAAAAACAACATCAGCCAAATGGCCACCACGACCACGCTTACAGGACCAAATCCTTTTCATGAAATTTTTCATAACCAAATCGCAAAGTGGCTGCCCTATGTCCTCGATAGCCTCAAGAATTCTATCTTTATCTTTCACGTGGTCCCACAGAAAGAAGTCGCAAGGTGTTAAATCACAAGATCTCGGTGGCCAATTGCGATCACCTCTTCGAGAGATAACATTTCCATGCATTTCAAGGACCCAATCAGCAAAGACATGACGTTGTTGATGATCGGTCGGCTTGAGTTCTTGTGTTAACTGAACTTTATAAGCCGTAAGACCCAAGTCTTTATGCAAAATACGGTGTAATGACGTTTGTGGAATGCCCAATTCTAAAGAACGACAAGGAATGGACAAACCTGGGTATTCTTCAACACTTTGGGCTACTACAGCAGCAATATTCTCAGTGCACGGGTTTTATTCTTCATATCACTAACTTGTCCCAACAGCTCGAATTTTTCCACCAATTTCTGTATTGCAGTCTGACAAGGTGCTTTACGACTACCCAAAAATGCTTTAGTTTTGCCAACTGTGACTGCAAGATTTTCACCATTTTTGTAGTGAATTTTAATAATTTCAATGCGTTGTTAAAGCGTGTATCGTTCCATTTTTAGTAAATGCGTTGTTTCTACTTGTCAAATGTCAAAGAATAAAAGCTTCAAAAGTGACAGCTACCGAAATACCGGGTGATCCAAAATAACACCTCTTGTTGGAAACCCCTTTACTTTAATGTTTTGTCGTCTGTTTAAATTATTACCTTGATACTATAGCCAAACATTTACCCAAAGTCTCATGGCACTCAGCTAAAACTTTCAATAAAAGTGATTTATTTTTACCTAAAAACAAAAGTACAATGATTTGTTTGTCATTAATAACTTAAGGAATCTTAATTTTGTTTTATAAAACTTTGATTAAATTAAAAATTTATTACAAATATGATGGGGTCTAGAGTTCATATTTACTTGGACCTTCTTGATAATTTTCCGAAGTCATCTTCGATAAACTGGCCTGTAAATTGGGCGTATTCAACGATGTGGTTTTAACTGTAGTGATCTTAACTTTCTCCTGATTTTGTGAAGTTTTATTGCGATCGGCTGAAATAAAAAAAAAATATATAAAGTAAATGATTAACTTTAAAACTGAATTTAATAAAAAATAAGTTTTGGAAATTTATTAAAAAGAGAGATTTGCAGGCATAGTGAAATACGCATAGAGCGGAAAGTAGAAAAAAACTCAATCAAAAAAATTACTCAAAAAATCACACCTTGTTTTTGCTCTCACATATTTGTGTTTACTAATATATTCTCACCACTTAGGTTTTTGACAATTAAGTTAGATACTTGATAGGAGAGTTTCCGATCTATGCGTACTATGTGTAATGTACTCCAAATTTTTATATAATTAGTTGTTTTTCTGGGAATTTTTGTTTAAGCTTTTTTTATCAAAATCTTTTGTCTGATTTCATATAAGTTTTCCACATGAATGATTAAATTATAGCTCTTTTTTATTGTATTAATTATTCTTACCTGGCAAATACGAACTCTTTAACATGGAATTTAATGCTTCAAATCGTCTGGCCAAACCAAAAGATGTATTTGCAAAATTGACATGCAAACCCGTTAATATAAAGTACAAACTGTAGAAGGGTATATACCACTGGACATTTAAATCTGCAAAATATAAAAGAATTGTAAATGATATGCATACAAATTTTAATAAATTATAGATACCCAGCAAAATAAATTGGTATTATTTATTAAAGAAACTTAGCTTTTTAAAAGAATATTAAATAATTTAATAGTAATAGATACCTTTTTAGAGCAAGCTTTTATTAAAAAGTTCTAAAATGAAGAAAATAAACTTTAAATTAGATAACACCCATCAATTACATTATACAATTTATATGATATGAAACCTTGAAAAGCCCAGCTTCAGGAAAATACCTTGACAAGCGTTTATATTAAGTGTTTTCCTTTTAAAAACAGTGGTTTATTTCCTTTTAATAAACGGGATTCTTTTAAATTGCAAATTTAAGCGCCAAGTATTTTAAATTTGTAGCAAATTTACATAACAATTTAAATAGCCACCTCTTTTCATACACACACTTATATTACACACTGGTACTATGGTTGATGCTAACTCAAATAGTGCTTACGTTATACTAACCCCTCAGCAACTCGCTGTTACTATTTATATACACAGCACCATCTTTTAGTAAATTCTAGTATTATCTATTTCTATGATCACTAGGGGACGGATTTATAGGCAAATGCCTGTTTTTTGAAAACATGAAAGGAGCTAGCTGGCTGACATTTTCCTCAACTACTCTCTGTAGATAAGATTTGTTTGGTATTGAAAATGGGCAATATTAGCCCATGACTTCATCTAGCCCCCATACAAATGTCCAGCCGGAATAATATTTGAGCTGTCATAAATATGTTGGTTATGCTCCAATCCTCATAAAATGTTGCACAAATTAGATCTAAGTACTCTGAAATTATACTGTAAAGTATGGCGTGATCGGCCACTCAGAAAATGACTTGAACATTAATAATTGTCTTTAATAATTAATATCGTGATGAATGTGAATTATTATAAGAATCATCATCGGTTTTAATCCCCACGTTTTACCAAAAAGTCGCTGGCAGGCATATATTGCCCTAGTAGCTTTTTTGATAGTGTTGGATAAGTGAGAATTCCAAGTGAGAGTCCTATCAAGTGTAACCCCAAGATATTTTACCTCCTTAGAAAACCCTATAGATGAGCCATTCAATGTATGCTCTATGAGTCTAATAACTCTCCGTTGATTCGGGACATGAGTCCCCCAACACCAAGTTACCATCCATTTCTTCAATAAGAGTGTTAGGAACAGGAGATCCTTCAACGGGTTCAGTTAAGTCCATAGCGTAGTCCTGTTCTGATTTATCTTCAATAATTGTTATGTTTAATGTACTGTCCATCTGAAAATAAATATAATTAATGGGAAGAGAACAGAACATCATACAACAGAGCCCCTTGTTGCTGATAGGGTAAAATACAACCGGGCAATGCCCTTGTCCGGAGGCCACAGTTAGGAGACACGCTAACGTAGTGTCATTCATACCATGGCTTTTATCGACCCTCCGCTCTAGATCTGCCATGTTTTGCTTTAAACACAGAGACAGCTCGTGTAGGGTGCGTATCTACACAGCGCATGGACGTTCATTGGATACCGAAGAGGCTAAGGCATTATCAACAGATTAGCTATGTTGCGCATTCCGGACCCTGCAGCAGATGCTGCATAGTAACCTAAGAGACACTTTAAACGTTTTTTTCGTGTTTCACTTTAGAAAGTAGTTATTTTAGCCACCAGAACAGAAGTAATATATTGGAGAGTTATGTCATACTGTATATGAGATATCTTTTTAGCGGACTATTTGAGGTCAATTAGCTTCCACTTATACCCGTAAATGTTAAAATAACTAGTTATGTAGCTGATAAAGTAACCAGTTAGGTAGCTAGTAAGGTAACTGAATCTATGTAATCGGCAATTGAAACCAATGCTTTGATTACTTTGGACCAGCTGTCAGGCAGTCTCATTGTAATCCAAAAGGATCATGCTCTTTTTAAATTAACTAGTCACGTAGCTACTTATGTAACTAGTTGTCACCCTTAATGATAAATAAAATCACTAGTTCCGGACTGTCTCCTAGAACTGCTGGGACAGCTTTATTTTAAATGGAGTAAGATGCATTTTTAATTTTTTTGTATCTATATTAGTTTAGAAGATTTACCCATTTCTTATCCCCTAAACATTCGAATTTCTAAAAATACCTTCTTATATCAATTTAAGAGAGGTTCCTCTCTCCCCAAATTATAATTTCATGCTCCTAGCTTCAGCCGTTTGGTCTGTGGGATGATGAATCAATTCAGTCAGTCAGTAACGTTACTCTTTTATATATATCTAGATAAATTGTATAATATAATACATTGATGGGTTTAATTTAAATTATAGTTTATTTTCTTCTCTAGAGCTTTTAACCCTTTCAGCCACGGTTTTATGTTTATAAGTTTAAAATCGAAACAATTGCATTGTTTCTTTAATCGAAGGTTAGTTTATTGTAAAAAGTAAGAAAAAATAAATCGAAACATAAAAAACCCCACACCATTCGAATGTTATTTGTGTTGTGGGATGGTTAGTTTACTAACCACCGTGGCGGTTGGCATTCAAAATAATTATGATACAAATTATTGTATCGTATACATTTTTTTGAAATCTAATAATTTTCACTATATTTTCTTACCAAACAAACGAAATAGCAAAGTAACAGTAAATTCAATGAACAATAAACACTCTGTGCTTTTTTATTGAATGCATCAAAGTCTCTTAAAAAACTGCGGCTTACAATATTTTCAAATTAATAGATTTATCTAACCAGAGCACCCTGACGGCAAAGTTTTGCAAAAAAAGATAAACGATGACTTCAAAAAATTTTATTGTTTAGCACAATGCCAATAGATGCCAATAAACTTTATTTTAAAGACTATCAGCCCAATTTTGAATAAAAAATTCCGCGGAATTTTTTTCCCATTGAATTTGCATAGGAAAATTGGGCTGTATAGAAAAGGTGGTTAGTAAAGTGACCACTAAACGGCAAAGAGTTAAATAAAAGCTTGCTTTAAAAGGGTTTTTTATTATTAATTTATTAAATTCAAATTTTCGAACATATTTAGAAAAGCTTTGACTTTTTTTCAAAAATGTTTAATTCGAATTCGGAAAATGTAAGAAATTAACTTCAAATTAAACAAAAATTATTTTTTTTTAAGAATAATCATAAGTTCTTATTTTTATACCCTTCACCATGAGTTTGTCATTCCGTTTGTAATTTCTACATTTTTCATTTGCGACCCCACATAGTATATATATTCTGGATCGTTAAAATAGCGAAGTCGATATAGCCATGTCCGTCTGTATGTTGAAATCAACTTTCCGTAGCCCCCAAATAGCTTACAAACATAATTGATACATCAATATATCGGGAATTCTTCCGGTTGGGTCGCTATTTAAAATCGGCTCATAAATGGCTGAGATCTATATCTGATTTTTTATCTATATTTGGATTACTAAGTCATTAATATAGAAAATAAAGATATATAATGATAGATATTTCAAAGTCCATTGCAACGATGTATATAAGGCTATAGTAATTTGGACCTACAATGGGTCAAAATCGGGAAAAATATTTTTTAACCCGAATTTGTTTTTCACTAATACTAATTTTTTTTTTTAAATTACAAAAAAAAAAAAAATTACGAAAAAAATTAAAAAAAAAAATTTTTTTAAATTAAAAAAACAATTTCGAAAAAAAAATTTTTAAAGTTTGAAAAAAAAAAAATTTATTTTGTTTACCTTAAAATATTTAAAATTTTTATTTTAAAGTACAATTTGGTGAAGGGTATATAAGATTCGGCACAGCCGAATATAGCTCTTGTTGCACTTAATTTCGTACATAATATTGCAATATCATCAGGTGTATGTATGTATTGCAAAATCCAGCCCATTCACTAAACTAAACTTTAAGTTAAATAAAAGCTTTTAGAAAATACTAATTTCAAAACCTTTTCGTTAGTGCTGGGCGGTTACTGCGTAACTCAATCCGAAAACGAACATGTTAGAAAATGTGTGCTAAATACAATGTAATTCGATAAGTTTTCCTTTCAAATCAAATTAGGGAGTAATCCCCTTGGTTCACAACGTCAAGTTTACTTCAGCAAGTCTTGAGTTTATAGAAGATAGAGGAAGATAAAGAGAAAAATCTTTCCAATCTCCTCTCTCATCTACAAACTCAAGACTTGCTCAAGTAAACTTGACGTGTGTTAACCACCACTTACTATTTATACAAATTGTTTAATATTGTTCTAAAATGTTTTAAGTTTTTTTTTTTAAATTTAACAAACAAATTTATTTTGCTGTGTTATTATTATGATATTACCGGCATTTTCTTCACCCTTCTGCATAGTTTCTGCAAATCTTAACCAGGTCCACACATCCAAAGCTATTGTAAATAAATAAAATAAGTTATTAAAAGGGATTTCCTTTCAGAATTAACATAATTAAGCCTTTATTCTTTAAGTTTTAAAATTTTATTTTGGTTAGATTTCATTAACATAGAGAACTATAAAGAACTGTTAAACTAGGTTTTCTTAATCGGGAAAGTTTTCCCAGGAATTTCCGGGAATATTTTTAGAAATTTCCTGGAAATTTCTTTATAAGTTATTAAAAGAGATTTCCTTTCAGAATTAACATAATAAAGCTTTTATTCTTTAAGTATTAAAATTTTATTTTGGTTAGATTTCATTAACATAGAGAACTATAAAGAATTTTTAAACTAGGTTTCCTAATCGGAAAAGTTTTCCCAGGAATTTCGGGGAATATTTTTAGAAATTTCCGGGAAATTTCTTTATTAGTTTTCTTCTTACAAGTACAGTATTTATTATTTTTGCACAGATAAATCGAATAACTCGATTTTCAATTTTGATTATTTTTATGGGTCGATTATGGATGGCAATAGAAATTCAGTTGCGTTGCCAAAGTGCAACGATAAATTTCTGGTTGCCAGTTTGGCAATTATACCTGTCTGGTTGCCATCTGTAATACCCTTTTGGAAACTTACAACGCAGCTTTAGTTCGGTTGTCATCCATAATATACCCATAAGTTTCCTCCTAAAGCTACTTCTAAAAAGTACAGTATTATTTCTGCACAGATAATAAAGATTCGTTGTAATTTGTTGCCAATCGAATAATTCGATTATAGATTTTTTCGATACTAGCAAAAGAAACTCAGTTGAAATAGAAGAATTATGATTTAAGTAAATAACCGAAAACACTGTCATATAGAATGGATAATTTTGATTATTTCCCTGTAGGACAAAAATAAATAAATATTAATATAAAACGGGAAAATTATCTTCTCTAGTAGGTCGACTTATTACAAGAGCTTCATAAATGAATTCATTCAACATCTGGATGCTTATTCCACAACTAGTTCCAGAACCAATGAATATAGCCAGTTTTCGTTCTAGTGCCACAAATGTTTTTTGTTTTAAATTGTTAGCATCGGAACTAAGTAGTTCTATGGAAGACAGTGTCCCATCCTTGGAATGGTTCTGGAACCAGTTCTCTAATCAATGATTTTTGCTGGAATATGTCGCCCTTGGAACTAGTTCTACGGAAGCACTAACTCCCCTTCTTAAGAATGGTTCTAAATGGTTCTTCCATGAATATTTTTTCTTCAAAGTTGATCCAAATGAAACTAGTTCCGAGAAGCAGGAAAAACTGTAGTGGTGTCACAACTAGTTCCAGAACGATTGAATATAGCGAGATTTCGTTCTAGTTTGGCATTGCACAACTGGTTTTTGTTTGAAATTCTCAGCTTCGGAACAAGTTCTACGGAAGCCAGTACCCCTTTCTTCGAACGGTTCTGGAGCCAGTTCTCTAATCAATGACATCTGCTGGAACATTTCGCACTCGTAACTAGTTCTACGGAAGCACTAAATAACTAACACCCCTTGTTAAGAATGTTTCTAGAAGTAGTTCTTCCATGAATGCTTTTTGTTCAAAATTGACCCAAATGAAATTAGTTCCGAGAAGCAGTTAAGGAAATTTTATTGTTTTCTTTATCATATTATAGAAACAGTTTTATGGACTTATATTTCATAGAAAAGAAACTTGTTATCGATTCTGGAATCCATTTATCGTTCATTATATTTGGATTCGACAATTTTATTTGTTGACGTACTCATTCTTCCAGAAATGCACCTCACCGTAAAATTGCCGAAGCCCGCGCAGCATTGCCCGAACAGAACACCCATTTTGATAAAACTAGTTTATCATTTGAACGTTTTGTTGAACGCTATATCTGCCCAGGGTATTTGGCAAAACAAACTGAATAAATTACAGCCAATTCGACAGATGTAGCTTCAACAATATGACCGCTATCAACTATCAAAGTTCGGAAGTTCCTATTGGAAGACCCTTATTTTTTTAATTTAAATTTTTTAAAAAGAAATTTAATTTTTTTCCGAAACAAAATTAAATGTTTTTTAATAGGTTCAATGAAGTTCTTTCCGAACTAGTTTGTGTTCTTTATGACTAACTCGTTCGAAAGTTCCTATAAAACTCTTTAGAGCTACTTAAGATTCATAATACCATTCCACAGAAGGGGTT
Source organism: Calliphora vomitoria (assembly GCA_942486065.2). NCBI lineage: Eukaryota > Metazoa > Arthropoda > Insecta > Diptera > Calliphoridae > Calliphora > Calliphora vomitoria. Next base: position 21,804,109 of record OW818033.2, on the reverse strand, counting down.
CCTGATGTGGTTGCGATATTACTAGTTCTATGGATATTATCAAAGAATCTGAAATGGTTCTTATTAAAGTCGTTCTAGAACTAGTGATTTTGGAACAAGTTGTAAACATTTTTCTTTAATGAATTGAAGAAAAATTTAATCATTCAAATTCAAAGTTTAGTCGAGCGTTACTTAATGTTTTCTAGATGCAATGAATCAGCTGATCGATATTGTTTTGTGTACCGATTCATTGTGTTAAAGAAACGGTACTCTCCAATAACTCGATTTTTTTTTATTAAAACTTAAACATGAACTAACTATAAAATATTCTATATCTTACCCAATAATATACTTATAGTTATCATGGGCAATAATAACATTATAAACGATTTGAAACGTTCCATTTTTAAATTAGTTATTGAACCCAAGGACTCGTCCACCTATAATGCAAAAGATGAACCACATTATCTTTAATATCAATAAATTTTTTAAACTTTTAAGGTAATTTCCAAAAGAATTTTCATACCTTTTTTAGCCTTACATTCAAATCTCTAGTAGCATTCAATCCCACCATGCCACATATAGCACCCGCAGATACAGCCATTACCACCACCGATACATCCAAAGCGGTTACCACTTTTGAAGTGGCCGATTTCATTCTAAAAGATGCTCTATATATGTGAAATTTAAGGCAATTCCATATAAACAATATGATTATGCATAAAAGTATTTTAAAGCCAGATAAAAAAAGAGACATTTTTGTTTTGTGGATAAAAGTTTATAGAAAAGAATAGAAAGAAAATAAGGTAAAAGGAGAGTTAGGGATAGATAAGTTAGAGTAGATATAGTAAATGAGAGAGTTTTAGTGCGTAGTATATAGAAAGTATTGAGGAAATTAATTTAAAGAAAGCATACAACCAACATTTTGAGAAAGGAGTTGGTTTTTAATCTGTAGATAGATCTATGGATCGTTAAATATTATTTTACTTGAGATTTATTCTTTCCGGTATCGTGTGTCCCATAAATCAATAAAAAACTGTCCTAGATTACAAGGTCTCAGGCAAAAATGGCTAGGGGAAAGATTCCATGATGAACTGATCTAGGAAATCGATTAGGCTTTCCAGGGGAATATCAGCTATTTTAGGTAACAAAACTTTGGGTATCCCAGTCTATACATATTTTCTATCCTTGGACAGTTTATTTCTCATTATATCACCTGACATCTCTTCACATCTAGTTCACACCAAGTTGTATTTCTAAAGAATATCACAATGGATCCTATGGGTCTCCGAGTGGAAGTGTACTTTTTATAGTATGCACCCCATAAAATATATCTATCGGCTAGTCTATCGGGGAACAACTTAAACAAGTAAGAGTGTTATATTCGACTGTGCCGAATCATATATACCAACCATCAATATCTAGTTTTGGCCAACTATGGGAACTTGGATCTGTTATGGTCCGAACTGCACAGAATTTGATAGACTGATTAATTTCTTAAAACTTTAAATAACTTATGCCGATATTGTCCATTTGCAATAGCAAACAAACCTTATCAACAAAGAGTATTTGTTTCAGCCAGCTCCTTTTGTTTGGGCTCTATCGTGTTTTCAACAGAATGACAGACGGACGGACATAGCTAGATCATGTGAGAATCTTATGGTAGACCCAGAATATAAGGACTGAGATCGTAAAATTCTTAACACATGTTTTTCATTAAAACTGTTAAGTATTATTTGATTTTTTTGTATCAAGTTACCTTTGTATAGCATCTCAGTTATTAAGTTTAATTTCAATTATGTTCAATTGTTGTTAATCTGATTAAAATGAGTGACCAGAAAAAAGTGCATACTAAAATTATTAAATATTTTCAACAAAACCCAACTTGGTCCTACAAAAAGTTGGCCAAACAATCAAAGGTCTGCCATCAAACTGATTCCAATATTATTAAACAGTATCGGGAGAACTTGTCCGTTGATAGAAAACCTGGTTCATGTAGAAGGAATGGTCCACATGATGTTTCTAAAGCCAATAAATAGAAAGCATTTTCAAAAGAGCTCCCAACACATCCGGTAGGAAAGCAGTCCGGTTAGCTCAGTACTCGGACTATTTGGTACGAAAATTAAAGCCGATACTGGTTTAAAAACATACAAGGCTAAAAAAGTTGCTGATAGGAAGTCTGGTAAAAATTTAGGTGCCAAAGACAGATCACGGAAATTAATTTTATACAAAAAATATACCTGCTGCAAACGAAACGTATTGTTACGTTTTAACCTTTTTAAAAGGTTGGTTTATTTCCTTTAAATAAACCGGATACTTTTGATTGCAAATAAAAGCAGTTCTAGTAGTTTAAAATTGTAACAACTCTTTATCACTTAGTGTCTTTATACACGTTTATCAATTCGCAGAAATGCACACACACTTTATAATGTACAAACTTAAATGTACGAGACAGTTAATGTTAACTTCAACTGCGCCTATGATAAACTCACTCACGACTGCAACCTCTGCCACTATTTATACACACGCCATATTTCGAGAATCACTTACAATGCTCTTATCGGACAAACTAGTTTGTTCGAATGTCAATGTTAGCAGCTTAAGCATTTAGTGTTGCCATACTTATAAACAATGCTGATAACCGCATGCTATCAATATTGTTGATAAGTAGAAGCTTCTACTGATGGACGTTTTTATAAACATGATGAATACTGCAGGCAGTCGTCACAGACCGTTAAATTCAAATCGCTATTGCAAATTCGTAACAGTATGTTCTGGAAAATTTTTCGCAGCTTCCGAGGTCAATATTTTTATGTTGCTGATGCTCGAGGGAATGTTGAAGAAAAGTGTAGGACCCAAAACAGAAAATTGTCCCAAAAATTTCTTGGTATGGCAAGCAATATGCAGTTGCGGCTAAAGAAGCCAAACATTTGTTACAAAAGGGCTCTCTCTATAAATAGCTAAATTTACATCAAGGAATGTTTACAAAAAAGGATACTTCCATTCATAAGACTTCTTAATGTGTCCACTTTATTTTGACCTGATTTGGCATCCAGTCACAATGGTAAGCAAGGGCTTGAGTGGTACAAGAACAATAAAGTGGTATTTGTATTAAGATAGGCAAATCCTCCGAACTGCCTGGAGCAAGGGCCAGTGAAGAGATATTGGGCTTTTGTTAAAAGAGATCTGAAGAGCGCAAAAAATGTGTCTAAAAGTGAGGTAGATTTTAAACTGAGATGAAATACTTGTTCGAAAAAGGTGACAGAACGCTGTATAAAAACCTTAATTTAAGCGTTAAGATTTTTCGATCTCACTCCTTATATAAGATTCGAAACAGTCGAATATAGCACTCTTACTTGTTTTTTTTATATAAACATTTGAATGAACACAGCTAAGGGAGTTGTATTTATTCCATTTCTTAAGGATCTAGAATATATTATAAGTTTTTTCTTTTTGGAATCACTTAATATAAGAATATTCTTTTTAAATTTCCTGTTAAAGAGAAGAAATAGTTCCAAGTGAAATTTGGAAGTTTTTATTATAAAGTTTTGGAAATACATATGTATATATTTAAAATGATTAAAAGCATTTACCTTACTGGAATTTTTGAATTAGCATCAAATAACAAGCCGCGATAGGTAAGAAATACTGGAATAAAATAAATAACAATTAATTAATAATAAAATCATAATCAAAGGTTTTGTCTCTTAACCATTCCATTAACTAATTCATTACGAATTAATTCATAGGCTTAATTCGTTTGTACTTCAAATGTATTGAATTCATTCTTTTCAGAATTCGTTCTTTATAGAATTAATTGCTTATTGAAGCATTACAAAATACATAGCTTTAAAAATGTATCAAATGATTCAAGTTTTCTTCAATTCAAATCTATTTTCAATTCATTTTGTAAAGTATTATGTATTTGCTATTTGTAATCGAGAAAATCGGCCTACAAATAGTTATAACCTTCCGTTTGTTATTTATACATTATTCAGACCACAAATGGCTGAGATGTAACCAAAAAAACGTGACTATCTTGATATTCGCATATTTTCACCAACAAATTTATTTTTTCATAAAATGTTTTTTTTTTTCACCACATTTTTTTCCAAGAAAATTTTTTTTCGTTTATTACATAGAGAAACAAGAGCAGAAACTAGAAAAAAAATTTTACTCAAAATAATCACGCATACGAGTGTTGTATTTGTTTCCACATAGTGTTTTTACTAATACATTCTCAGCACTTAGGTTTTTGACAACTGAGTTAGGTCTTTGACAGGATAGTTTCCGCTCTATGTATATTTCTCTATGGTTTATTATAATATTGTTCCTGCCTTATAACTAAACAATTGTTGTTCACTCAGTGGAGGATTATAATTTGCAAATTAGACTCTCTTGATCTATTTTGAGTTACTGTAAGCAGCCTTGCGAGCGGTTACGGATGATGATGAAATTTTGACAAATAAGTTTCACGAGTTTTTCTAAATTCGTCCTTGACTAAAGGCACATCTAAGTCTCTGTGGATGTTCTCATTTCTTATGTACCATGGAGCGAGCTCCCGTCATAGATCTAAGAATTTTGGATAGCGCCCTCTGTATGAGATCTATACTGGTATTGCTTGCTGTTCCCCATAATTGGAGTCCGTATGTCCAAATTGGTTTTAAGACTGTCTTGTACAGCATGACTTTGCAGTTAAGGCTTAATTTCGATTGATGGTTGATTAGCCAGTGTAAATTAGAAGCTTATAGTTTCATGTGGAGCCGCTTGGCTTCTGTGTTCCGACGCCAAGTAAGGCGTCTATCTAAATGAATACCAAGGTATGTAACGAGATCAGACTGTGGGATGTTCACACTGTTTAGTGTCACTGGTGTCCACCTCTCCTAAGTGGAAACGATATGTGCTTATTTTTGATTTCATTTACTTGTATTCTACAATAACCACGTCTCCATGTGCCTGAGATAATTATCTAGGTTTTTAGATGCTACATTTAAGTCCACATGAGAACTAAGAATTGCAGTGTCATCTGCAAAGGTGCAAATGGGTAATTCTTCGGACTCGGGCAAATCAGAGGTATATAATAGGTACAGGGTTGTTGCCAGAACACTTCCCTGAGGTTCATCAGCATTGCTCGCATAGTCACTTGTCACATAATCGCCGCATTTTATCCTAAACAAGCGATCTGATTTTTGTTTGTTTGGTTGGAACACATTAGTTAAATGTTCAGCGAAAACTATGGATTTATATTTTGCACTACGTGCCCAGGTACCATCCGATTTTCTTATCGGACTTTGAGAAGTTTGAGTGCTTAGTACTGGTTAAACTATCAATATAGTTTCGATTTCTTCCGAATGGAGGGCTCTTTTTAGTTTCTTACTTGCAGTTAACTGCCTCTGCTTAGCAGAAGGCGATCTGTTGTGTTGCCAATATCTTCTACATTTCCTCTTTTCAAGGAGGAGTCTATTAATTTCTGCATTAGAAATATAAATTTTTGGTTTATGAGGTATTTGGCACTTAGAGTGATCCAAGGCCGAAAAGATAAGAGACTTGAAGTCTCTGATACAATTGTTGATATCTTCCTCACGCTGTATGCTATATTCAGTGTGGATAGGGCTGCTGATGTTTTTTTATATTTCAACCAAGCAGTCTTGAATGATGCAGCTTCTGTATGAGACCATGGATATTGGCCGTGATAGTTTGATCAGAAGATAGTTCATATGATATTTCAGCAGTAATAGAGTTTCCATTTAAATTGATATGGCAATATCTATTAGATTAGGAATTTTTCAAGGATCAGAAGGGCAATAAGTGGGCTGACCAGGTGATATAAAATCTAAGAAATTGGAATTCCCCCCAAAACCGAAAAGTTTTCATATAAAAATTAAGAAAAAAAGAAAAATTTAGAACTAATTTTAATATACGATTTGACACAGTCGTTATAATACTCTTGTTAAAATTATGAAAGGTTTACAACGGGACTTTTTTATCGAAATAGTGCTTAATAAACCATTATTATCTTTGAAGCAAAATCTACTGTATTTTAAAAGCTGTAGGCCTGATACAAATGTTCTTGGTTAAACATGTTATTTTAGCGCGTTTTTAATAAAAATATATTAAATATGAAATTGACGCACATAAAATATTTGCATGACGTTTTAAGTACTTTTTTACCAATTAAACAATTATTTATAATTACATACTATTAACTTGAAAATTAGAAATGAAAATGGGGTTTTTAAAGCGTATCAAACTGCCGCATTAATAATTGAACAATTTTGTTTATAAATTTAAAATTTTTTTTTTGTATGAAAACCACTCAAAATTTATTTGAAAACTGAGCATTTTTCATACACAACATTTTAAAATTGTTATCCCTTCTTGTTTCTTAATCAGAACTCTTATAAATTATTGATTTTTTGTACCCTTCACTATGAGTGGCAAGGGTATATATAAGTTTGTCATTTCTACATTTTTCATTTGCGACCTCACAAAGTATATTATTCTGGATTGTTATAGATAGCGAAGTCGATATAGCCAAGTCCGTCTGTATGTTGAAATTAACTTTCCGTAGCCCCCAAATAATTTACAAACATGATTGATACATCAATATATCGGGAATTCTCCCTGCTTTATTGCTATTTAAAATCGAGAAAATTGGCCCACAAATAGCTAAGATATAAGGAAAAAATCGGGACAATCTCGATTTTTTATCTATATCTGGTTTACTAAGTCATTAATATAGACAATATGGATGGATATCTTATGATATATATTTCAAAGTCCACGATGTTTATAAGGCTATAGTAATTTGGACCTACAATAGCTCAAAATCGGGAAAAATATTTTTTAACCCGAATTTTTGTTTACAAAAAAATTTTTTTGTCATAAATTTTTTCACTAATAAATTAAAAAAATTTGTTTTTAAATTAAAGAAAAATTTAAAAAAAGAAATGAAAAAAAAAAAAATTTGTAAAAAACTAAAAAAAAAAAATTTAAAACAATTTCGATTTATAATTTGGTGAAGGGTATATAAGATTGGGTACAACCAAATATAGCTCTCTTACTTGTTTTGATCTATATCTGGATTAATTAGTCATTAATATAGACAATATGGATATCTAATGATAGATATTTCAAAGTCCATTGCAACGATGTATATAAGGCTATAGTAATTTGGACAATCCGGAAAATATATATATATAAATAAGAAAATTTAAGTTAAGAAAATTTATTTGTCAAAAATTAAAAGAAAAACAATTTCTAATTAAAAAAAAAAAATTGGAAAAACAATTTTTTTTTTAAATTTTGAAAAAAAAAAAATTTAAATTTAGTTTACCTAAAAATGTTTAAAATTCGTATTTTAAAGTATAATTTGGTGACTTGTTTTTTTATTTTAATAATTCTGTTTATTGAAATCTAAAATTACTAAGTCATAAACCACTTTTAATTTTTGTTAATTTTATTAAAAATTTAATTAAGGATAAAATTATAGTATCCGAAATAACAGCATATACCGTTACCGCAAAGTCACTGCTACCGAAATAATCCAAATTACCGTTAGCGTTACCTTTTGATCTTTGAATCGGTAGCCAACAGACTTGGGCGTTGCCAATTACTTTTCAATTACCAATTACATTACATGTAATTGGTAATGGAAAAATACCAATTACCAATTACTAGCAATTGTAATTGAAATTTTGCCAATTACAAATCCAATTACATTTTGTAATTGGCAACCAACAATTACCAATTACAATTACAAGTAATTGGTAATTGGCTTTTACCAATTGCCAATTACTATAATTAGTAATTGGTAAATGCCAATTACCAATTACACGTAATTGGTAATTGGTAATGTAATTGCATGTAATTGATAAAAAAGTAATTCTAATTACATAAATGGCAATTACATTTAAAATTTTTTTCCAAATTTCTAAATATCAATAAATAATAATTTAAAGGGTATAAAGAACACACGCAAATGGCGGCGAATCCAGACACCCCTCAGACCTATCCAAACTTGGCCAATTTTAAAAAAATTATTTAGTTTTGAGTAAAAAATTCGAAAAAGGCAAAGCACCGATCCAGGAAAGAGCTCCATATTGGTATAACCCTATATGTTTCTTAAATAATTAAAAAGCTTTTTTATTATCACGTGGTAAATAACGTCACAGTAGGCAATTTTCTAAAAAAATAAGTTTTTGGAACACATTTTCCCTCTTTTAGGAAATTTGGTATTGGAAAAGAAAAAATTTCAAAAATTATAAAGCCATTGATTGAAGGACATTTGAGTCTACAATAGTTCCAAATTTGGTTATAATATATTTAACCGTAAAATTTTACATTAATTCAAATTTATTCAAAATGTGTTACACCAAACGAAAATCTGGACTCAAAAAAAAAAAAAAAAAAAAAACACGAGTTAGGGCCTTTCAATATTAAGGTAACGTAAAAATCTTTCGGTAACAAAATCCTTTATAAATTGAAATTACAATAAAAAATAACATGTATGTTTCTGATACAATTAATGAATTTTTGATACTTTAAAAAAAATCTAAACTATTTTGAAGCAAAATATTTTGAAAGTATAATTTTCAATTGCTGATAGAGAAATGAAGAAGACTTACTGCTATTTTCTCGATGTCGAAAGAATTTAGTCAACAACATTTGCTCTTATTTCTATAACAAATGCGAGAATGTATTGCCCATAGACGACAAATGCATTTTGGAGTAAAATATAACCAAATATGCAATATCAACAACATATGCAAAAATATGTCATAGAAAATCGATGGCATTTTACCACAAAATGTTTGATTCACAGGGCAACAAAATCGAAAAAATTTTAGACCCTTTTGAAACCACTACACAATTTCGATGTATTGTGGTTCCAGTAGTACAAATATGGACCAAATTTTTGTTACAATAACAAAATTTATGTAAAATTTTCACTCAAAGTGGCTTTGCCATAAAGTAATAAACCTGAAGAATTTCTGCCGTTTTCGATTTTTCATGAGTTTTTTAAAACAAACAAATTAGCTATTTTCATAAAAAAAAAAATATATTTTTGCTTATTATAACTATAACATTTGGCTATCTTTTATTTGGCTTCTATTCAAATTTTTTATGTTTTGTATATTGTGTAATGTATGTGTTATTTAATAATTACATTTTTGGTAATAAATACTTTAAAAGTAATCATTACACATTTTTCATCAATTACTTTCAATTTCAATTACATTTTACCCATTACATGTAATTTGTAATTGGTAATAACCAAATACCAATTACATGTAATTGATAATTGGCATTCATCAATTACCAATTACATGTAATTTGTAATTGGCGTTCACCAATTACAAATTACATGTAATTGGTAATTGGCATACACCAATTACAAATTACATATAATTGGTAATTGATTATTGCCAATTACCAATTACACGTAATTGGTAATTGGTCCTGTAATTAAATACAAAATGTAATTGGTAGTGCCCAAGTCTGGTAGCCAACCTTGGTTTATTCTAATTATTTACACATATTTCCTTTTAATTTACCCATAATTGATGTCAAAGCTGCGGCATAAAATAAAAACGGTATACTTTTCTGTATTATATAGACACCTTTTGAATTTTTACGCACGGAATATGGAGCCAAAGCCAACAATTTACTAACGAAAAATATACTTATAGACGATTCGGATATTTCCATTTTTCAAATATTTTTTTTTTTACTAATTTTATTCCTTCTTTGCACTATTAATTAATTTCACGCAGTTTGCTGCTGTTTCGCTAAACTTCACACTTTAAAATACAAATTACAACTGTAATTAACGGAATTTATAGATGAAGTTTATTTTAACGTTTATTTGCATTAAAATATGTTTTTATTGCTGTAATTGTTGTAAACAAAATATCCTTGTGCAGATTTTTAAATGGCGTGCGCAAAAAAATTGAAAAACGGCAGCATATTGTACAATCCTTTTCAGTTTTATGCAAATAATAGGCATACATATGTAGTTTTGTAAACAGGATTGTTGTCCAGCGTGGGTTAATATTGGGGGCCAGAGTTTTGTAGAGTTAAAAGTAGCCTTTTTTCAAAAATCCGTATATTTCTGGAAAAAGAAGTGGTAAATATAAGACTTTTTTAAAATAATTTAAGCTAATTTGAAGCTATTGGGTGTATGACCTAAAAATGCGTATTTTTGTTTTTAATAACTTATATGACATTTTGAAGAGTACATATCTCACTTAGTTATTGAACATTATAGTGTAAACAACAAAGTTTTTTTTTACCAACGAATCGTCATATGTGGGAAGTCTTGCTTTACTTCTTTAATTTGAAAAAAGTGCCGCTGAAGCACACCGATTGCTCACCAAAGCTTATGGTGAATGTGTTTCATCGATTTCAACGTGCATGATATGGTTTGTGCGGTTGAGAAGTGGTGATTTTGACACGGAAGACAAAGATCGTCTAGGCCAGTCAAACAAGTTTGAATACGAAAATTGTTGTCAAACTCAACTACTCAAGCAGCAATTTCAAAACGTTTTCGAGTAGCAATACTCATCTAAAAGCAGTGAAATTGGGTACCATACGTATTGAAGCCGAGAGACCTTGAAAGACGACTTTTGCACCGAATCATTACCTGCGATGATAAATGGATCCATTAAGATAAACCGAAGCGTAAGAGATTGTAATTGAAGCCCGACGAGCATTGGCCGAAAACCCCCCAGAATTTGTGGCCTGACATGAAACCGTAATATTCCATCATGACAACGCTAGGCTACATGTTGCAATACCTGTTAAAAAGTATTTACAAATAAGTATAACCAACACTCAGGGGATAATTATAACCAACACTCAGGGGATATAGTAGTGAATATATATGTAGTGAATTCTGTTGATGTTAAGAAATAAAGTTATGAGATGGAGGAAAGAGGGAGTAGTTTTTGAGGACGTTTGACTTGAATTGATAAATATTATATGCTGCCGGGAATACTTTGGCAGGTAGTAGTTCGATCAAAAAAAGAATTTTCCCTATAATGTGTCGTGCGACTAATATTCAAATTTATAGCAAATGGATGTGATCTGCTAGATAATCTTGTGCTCCGAATGAAAGTGCGCGTATTAGGTATGAGATATTTGTAAAATAAGGATAAGCTGCCCACATTCCGACGATGTTTTAAAGATAACAGTTTCATCCCCTATAAGATCAACCGCTCTTCTTTGAACCCATTCCAGCCGCTCTAGCTTTGGCCCTTATGTGGGAATTATATTCCAGTTTTGGACAAATGAAGCTAGTTTATATACGATAAAGGTCGGAAGGGTAGAAATATGTCCGACATCATCTTAAAAAACCCAAGCACCTTAAAGTTTCCTTCACAACATCAAATATATGACGATTCCAATGGACATCACACTGTATTCTCGTACCTAAAATCAAATGTTTATTTGAAACTCCAACAGTTTCGTTACCCATTTGAAGAACTGATTGTGGTGAAATCTCAAGACGTTTGTGTGTCAATAGGTAACACTGAGTTTTGAGTGCGTTGAAATTAACTCAGATCAATTCACCCCATCTGGAGATTGTTGTAAGGTCACGATTTATCGAATCGTCCATGAAAATTAAAAAAACGGAAGGAGAAAGAACAGAGCTCTGGGTGACTCCAGAGCTCAATATGAAGTTCTCGGAGCAAACCTCATCTATCACTAACCTTATAGTACGTCCACGAAGGAAACGTGAAAATTCTACACCGAACGAGATTAATTTCGAAACTAGTCCATTATGCCACACCCGGCCAAATGCTTTCATAATGTCGAGTGCAACTACCTTACTCTCTCGCATGCTGTGTATTGATTGACACCACTGTTCTGAAAGAAACCCCATTTGGTCCCAAGTTGAACGACTACTGCGGAAGCCATATTATCTGTCATTCAGAAGTCTATTCGATTCCAAATAATTGACAAGGTGATAGTTTAACAGTTCTCCATAACCTTCGAGAGAGCTGAACAAAATGCGATTGGGCATAATTATACGGATTGGTGCGATCGCCTTTTTTGGGGATTGGCTGGACGTTGGCAACCTTTCAACAAAGAGGAAAAATCCCAGATTGATGTGAAAGGTAGAAAAGTTTCCTAAGTGGACGGACCAGCAATGAGAAACATTTTTTTAAAACAAGTGCTGGAATACAATCCGGACCTTGTTCTGAAGAATATTTTAGACATAGTACAAGATACAGTGGGTATCACAGGCACCGATTGATTGTAGTCGTTAAGAGATGAATTTGATTTTTATCAAAAGGTTTGCTTTTTCCTAATCTTCGTTTACAATACCATCACCCGTAAGAAGAGGAGGAATTGAAGTACCGGTTTTTTTCCGAATTCTCCTGAAAAAGAACCAGAAACTTTTGCTGTTTTTTGGGGCATCAAGTGTTCTAACTCGTATGCGTTGTTCCGAATCCTCTTGAAAAAGAACCAGACACTTTTCGCTGTTTTTTGGGGCATCAAGTATTCTAACTCGAATGCGAGTTCGCAGCTAAGGCCATAACTAACAATGCCAATATTGTACAATTTTTTCAAAATAATAGCTAATAATCAAGCAGCCGTCCAAAACCTTCGGTAGTACAGCTCACTTGGGTCCAATAGTCGTTCCATTGTGGTACCTAAAAAGATAATGAAAACAGAGAGAGGAGAGAAATAGAAGTGAAAGAAATGGGAGGAGTAAGAGGAGAAGATGTTGAGAATCAGATAACGCAGACCATCATGGGACAGTTGCCGAGTCACCATGAGGTGCAATTTGCAAGTCCGGTATTATCAACAACCTGCTTTCCCTAATAAAGGCGACTATGCACCTTAGTTCCTTCACAAAAAGCCCGGAGAGGGTACCAAAGGATCGCTCACCTAAAAGTCTGGCCCGTAAATCGCCCAAAAGAAGTGTGGAATAGTTTCTTCCTCTTCCTCATTCCGACAACTTCTGCAGAAGTCGTTCTGACAACTGCTGCTGAGTCGTATTCGTTGTAGTCGAAGTAGATATGACGTACGTCTACAGTCCAACGAAGACCATCATCCTCGTTTGGGCAAGTTCGTAATATGCGTATTCGTTTCTTGCAGGTTGACTGGGGAATTCCGCAGAGGAAGTCTATCTCGTCTTCCGACAACAAGTTTGGTAATCCTGCCAAGTAATCGGCAATAAAATTGCCTTCATTGTCCCTATGTGAATACAACTGTCGAATGTCTCGCCATCTCATTTAAGGATGCCCGACATTCCTGGACCATATTCGATGTTGTATAAACACCTATAAGGGACTTAATTTACTGTCAGTATATATACGGATATCCCTACCAGATACACTGTAATATCTGAGCCAGTTGGCCGCTCTTTTGATAGCCGATAATTCGGCCTGAAGAATGCTACATCCATTTGGAAGTCTAAAAGACATTCTTATTCCAAATTCAAGAATGTCCCCCTTTTAGACCCATCAGTATAGATGAATAGCCTCATTTCATCAACAGGGAGACCATCGACAGATTCCACACTGGATGTGATTGAGAAACCGAAGTTCCTCAGAAAGATGGGTTTGGGGGTGTAGTAATCAATATGATCAGGAAGATTTTGTATACTTCCAATTATGCAAGCATCTCCATAGGATCTGTAATTCCATGCGTTGCAGGCGTTAAGCCTGAAGGCCGTGTTCAATGCCAGTTTTCTGGCCATTAGATCTAGATAATAGCTAAAAAATTCCAGCATTTTTAAGTCATACACCCAATAATTTAACCGGAAATGGTGTAAATTCTAATTTAATTAAATCATTGATTACTTTATCGCATTATTGTTCTATGATAAACAATTTTATTAAATTTCAAGTGTCCAGCTGTTTTAAAAAGGTGGCACATTCTTGAAAGTCAATTTTAAAGCGCGGAGAAAATGGGAAACATTTAACCCCTTTTACATGAGTACAGTGAATCATATTTGTAACTTTTGAGAAGTTTTCTAATAGCAAACATTCAAAATAAAGCAAAAATATACGTTCTTCTGTTATTCTCCAGGTGGCTATAAAGTTCTTGAATCGAGAATTACTCACATAAGTCACAGAAACAACTCACAGGCATGTGAAAATGTGAGAAAAGATTTTTTTTTTTTAAATTTGTATACCCTTCACCTTCGTGAGAAGGGTATATATAAGTTTGTCATTCCGTTTGTAATTTCCACAATATAATTTTTCCGACCCTATAAAGTATATATATCCGGATTCTTATAGATAGCGGAGTCGATAAAGCCATGTCCGTCTGTCTGTCTGTTGAAATCAATTTTCTGAAGACCGCAAATAACTTACAAACTTGATTCATACATCAACATATCGGGAATTTTCCAGTTCTAGAAAATCGGCCCACAAATTGCTCGATTTTTTGCCTGTTTTTGATCTATATCTAGATTACTAAGTCATTGATATAAACAATATGGATATCTAATGATAGATATTTCAAAGTCCATTGCAACGATGTTAATAAAGCTATAGTAATTTGGACCTGCAATGGGTCAAAATCGGGAAAAATATTTATTGTCATAAATTTTTTTCCACTAGTAAATTTAAAAAAAATCTACTTCGAAAAAAAAAATTGAAAACAATTTTGAAAAAAAAAATTTTTTTTTAAATTTTGAAAAACAATTTTGAAAAAAAAAAAATTTTAATTATGAAAAACAATTTAAAAAAAAATTAATTTTGTTTACCTAAAAATATTTCCAAATTTTTATTTTAAAGTATAATTTGGTGAAGGGTATATAAGATTCGTCACATCCGAATATAGTTCTCTTACTAGTTTTAAGTTGTGTTTGTCTTATGAGAAGCTACAAATAATATTGTTACGTTTTTACCTTTTAAAAACGGTGGTTTATTTCCTTTTAATAAACCGAATACTATTTCGAAACAATATACAGTCCTATTTAATTAAAAGCTGTTCTGCAAAGCAAATACGAGTAACTGTTTCGATTTTAAAATTAACACGCACATTTTGGAATAAAAATAATAAATTGTCATTTAAAGACTCGATTTACGGAACCGACGGGATAATTTTTAAAATATATTTTCAAATAAGTTTTCATAAAATATTTTATCAGAATATGTATCTAACAAACTGCATTTCAAAATCAAAACCTGGTAGCAGGAATTACTGTGATTACTTGTATTTGAACTGAATTGTAGTGATCCTATATCTCTCCCATCGTCCCCTAATTAAATATCTTTATGGCTGTTATCACCTTTTTGTATTCTTTTTTTTTTTTATTTAATATTGTAAATAATTATTAAATGTAAATTAAGTGTACAAGAGTAGCAGTTAAAATGACAAGCACTTAATGTAAACAAACCTGGACAATTTCATCATTTAGTTTGTTAGACAAATATAACACAAAATGTTTCAGTTATAGACATTTTATTTGTTTACCATTAAAACTAACCATTATTTACTAAATTTGTGACAAGTACACACATAGTAGGTTAAATATTTACGTATGTATGAACATATACTGTAAGTAATGCGTGAAAGGTAATAATTAAGTAATGACACAGAATAAAATTCACAATTGTACCAAAAAAAGGGGCAAAGAAAAGCCGTTAAACTTAATATTTTCTGATTTATTTAAAACTCTTTTAATTGGCAAATACGTTTCTATACAATTTCCCAGTTTTTATCTTAATTGTTTCAAATAAAATAAAATTCTTTGTAATGAATTTCGGTGTAAAAAATATCAACATATTCATTCTTTATTTTGCGTAAAAAAATAACCAGTATTTTGTTTCAATATTCCATATGCTCAAATATCAATACTTAGCAGACAGTATTGGCATTGAAAATTTCAATCCAATAACCATCGGGATCCTTAATGAAAGCCAAACCCTTCATGCGTCCATCATCGGGCTTCTTAACGAAATCCACGCCCATTTCTTCAAATCTATTTAAACAGAAATATACATATAATTTCTCATTATTTAATACATACTATAAATAAATTGACCAAAACTTCAATATTTCCAATGGTATTTCAGAAGTTTTTACTTGTATTTCAAATATTTTCAATTATATTTCAAATATTTCGCAAATTTCTGATTATATTTCAGTAGGTTTTGAAATACTATTGGAAATTTAAAGAGTAAAGCAATAAAATGTTTGAATTTACCTTTTACAAGCAGCATAAACATCGGGCACCATAACACCAATATGACCAAAACCACGGGGATCCGAATTTCCGTTATGATAAGATTGATCAGGATCACTTTCAGTGCCCCAATTACTAGAATATAAAAAGAAATTATTTAATGAAACTCTTTTAATATAATACATGACAGAAGCTAGTATAAGAATAGGAATACAAAAATAGGTTTGATGCTAATAAAGAGGCGGATAACTTTAAATTTAAATAAAATCGCGAGTCAGTATTTCACATGAAATATATTCCCTTTTCCCATTTTCGGTTCATGAATTTTGTTCACGTGAAAAAATTCCCCATGTTGTGAAATTTTTAGATGGAATTTTGTAAACAATAAACAGCTGTTACGAACAAAATCAACTATTGTGAATTGATGGTTCATGGGAATAGCACGATAACAATTTTCCCTTCTAGGGAAATGGATATTTTAGGGAACATAAATTTCACATGTTTTTCACGATAGGGGTGAGAGAAAAACATTTTAAATATCCATCCTATTGGCTTTATTAATTAGATAATTTTATGGCATTAATGTTGTTTAAATATGATTTCGGTTATGTGGCGCCGCGGCTAGCGCTTACATGGTGCAACCTGGAGTTTCAATTTTCACACACGTTTCCTGTAAATCAGGCTATAACGCTTCGAATATTCACGTTCAATTGCTCAGTCGTTTCTGGTTTATCATATCACTAGAGAAAACAATCTAAGGGCGTCAAATCACATGAACCAGGTGGCCAGTTAACAGGTCCATTTCTTGAAATTATACATTCGCCAACTGTTTGAGTTAATTGATTGTATCGCCCGATGTGTAACATGAAACCACATGCCTTCCAATTGAGGCTCACCGTTGACTGTAACGTTCAGACCATCGTTATTTGTGAAGACATATGTCCAACGACCAATGATTCCACCAGCCCATAAAGCACAACAAACCGGGACTCATTTTATAAAACGAAGCCTTCAGAAACGTTTTTTCCATACGTTTCTTTACCGTTTGTCGGCCCTTATTTTCTTTTTTGGATGTAATGGTGTTTCAACAATGTCTTGAGGATTATGAGGAACGATTTTGTCCTACATCTGACCATCAATTGAGTCGTGTGTTCGGTGAATAGGGCTGAGAATCAACTGAAAATTGAACCAGATTTTTATTGTCACATCATCTTCAGCGATGAGACTCATTTCTGGCTTAACGGGTATGTAAACAAGCAGAATTACAATTTTTGGAGAGAGCACAATCCTCACAAGACTCTTGAGACTTCATTACATCCCTGAAATCACTCACCCATTTGTCTTTAAATCCGAAACCGGTGCCGAATATTAGCGTGAATGGCGAACGCTACAGCCAAATGATTCGTGATTTGTTTATTCCTCATGTCATTTCAAATCATTTGGAGGAGACATGAGTCCAACAAGACGGCGCAACATGCCATACAGCGCGTGATACCATCCCTATGCTGAACCAAACTTTTGGAGACTGAATTGGCCACCTCGTTCGTGTGATTTGACATCTTTGGACTACTTTTTGTGGGGGTACATCAAATCTCTAGTCTATAATGATAAACCAGCAACGATTGATAATTTAGAAGCCAACATTCGAGGCACTATAAACGAAATAAGACCGGGTATGCTCGAAAAAGTGGTGCAAAATTAGACCCATAGGTTGATGTTAATAAGGCATAGTCGCGGAGGCCATATACTAGAAGTTATTTTTAAACATTAAATGCCTCTAAAAACACCCTATATAAAACTAAATAAAGACCTGCAAATGAAGTTAAATAATTCTTAACACAGATCCATGATTGAAGCTAATATATGACTAAATCAGGACCTACGTTTAAGGTTTATATAAGACTACATAAAGAGCAAATAAAGACTGTGTAAAGACCTAAAATTGAAGCTGATATAAGACTAAATAACGCTAATATTAGACTAAATAAAGACCTAATATATAAGACTATATAAGGACCTACGTTTAAGGTTTATATACGACAAAATAAAGAGCAAATATAAGACTATATAAGGACCTACGTTTAAGGTTTATATACGACAAAATAAAGAGCAAATATAAGGCAGTGTAAAGACCTAATATTGAAGCTGATATAAGACTTAATAATGCTAATATAAGACTAAATAAATACTTAAGATCGAAGCTAATAAGTATAAGAATTAATAAGGACCTACGTTTAAAGTTTATATAAGACTAAATAAAGAGCAAATATAAGACTGTGTAAAGACCTAAAATTAAAGCTGATATAAGACTAAATAACGCTAATATTAGACTAAATAAAGACCTAATATATAAGACTATATAAGGACCTACGTTTAAGGTTTATATACGACAAAATAAAGAGCAAATATAAGACAGTGTAAAGACCTAATATTGAAGCTGATATAAGACTTAATAATGCTAATATAAGACTAAATAAAGACCTACGTTTAAGGTTTATATACGATAAAATAAAGATCAAATATAAGACAGAGTATAGACCTAATATTGAAGCTGATATAAGACTAAAAAAACTTCTGGTATATGGCCTCCACATTTACGGTTTATATAAGACTATATAAAGACCTACGATTAGAGCAAATATAAGACTTTAATGACCTACAATAGAAGATGATATAAGACTAAATAACAACCTACGATTGAAGCTAATATTAGACTACGCTTTAGCTAATATAAGACTATACAAAATCTACAATTGAAGCTAGTATAATACTAAATAATTACTTACAAATGAAGTTAAATAAGACTTAACAAAGACTTATGATTGAACCTGATATTAGACTAAATAAACCCTTACAATTAAAGCTAATATTAGACTAAATAAAGACCTAAGATTGAAGCTAATATAAGACTAAATAAATACCTATGTTTAAGGTTTATTTAAGACTAAAGACTATGTAAAAACTTTCAATTGTAGCTGATATAAGACTCAATAACGATCTACGATTGATGCTAATATATGACTGTATTAAAACCGTACTTCAATCTAATATAAGACTGTATAATGACTTTAGTTTAAAACTAATTTAAGACTTTATAATGACCTACGATTGAAACTAATATAAGACTAAACAAATACCCACAAATGTAGTTAAATAAGACTGAACAAAGACCTACAATTGAAGCTAATATAAGACATATTAAATACATACGATTGAAGCTAATATAAGACTAAATAAAGACCTACGATTAAAGCTAATATAACCTTTATAATGACTATCGTTTAAAACTAATATAAGACTTTATAATGACCTACGATTGAAGCTAATATAAGACTAAATAGAGACCTAAGATTAAAGCTAATATAAGACTTTAAAAAAGTATATTATTGAAACTAATACAAGACTAAATAAAGACCTAAGATTGAGGCTAATATAAGACTAAATTAATACCTACAATTTAAGGCAATATAGAACTGTACAAAGACCTGATATAAGACTTTAAAAAGGCCTTCGATTGCAGCTAATATAAGTCTTATATAAAGACCAACCAATCTCATAAACATAATACATTACATTACTTTAGAAGTAAATAATAATAAAATAGTCATTTCATATCTTTACAAAAAAAAACGTTTCTTAACACATTTTGTGCCCCTCACCCTCCTCAATATACATTTCTTAAGCAAAAGATAAAAAAAAAATTCGTTTACATTTGTTGGTGCGTGGGGGTACAAAGTCTTTTTACTTACTGAGTTAATTCAACTGTGGCCTTACGGCTCATGGCCCATTTAGTGCGTTCCTTTTGATCTTTAGGGACATCAGCGGGGTTTTCATAACTAAAAGAAAATATAACCAAAAAAGAAATCCATTAAAAAAACACTATAACAAACACCCTACAACTTTTATACCAACCCCATAAAATACAAAGAAAATTTAGCTTCTGGAAAATCCAATTTCACCAACAATGTCATGCCCAAAACACCGGTGTAGAAAGGCAATGATTTGCGTGGATCTTTAATGCGGTACATGGTCTGTTGGAAAAGGAAATCCTGTAAAGAAAAGAAAATAGGTTAATTTAACAAAATAGTTCTAAAAAATATATATGTATTTCTAAATCACACCTTAGTAGAAGGATCTGCCGATTTGCATAATTCATCAGCTTCCGAGTTAGATAAACCGCTAACTTCAGCCATTTTTTTCTATAGGTTTTCCTAAAAATTATTAAGAATTTTTTTTAAATTTGTTCCAGAAAGAATAAAGTATTTTGTCAAGTGATTAACTTACTTTTTTACCTCTTATAGAATTTTTAGTTGCAAAAACAACTACAAACTGGGCGAGATAATAATAATAATATGAGGTATGAATGAGTTCACCATATGTTCACAGACTACATAGAGACGTAAGTCAATTGCTTGAATTCGAAATAAAATGTCATAAAGCTAAATGTTGCAAATGTATTAGTAAAAATACCACATATTTTGTTATTGTAGCTGTCATGTGTGTAAAAATTATTTTTCGAGCTTTTTTTTTAGTTGTTTCAAGTGTTCTCTCTATGGTTCTGTGTGTTAACAATAAGCTTTTTTAAATATATAAAAAGCTTTCGCTAAACATACTCTACAGCACAGGGGTGAACAAACAAAGGTACCTTCATATTTGTTTTTGAAAAATAAAAATAAATTCTTTTAAAACATATAAATTGTGAATTTATCATCTCAGTCAAATAGAGTAAAGTTTAACCTGTATGAGAGTTACTACTATTATTTCATCCATTTAGTTTTAATCAACAAAATATATGTATAATTTATTTGTTTAAGTAAATATCGCATCCTTTTAAAATTTATTAGAAAAGGTTTATACTGATTTCTTTTCTGGAAACAAATGTTAAATTTATTCTGCCCCTTTTTTATAAAACTGTATTTTTGGTATTATAAGGGATATTTATTGCAGATTAGGGTATTTAAAAGACCATAGGATAGGGTATGTACAAATTTTTGAAAATACGTCAATTTCGTTATATTCGTATCGTCATTTGCTGCAACAATGTCATAATTCAAAAAAAAGTAGTTTAGAGAAAAACATCTTTGAATGTTTTATGACATTTTACTATTTCTTAAATATATTTCCAACAAATCACGAGATTTCAGAAATCAAAACTGACTTAAATAGTAGATGTTAATATCAGGGACCGAAAATAATAATTATTCTTGAAATTTCAAAGGAAAAAAGCCATCACTAGAAAATATCGGAGAGTCAAGTAAAGCATACCATTTTGATCGTTTTCAACTATATTTTTATAAATTAACATGATTTTTAATTTTTTGATTTTTATTTTTTTTGGCAAAAATAATTGTCAAACTTTGATTTTTATTTTTTTTTTGTCAGAAATATTTGTCAAACTTTGATTTTTATTTTTTTTTTTTGTCAGAAATATTTGTCAAACTTTGATTTTT